>MU846007.1:0-351068 GCA_030867225.1 Colletotrichum caudatum | reverse complement strand
CCCCCCCCCCCCCTCTTGCGGCTTGTAGATCGACCCTTGGGGGACCCTGGTAGCATGAGTGGGGGAAGGCGTACTTTAACAACGGCTCTGAGGTGGTCAGTCACCTAACCTACATCACGTTCAGAGGATCGACGAGACCATCTCCCCCCTCGGTCCGCTTCTCCCCCCCCCCCCCCCCCCCCCCCCCCCCTTTTTCCCCCCCCCCCCCCCCCCCCCCCCCCCGCTCAACCGGGCCTCCCGGTTTTCGCTCACCATCCTTCTTTTGGTCACGTCTCACCTGCCACGTGTCGCTCGTCTCGCGCCGCGGGAAGATTTAACTCACTGCCAAAAACCATCTCTCTCCCCTTGGGCCACTGCCGTTGCTTTCATCGGACCACAAACGGGACACCGAGGGAGAGGGGGGATCCTTGGCCTCAATGCCGTTGCGAGTACGCCGAACTCTAAACCTGCCAACCGTCAGAAGTTCGTCCACTCGCAACGTTGCTTGAGCCGTCTCTCTGAGTTTTTCTTCAGGCGAAGACGGGGCGCGGAAGAAGCGCGCCAATGTATTTCGCGACGGGGGGGGGGCAATCAACCCTCTCTCAACGCGTCGCCTCAACGCGTCGCCGACTGCCATCAAATCACTGGGATCGTCCAAAGGAGGAGCTTCATTCCGCATCATCCGATTTTCGAGTTGTCGACGGCCTCCGACAGGGTCATGCCGTGTCCCCGGGAATACCCCTTCGCCGTCACGGGCCAGAGATGGCGGAGAATAAAGTCAGCGCAGGCTTCCTGGCCGGTCCATGACGTATTTTGGGAGTCATACGAGCATATCTAATTAACCTCATTATTGTCTAACTGTCTACATATCTCGCGGACGGTTGGAAAGCTTCCCAATGAGTCGAGGGTCACCAAACCCCCAAAGAGTACCTCCGGCACTCTCAAAACGCCACGCCACGCGCGAAGGCAAACCGGCAGGAGGAGAATGCCATCGCGAAGGAGAAAGAGAGAGAGAGAGAGAGAGAAATACCCGCACGTCTGCCGTCAACCTTTTGGTGATTGGACGTTATTAGTCCTTGACTCTCAAAAATCCCATTCGGTCCCGCCATCCACCTCTCGTTCTCGCTTGCCATCATTTGATTGAATGTCACCGTATCTACAGCAAGATATGTACAAGAATGGCACTGTGCCTACCCAAGAAGGGGAGAAGAAAACTGTCAAAACTAAGTGGCGTGTCCTCCCGGCTGGCGACGGGTGCGGACGACGCGCGAGCGGAGCTTGGGAGGAGCCGCGGCTGGGGGGCTCCAGGCGGCGCTGGATTAGGACCGGTTAGCTTCTCAGTGGCGCACACAGCCCAGGAAGGTCGACTGGGGGGGAGGCTTGAGACTTACCCGACGTAGGTTGTGGGCGGCTCGAGGTTCATGCCGGTCCGGTCGAGGGGGTTCGCAGTGTTGCCGGCCGCGTTGCCGGCCGTCGGAATGCCCTGGGCTCGGCAGGCGGCCTTGTGATCCTCGGGGATGGTGATGTTGCGAAGCCTGTCGGGGGCCTCGATGACGGTGGCAGTGAGACCCATCTCGACGTGCCACTCGATGTGGCAGTGGAAGAGGTAAACGCCCGGGTTGGTGGCCTCGAAGCGGATGACGGCGTGCGACCTGCCCATGACGGTGAGGGTGTCGCGGCGCGGGGGCTTCTGGTTGAGCTGGGCGCGCTCGACGCCGGGCCAGTCGCCCGCGTCGGTGGCGGGCCGCCTGACGACCTGGAACTGGTGGCCGTGGAGGTGGAAGGGGTGGACGGCGGGGTCCTTGTTGTTGATGACGATGTCGACGACGTCGCCGTACTCGACGACGAAGGGGTGCACGGCGCCGTACACGGCGGCGTTGACGTTGTTCTCGCCCGTGGTGGCGGCGGTGTACAGGGTCGGCACCTTCTGGTTGACGTAGGGCGACCCGTTGACGCAAGACCGGGGGATGCCGTTCTTGTCCAGGCAGAAGTCCCATTCGAAGAGCAGGATCTTGGTGGCGGGGGGCAGGATGGCGGCGTCTCCAAGGGGCTCGAAGACGGCGTCGTCAGACGGGCGGAACTCGCCGACGGCGTCGGTGCCGAACGGCCTGTCGGGGAACATGACGAGCTGGCCGGTGTAGTTTTGCGGCCAGATCTGGGGGAACGCCTTGCTGGTCCAGTCGCGGTTGAGGTCACCGGCGATGAGGAAACCGTAGTTGCGGTCGTCGCGATCGATAGCCCTGACGAGAATATCATAACGCTGAGCGGGGGCGACCCGCAACATGTACGTGGCCTTCTGCTTGACGTAGGACGAGTCGGCCATGATGACGTTCATGTCGTGAGAGTCGAAGTGGACCATGAACCCGGCAAACGCGGCGTAGTTGATCATGCGGATGCGGTAGGTCTTGCCCTTCTCGAACTTGAAATTGGCTCCCATCCCGTCGTTCACGATAATGCCGTTCGGAATGGGCGGCGCAAAGTGGGTGTTGCTCGGGAGGAACATTTGCTGCGCCAAAGGGATGGCCTGGTCGTTGTACCTGCAGCGAAGTTAGTCTAGAAGCACCACGCAAGACGACGACCCCCGATACGTTGCTTACCAGTCTGACATGGACAGGACGTATTCCTCGTCGTACTGGCCAGCGTAGGGGTCCTTGGGGTCGTGAATGATCAGGGGGCCACGCATGCCGTCAGGGTACTGGCCCATGTTGTGGGAGTGCCACCAGAACGTCCCGCCCTCATCGGCCTACACGTCCTCTTATTAGCCCCCGCGCCGTCTCGAACGGCCAGTATCTCTCCTTCTTTTTACGTGAACTCACAGTGAAGGAGTAAGTCATGGTCATGTCAGGGGGCAGAGGGCACTGGGTGACACTGCTTGGTCCGTCCATCGGGTTGGTGCCGGTCTGGCTGATGCCGTGAAAGTGAATGCCGGTGGTCTGGTTGCCAAGCTTGTTGGTCAGGCGAACCACGACGGTATCGCCGACGTTGGCCTCGATCTTGGGGCAAGGCCATTGCCCGTTGATGCCGATGACGGGCCTGGAGATGCCGAGGGGAGCCACGTTCACCCAAGTGGCCTCCCAGGTGTAGGTGACCGTGGCAGCCAGGGCAGCATGGGCCCAGGCCAAGGCGGTGAGAGTCGACAGCATGATGGACACACGCGAGACCGGGAGAATACGGTGGGTGGTCTGGCGTTTCTTTAACGAGGGATATCGTCGACACTTCCAGTCAATGAATGGGGAAAGGAGGGTCGACCGCGATGGGAACTGAAGGGAAAACTCGAGGGCGATGAGAAACAAGACATGATGTCCCGGACACGGGAGGGAGAGGAAAAGGCTTATGAAGAGAAACGACACACGAAGAAATAAGAGTCTGCACGGCCAAAGCGTAAGGCTTCGTCGCCGGTGACAAGAAGCTCGACGGAGTCAGTCAGCCCCGGCTAATTGGTAAAGTTGGAGCTCTGACATGGTGTCGGTCCTGGGACTGCAAGATGTGGTTGATGCCCGCACGAGATAACAGGACGTCCGCCCAACGGGAGAGGGCAGCGGGTGGGATGACATAACGTCTGACTTCGCGCGCATAGCAGGTACACTCACTCCAGTCGGCCTTGACCAGGCGTGCGTGCAAGGCACAACCTGGTGGTGGCCCGATGCATGGTCGGATGTCCGTCACCCGCAGCAAGGTATGTAGAAGAGATAGAAACCGACTACCTAAACCCTTGCCGAGGCCATCTAGAATAGCTCGTGTCGTTAGACTCTCGGGCGGGTGGGGATCGCAAAGCATGATGTGGCATGCTCTCGGACGAATAACTGTCGAGAGGATAGACGGCCTCGAGGCGGATGGGGCTCGTGGCTCAAGGCGCCCAAGACGGCAGGCAGTGACACAACTTGCAGTCTTGTGATGACGATGGAGGAAACCTGCATACGAAATATCCAAATCCGAGTTGGAGGTTAGAACAACAACAACGAAAAGATACCACGCTCGCTGGCTGGCTGGCTGGCTCAGATGATTGAGTATAGGAGACGTGGGAAGACACCGAACGTGGTCAGTTGTACGCCACCATGCAAGCAAGCAAGCAAGCAAGCAGAGCTTCGCAGGGCAAAAGAGATTGGCTTCGGCACATGCCCGAGAGGCACAACAGCGAGTTCTGGCTCGAACCCCCCCTGGACTTGCAGGCATAAACCCGGGGCCAAAAGGATAAACGGCGGGCAGATGCGACGAGGAAGGCCATAAATGGCAAACGGCCCATGGGTTCGCCATCCATCGTATCCTTGGGTGGAGGGCAAAGCGAGAGCAGGGCAGCGGCATGCGGGTGAAGCTGGAAACCAACTACCTATGTGCCCGACGTCGTGGTGGTGGTGGGTGCGAATGTGCTCGAGGTTGCGGATCTGGTTCGGCCGAAGCGCTCAGGTACACGGCGACGTCGCGGTGGTCACCTTGGCCGATCCAGACAGGGCCGACGGCCTTGACGAATCGATGGCAGAGGCTCGGAATGGGACAGAAAAGATGGGATGGTCGCCATATCCCATCCATCGGGAATTTCGTTCCCAAAGGTCTTGTGAACACGCATGATGCAACTCCGTCGCCCAAGCGTCGACGAAGATGAGCGGACCAAGTCAACGGGTGGGCATGTATCGGATGAGCCAAGACCTACTCCGTACTACGGACACTTGCTGCCATGGGGTAGAGTACGTACGTGAGGCTAAGCAGTTCTTGTACGCACGACGAGGTCTTGTCAAGTATTGGAACTACCTTGAGGACCTATGGCTGCTGTGTACTGTGCACTCACGGGTGTGTGCTTGTCTGCGTGATGAGTGTGTAGGTAGTCGGAGAGGAAGAAACAGCGAATGTTGTACGGAGAACGAACGGTAAGTGTCGATATCCAAAAAGGGGTATCAGATGCATCACCCGTTGGCGCTAGCAGACGAAGGAGGGAACGGAACAGCCGGCAGGCATAGTCGCAAACCAGGTTCAGGCAGTACTAACTCGGGGACATTCGTCAAGGCCGTAGAGTAGAGCAGATACTTTGGCATCGCAAAGTCAAGTCCGATGCCTTGGGATGGATCCCTTCCCTGCCGTCCCGCGTTAGCGCGCTGACCGTGGTCTCTTCCTCACCATCAACCGGGGGCCCATCGGCCGAAGTATCCTTGACCATCATCCATCCCGCCCGCTCCGAAACCCGTCCTGTTAAGCTTAGTGACCAGCCGAGTCGAAACCTCGAGTCCCGGTCTTGGTCATCACCAAGAACCAGTCCCGTTTCTCGGGACCATTGCTCTGGTCATCGCATGTTTACCGCTCCTATACCACCCGTCCAGTATGTCCTCGGCGTTGGCTTGGTTCTCGTCCGCACTCAACCGACGGCCGAGGTAGTCAGGATGGAGGAAGCCTTGGACCGAAGATAACGCTTGGTGGACCAAATCTCGATGGGCGACTTCGCTCCTGACGACCAGGCAAACCCCACGAAGCCTGTTACGGCTCTCTCTCTCTCTCTCTCTCTCTGTCCACAACGCCCAAGCTTCGAGCTAGCTAGCCCGCCGTTGCATGTGCTTACTTACAGTTCTTGACTGAGACCGGCAAGCAAGGTCTCCGCACGCAAAGCTACCTAGCCAGTTCACCCAAATACGACTACGAGTCCCCCCCCCCCCCCTCCCCTGGCTTCTCAGATAAGCAACATCGTATGCCACCCTACCACCCATGCAGGACGGCCCCCCCCCCCCCCTCCCCTGGCTTCTCAGATAAGCAACATCGTATGCCACCCTACCACCCATGCAGGACGGACTGGAAGCGAGCTGCAGCTACCCACCCACCCACAGCATCCGAGTACCAGATCATCCGTGATGCATCTCGCTGCCGGCCAACTGCCTTCCGCTGCGCCAGATGCCAACTCGGGCCCCCGAGCTGGCCAAAGCAGCATGCATGTCCCGCTTCGAATCGGCCAGTCTCTCGACACCGTATCGCACACCTACCTACCTGCATTTGCCAGCCCCAGCCCGACGGACGCGTCAATCCCGCTTTCGAGCCGTAGACGTCCCAGCACCAAATCCATAGACAGGGTCACCCAGCGGAGGTCAAGGGATTGAGAAGCGGCGCCCCGGTCATACCAAGCCTTGGCCGTGAGATTCCTGGCGGCGCACATGCACTGATTATGAGAGATTGTCGGCCCTCTTTTTTATGCTTCTTACAGCGTTCGCGACCCCGTCGCGCAGTCTAGCTCGACGTTGCCTCACGCTCCGGCGATGCGTGTGTGCATCTCAACGTGTCCCCCCCCCCAGCCGGCCTGGGCATCATCCCACGTTTGTCTGGCCAACTAGTGTAACGACGGCAGCAAGCCATTGCTCGCTCTTCTTTCGATGTGAAGGAGGGTGGCACCACCCCCCTGGGCTTGTCCGGCTCGGAAAACGCAGGCTTCGCTCGCTTTACCATCGAGCATCAGATGATCTGGTCGTTCCGGTTACTGGCAAGGCCAACCCCAGCTTCATCTCTTGCCGGCTCAGTCAACCATAGGACGGGACCCTTGAGTCCTGCATCCAATACCCGGAGGGCGTAGGTAGGTAAATGCAACCCAGAGGCCGGCGCAGGCCTCAGCATGATGCATACCACCGACCACCACGGAAATATTGCATCGCGCGCTGCCTGGTGTGGCCATTTCGTTCCCCAATGAGTGGCTGAATGCAGGGCACCCGACCCGCTAGCGCTCGTCATTCACCGAGTCTTGCATCGACCCCTGGTCACCGTCCGAATGTCTGCGGCTGACAACGACGACGACGACGACGAGGAGGAGGAGGAGGAGGAGGAGGAGGAGGAGGAGGATCCCAAGACCACTGTACGACTGGAACGCCTACCTAACCGGCGTGGAAGAGGCTGGGTAGCTTCTAGGCATTGTTTGTCTTGTTCGCTCGCATGCTTTGGCACTTCTTTTTTTTTCTTTCTTTTTTTTCTTCTCACATCCTCTGACATCTGCCTTGGAACCGAGTCCGAGTGCTTACCGCCCATGGCTTCCGGTGTTCTTGGCACACACAATCTGGCCATCTCTTTCGCCGTTCCCGTTCCGGAGGACCTTTCAGCGGCGCTCTCGATTCCCCACTCCTGTCGGCGTCTAGACCCACTCCCATCGGCGCCGTCCCCCGGTGCGTGGAGCCCGCGTATATTCCCGCCGGTTCCGAAGCCTGCTCAATCTCCGCTCGTGTTTTTTTTTTTTCCTTTTCTTCTGCAACATTGCGAAGTGTGACTTTGGCTTCTCATCCGCTTTGACGCCAGGGTGAGCCGGCCAGCTGGGCCTCAGCCCAAGGAACGCTCTGGTCGCTGCAGACGCAAAACAACCCCCGCGAACCCGGTGCGTATCACGAGATGAGGCACTGACGTTTTCGTCTCTTTTTCTTCTTCTTTCTCCTTTTGTGACTTGGAGCGTATCTAGGTAGTGTACTCATTGGGTAACCACGCCGAACACATGGGCTTCGGGAAAGCCAGCCGTGCTCTCTGGTAACGAGGTCTGGCTCCGGCCGGGAAGTGGGAGGCACGGGAAGGGGGGCAAAAGAGAAAGAGAAGTGGTGTGCTCCCAGGGGGGGGGGGGGGGGAGCTTGAGGCTCGGGATGCCGCTCCGGGGCCAGCATGGAAACTGAATGGCCTTGGGGCATGTAGGCAGAAAGAAGGGCGTTTGCCTCGCGTTGCTGGGATAGCCCTGCTTGGCCGTACCCGGTGCTACGGTTTCCGGCTGGTCTAATCTTGTGCCGCCCCAAAGACAAACCTCTCCCCCGCCGTAGGTACTCGCTCGCCGTCCCAAGCCGTTCGCTGCAGAGACGGCCGCTCCGTTTCTCTTGCTGGCTCGTGTGCTTTGACGACGTGACAAGCTCATTCTGAGCCGAGGCATTGAGAGAGGCAAACCCCCCCCCCCGGCCGCGGGCATATCTTTCTAGTTCACGTCAAGGGTGCGTCGTTCTCCCGGAGGCAAAGTTCCTGACAAGTTGCCAGAGCTATCAAGGTTTTCCATCAGCGAAAGAAAAAGGTTCACTTAGTTTACTTGCCCGGCTCAGCAGAAAGATGAAAATCAAAAACAAAGATTGACTTCCATCACCAAACGATTGCCGAGGCGTGAGACGGCCGGGCGCGGCAAACAAACCCAAAAAAGTAATAAAAAAAGTATATATATATAAAAAAGTCAACTGTCTATCTAGGCTTGCCCGTCTTTTCCATATCAAGATGGACTCGGGCCCTGCGGCCGCCACCAGGCACACGGTACACCAACCCTCCCTCTCTTGTCGTCGGAACTGTGAACATTGCCGGGAGATAAGGTTGAAACGAAGCATAGATAACAACGACGGCACGAGAAGTGATGGAAGTTAAGATTAATCTCGATTGACCAAGGAAAAGAAAAAGCTAAATCAGGCTTCATTAGATAGCAAAAAGCATAAGAGGGGGCCTCTTCCCCCACGGAGCTCCGTATTCCCCTTTCATCCCCCATCGTTAGCAGCCAGTTACATCGAGTCGCGGGGCCGAATTGCGGCAGAGTTGTGTTTCTGTCCAGAGCATTCCAACGATGCCGATGGGGCCGTTGTCGAGATTCTTCGCCCTCTCTCTCTCGTTGTCCGTGACTAGTCTTTTTTTGTTTTTGCTCATCATCTACCATCATCTACCCCCCTCCCTCACAGCCGTGGCTACTGCGCGGGGCAGCCTGACTCCAAGAGCTCTTGGCAACCCAAATCCATCGGCAGCGCTCGTGGCGGGAGAAGGGGCATGCGAAGATCCGCTTAAGCAAATTCTTCGTCCTTTTGATCGGTCGGCCGCGCATCTCCCTCCCGAGCATCGGCTTCGCGTTTCTCTTCTTCGGACAGTTTCGCCAATGGGACGAATCCAGCCAGCCAGCCAGCTGCCTCTCTCTCTCTCCCCAACCCGGAAGCGTGCCCCCTTGGCCGGTATTGAGGGCCCGGTGTAGACGCAAAGGTCGGATCGCAATGAAAAGAGGAGACGATTAGGAGACCGTTCTGCAAGCCCAGCCTTTTTTGGGAGGGGGGGGGGGGGGGGGGGCCTTGGCCGGTATTGAGGGCCCGGTGTAGACGCAAAGGTCGGATCGCAATGAAAAGAGGAGACGATTAGGAGACCGTTCTGCAAGCCCAGCCTTTTTTGGGGGGGGGGGGGGGGGGGGGGGGAGCGCGGGCGCGGGAGCAAGCCTTACTACATGGGGATGACTTGGGGGGCGTGTGTGTGAGTCGATAGACGTCGGCTGTTTAACGTACGAACGACACGATGCTACGTATCAACCACCTCCCCTCGTGCAATGTCTCGAAGCAGCGTTCCTAGGGGCGTCGAAATGATTGCTAAACCTACGTCCGCGCGATTTGGTGGTTTCCCGAACATCAAAGTGCCGTGTCTGTACATTTTCATACTGGAGCTACCACATCACCACGGCCTGCTCCTGCTCCTTCGCCCTGCTTCGTTGGCTTCTGCTACGAGACACCCAGGAGTCTACAGTTTCTCTCTGAATGCCTCGCCTGTCTGACAAAGTTCATATATCGTGACTAATCAGTCTACTCGTTGTAAGAATGGCACTATTGCGGGGGTGCCTTTGGTCCAAGTCACATCTTTTGGGCTTGCATGAGCACAGCCGGGTTGGTGAGACGGTCAGCCGCATCGTCCTCTTCTTCTATGAAAAACTTGTCATGTACTGTCTACGCAACAGGGGGTAGGAAACGGTTGTCGATCGCAATTCTGCTTTAGGATACTAGGTATACGTTAATATATGAGTGAGAGAGAGAGAGAAAGCATTGCTGAGGATAGTGACCCAGACATTCTCACGAAGCTGATTTGAAGGCTCGCAGATGTATGCGGCGTCTTAGAGGCCAGATGCCACGGTAGAGGTAGCGCCATAGATCTAATCAAAAAACACTCTTGGCCGCAATACACCAAAGTCTTCCGCCGACATGTGGGTTGGCGATGGCCTCGTTCCCCCCCCGCAGCAGGACGGCGCCCGGCGTCCTTTGACGGGGTGATTCCTGCAAACTGCTTTCCCATGGCCGCTCCGCTGTACAAAACACAGGGAAAGAGGGCAACGGTCAAGTCGGTTGCCGACACATGAGACTGACCATGCCGCGGTAATCGGCTCTGTCTTTTCCTGTCCTATCTTGGCTTGCCAACATGCTGTCGTCGGCGGCTTTGAAGCATGACCGTTGTGATCCTGAATAACGAGAAGAAGCACCCCCCCCACACAGAAGTCTGATCCATCTTTTATTAGCGACCACGTTGCTATTCAGCAAAAATATCCTCCAAGCCGCTCCATGTGCCCTTGGATCTCTCCTCCCAGTAAGAGTCCTTGCCCGCCCTCAGCTTCCACACCTCCTCGCCCTCCGGACCCTCGCCGACCTTGACGAACCATTTGGGCTTGTGCTCTTCGCCCCTCTCTTCGAGCGCACGACGCCGGGCTCGCTGCGCCTCTTCCAGTTTGACCTTCCACTCCTCGGCCTGTTCGAGATCCCCTTGCTCCGCTAGCCGCTGGTCCGGTCTGAGTCGGCTGTCGGTGGGTGGCAACCTGCCCTTCTCGATCTCGGTGATCTCGTTGAGGCCAGCTGCAAACATGGTCATTCCGTACGTGTTGGCGGCGTTCTCGACTAGCCCTCCAACGTGCCAGATCTCTTGACCGGCGCCCTTGCCGGCCTGAACAATGCGAAGACCGCCGGTCCATGTACCGGATAGGCTGCTGCCCGTGTGCACTCCGTCCGGTCCGTACGTCTCCACCTGGACGTCCTCGCCTCGGCCGCCAAACATCCCCTTGCTTCGGAACTCGACAGAAGCCTTGGAACCGGTCGAGTCGTTGCAGACCTGCATCACGCCCACTGGCTCAACATACTTCTCGCCCATCACCACGTTGCGCAGAAACATCGTCGCGTGCGTCCACGAATACAGCTCATCCGTCCCGTCCGGAAGTCGAAGGGCGACACGAACGCGGCCTTCCGTCGTGATCTCGGCGCTCTTACCCCAAAACTTCTGCGATGGCGCCGGGGATTGACTAAAAGACCAGTTGGCCGAGTCGGCCTGCATGGCGAGTCTGACGGGGCGATGAGAGACCTTTTCCACAAGCAGGCGGAACCCTCCGGGGACTTCCTGTTCTGTCCGCAGCATCTCGTAAGTCTCGCCGAGAAGGGGATTGAAAGGCTTGCGAATGGCGCGCTCTTTTGCGCGACCAGTGCTGAACTGCGACACTGCGAATGCCGTGACGTAAAGCAGGCGGTCCTTGGCTTCTTTCTGGCGGACGGCTTCGTCGAGGAGCTGAGCGTATTCCAGTTGTTCGGCAACGCGCTGCAAAAGCGAGATGGGTTCGTTCGCGGACACGGGCATGCTGATGGTGCTAAGATCCTTGCCTACGTTCTTCCGCACGAACGCAATCAGACTCGGAGGCTGTACCAGGGCCGCGGGGATCTTGGTTCGTCTGTCGACCGAGATATCCACCGGCAGCGGGGTCAAGCTCTTCGGCTTCGCAGGATAACAATTCGTACCGTCCGAGCCGAAAGCGTCGTCCTCTTGAGCCGACGAGATGGAAGATGAGTCACTCAGGTGTTCGTCAGCTTCCGAGTCTGGGCTCTCATCCTCGCTCTGAGCAATCCTAACGATCTGCGAGTTTGTTTCACCGGCTTCGGCGTCGAAAAACTCTTCCGTCGACACTGTTTCCATGCTCCGTCGGGAGGGTGCAGCCGACAGGGGGGCGGGTGTACGACGGCGTTTGCTGTTGGCGATCAGGGCCGTGAACTCGGACACGACAGAGTCGAGGTCATTGAGGACGGCCGCACAGTGCTCCTGGGTGCTCTTCTCTTCGTGGGACGACTTCTGCTTCGAGTGGTGTGGGCCGTTGGCGCTCACGGCTGTCGCCAGGGAAGTCGAAGACGGAACAGCGAGGACGGCCGCGGCGACGGCTTGAGCCGTGGATGCTGTAGGCGTGGCATTGCTCGACTTGCGCTTCCAGAAAGGCCGTCTCTGGGACTGCTCCGTAGTGGTAGGTGGTGTGAAATAGCCATCTTGGTCTTCGCCGCTCGTGCCACCCGGGGACAGGAAGTTGGACGCAGCCATGCTGACGGGTCTCTGGGTGGACATGTCCTTCACTAAGCGGCGGAGTGCGTCCCTGGTGCCGACCATTCGGCTGACGAGAGTCTCGACCTGCTGCCATTCGCGATCCTCGTCCAAGTTCGACTGCGTTGGTTTCAAATGCGTGGTGTTGACGCGTAAGGGGGCCGGTCTGCTGTTGTTGGGTTTCTGCTCCTCCACGCCTCTCGCGGCGCGGCTCGCCTTCTCCAACGCCTTGGCCCAATCGTTGAAGTCCTTGGCGTTGGATGCCCGCAGATGCCAGATCTCGGCGCCGGAGTCGATGTTGATTTCCCGGCGGCGCTCATCGGCGGCGATGGCGGCAAGGCTGAGAGGTATCGCGCCGCGGAGCGCGGACGAATTGCGGTTGTAGTAGTAGGAGAGTGTGCAGGAAGAATAGTCTAGCGAGAAGAACCTGCGGGCGTAACCCTGGCCCTTCTTTCTCCTTCTCTTGTGCAGGATTCCCGTGTGGTAGTTGGCGTTTCCGTCACTGCGACCCGAAGCTGAGGTCGGGCGACCTGATGGCGCCACGTGGCTGTGGAGGCTGTCTTGGGAGGCAGATGTGACGGTGGTCATCTGGGGCAGGCTAGTCTTGCTGGCGGTCGCATGCGATCCGGCTTGGAGGTTCGGGAAGGTTTGAGCGGTGGTCTGGGGCGGTGCGCCGGTCGGGTAGGTAAGGAGAACAAAGGTGGCCGTTTTGGAGATCTGCTTGGAAAAGGTGTTGTCAAATACCAAGCCGTACATGCCGCCCTGGCCCGGCGGCACATCCCAAGTGCCTGTCGACACCTTGTCGGCATCGCATTTCCCATGCCATTTAATAGGTATAAAGCCCTTGTTGGCGAGCTGCTCTTGGGCGGTGCTCGAGTCCCGCCTGGCGAAAGGTTTCTTGGGCTCGGCGACGCCAGAGGTAAAAGAACCCGGCGTCGCAGCATCGTCGTTGTGGTTCGTGATGAGGCCGGCGGGGCCTGTCCCGGGGTGCTTCACAACACCAAAGTTACTGCCTCGGGGAGCGGGTCGTAAGCAAGCGGCCGAGTCGGAGAGGGAAGGGAGGGAAGGGAAGGGTCGGAGGAGGAGGAAAGAGTGTTACGCACATGGACTTCTTGTGTGGCTGGACACTCCAGGAAATGGTATGGCCCTCATCGACTCTGACCCATCGTACGATGTAGGACTTTTGCGAGTAGAGTACGTCGTTAGCAAGGGAGATGTCTTCAGCGCGGAAGGGGCAAAGGAAAGGAAGGCCGGGCAAGTGACGACTCGTGTACCTTGCTGTGGATCTCCAACTGCTCAATGCCCGCCATCGTTGCGGGTTTGGTTTGGTTGGGTTGGGAGCTCGAGCTGTCGGTGAGAAGGGAGGTGGGGAGATTCGGAGTTGATGATCCAGGACACGCGTTCTGGTTCCGGAGAAGGTTCCAACGCTAATTAAAGGATCATGATGTGGAGGGCGGCGAGCTTTGACAATGCTTCTTTCAATGGAAGGGGAGGGAAAGGGAGAGGAAGGGAGAGGAAGGGGAGGGAGAGACGGAGTGCCGGCGTACGAGGAGAGGTGAGAGGAGAAACATATATCACCCTTGGCGGGAGCTGCTGCAGCAGTTTACTTGTTCGAGGTAGGTACCGTGGGTGGGTAGGTAGGTAAGCCGCTAAGCGGAGTGGAGGAGAGGGAGTGTGGGACGTCTTTCTTCGGGCACCGCACCGCACCGCACCGCACCGCACCCAGCCCACCAGCCCAGCCACACGCCACCCACGCTGAAATCTGGATGGATGGATGGACAGACGGAACGGTCGGTCGGTTGGTTGGTTGGGGGGGCGCAACGTCATTGGGGGAAAGCGTACGAAAAGGTACTCACTCTACTTCGTACATATGCGTACTCCGTACAGTACCTAAATAGTATCTCTAGGTGCTGCAGGCAGGGTGCGAGGCGATTGGCTGGCCGCCTTGGGATTTGGTGGAGACGCGGACGCGGACTGCGACAAAACGTCGCTAGGCGGACTGTGCGAAGTGCGGTAAGCCGCGGACGGGTGCGGGTGCGGGCGCGGGCGCGGGCGCGGGCGCGGGCGCGGGCGCGGGCGCGGGCGCGGGCGCGGGCACGGGCGCCCGGCACATACATAGATAGTAGTAGTACTATATCCGTAGTAGGGGAGGATGGAAACAGCCCAGCCTCACTGACAACCTCGACAGCCAAACAACGAATGGAGCGAGCGGTTGGTGACCTATACCGCTAGTAGACTGACATTCTTCCTCTCGCATTCACGGGTGACGAACGGGGAGAACTAGGCTTCTCCACA
The DNA here is from genome assembly GCA_030867225.1 of Colletotrichum caudatum. Classification (NCBI taxonomy): domain Eukaryota; kingdom Fungi; phylum Ascomycota; class Sordariomycetes; order Glomerellales; family Glomerellaceae; genus Colletotrichum; species Colletotrichum caudatum. Next base: position 336,749 of record MU846007.1, on the reverse strand, counting down.
TTCGACATACTTACTACTATCTGTATCTTGATTACCCATCAGATACGCACGCAGTGTGTGTAAAGAGTACTGTAGTGTAATTACATGCAGGATGGCGGCCCATTCATTGACAGGGCGGACGTTGTAAGACGTGTCTGCCATACGTAGACCGGCGTCCTGCGTGTGCCCGTCAGCCGAGATCCGAGAATACCTAGTCGCATCACATCACATCACATCAATCACGCTGGCACGGAATGCCGGTATCCCTCGGCGACGACTCCAATGTCGTTTGCGGCTGACCGAGTCTTGTCTTGGATCGTATAATTCGAGAGTCCGCCCGAGAGTGGAACGCAGTACCAAAAAGCACTACCAGTGTCCCGGATTCCGGATATTCCGGAGAGTGGAGAGAAGCACGTGCGGTGTGGTGTGGATGGAGCAGATCAAACCGGGAGGATGGATACACCTGCAATACCATACCTGAGGTACCGTACCATACCATACATACATACCTAAGGTTAGGTGCGATGCGTAGGCAGTAGACGGTTTCTCACGTCATGTTGCACAGGGACAAAGCGTTGAAACGGTTGCAGGATACCCAGATGCCGAACCGCGCTGGGTGCCACGAGGACGAAAAAAAGAAAAAAGAAGTCGGTAGCCGCGGATGCAGTCTCTCATGACCAGTTTCACCTTGGCCGAAGGAACCGCGACTCACTCATCCATCAGATACCCGCCGGTAATCGACGTGGCCGATCCGGAGACTCCGGACGCTCGCTGACCAGAGGAGCGGAAATGGGCGTACGAAGAAGGATTCGGCAAGAAAGCAAAGTGAAGGTGAAGGTGCCAGGTGTCAGTCATGATTGGTGATGGGGGTCAGACAAGACGGCAGGCAGCTTATGTCATTCATGGCCGTTGCGTTGTGAACCGATTGCACGAACGAGCGAGACGGGGTGCAGGAGCTGAAACCGACTGCTTCGATCTGGCTGTACCGTACCGTACCGTGGCTCCGGGACCGGGAGCCACAGCTCGAACTGACAAGTGACAGCTTGCTTGCGGATAGTAACGGCGGCAAAGAAGCAATGCTCGCAAAGTTACTCGAGTTGCATGATAGGATATGACCGGCGGTACTGAGATAGGAATGAATACCTAGGTGCTGGTGCTGGTGCTGGTGCTGGTGCTGGTTATGCTGGTACGTAAGCACTTGGGTAGGTGGGTTACGTAAGGCAAAGGGGCCAAGGCCTGCACACCCACCCACCTCAGGTAGTACAATGTACGATGCAATTTATCTCGGCAGCACCCGGGCCAACGCGGCAAACGGAATTACGTCGGGCCCTGTCGAGGTCTTTTACTACTCCGTGACCTCTTCATATTATTTATCACCTTACCTAGCTAGATGGTGATGTGACGGGAGGGAAATGACGATGGAACAGTCGCTCCTCACACGTGTGCTTGGTACTTAATGGGAGGTACTGTGCCGTGCCGTGCCGTGCCTTGGTGAGCGGAAACTCCAATGCAGCCTGTTTCCGTAGTGTAGATTCCCCTCTGCCACTCCCAGTCTAATCCAGTGCAATCCAGGGATTGATTGATCTCTTTCGGCCTTTTCATTGTGGCTTGATTTTCCATGTAATGTCGTTTTCTCGTCGTCGTGGCCAGCTGGACCCATCATCGCCTGCGCCCCACGACCATCATCACTACCTATCCTCTTTTGGCTAGAGGCCCGACTCCACCAACAACTTCCCCTCTTGCCTTCTAAGAGGAGCCAGGATACATACATACATACCTATGAAGGTAGCCAAGTTAGGTAGCCAGCTACGTACGATGTACCTTGGCGGCCTTGGGTACCTATCCTGCTTCGTGGGAAGTCAATCGTCTCCTTTTTCCTGAGTCGCGCACCAAGGTACCTTGGTATCCTTGCCTCCCCCCCCCCCCCCCCCCCAATGACCACAACCACAAACCCTCCGCCCGAACACTCATGGCACCACGGGTGGAGCGCCGTCTGTCTTTCATTAGGTACTGACGCATTCTTTTGTTTGCTTACCAGTACATCCCACGCCAAAACCATCCGAACTATTGCAAAAGACCTGGACAACGAGACATTCTCTGCGCCTCTTCTCGAATGTAGACTGGCTCACTGCCCTGCCGTCTCAGACTCCGACACCGCTACCACAGTCTGTCTCCCCGACGCATGATTAAGGCCATGGTCGTCGCCGCGCTTCCCTCTCCACCTTCGACACCGGGCCCCCTCCTCTTCTCCAGTGCATAGTTGATTTTCCCATGCTGCATGCAGCTTCTTGTTGTTTCTTAACCTTGACCCTCTCCGATCCCGCCCCCGAGGGACCCCTCCATCTGCCTCCCGATCCCACAAGAGCCGCACCGCGCCTTGTTCAACCCAGCCGAACCACGCCGAAACGCGCCCACCAATTACTTGTCGCCAGCCTCCAACGTTGCAGCACACCACACCCTCCTTCATCATGGCTGGTGTCTTGAGCAAGCGCCAGCAGGCGCGTAACGAAAAGGTCCTTCACGATCTGGTCCAGTCCGTTCAAGGAAATAACTTCTGCGCCGACTGTCAGGCACGGAACCCAGGTTAGCCCCCCCCCCCCCCCCCCCCCCCCCCCCCCCTTCCAGCCCTCCTCTCCCACCCAGGCCTTTACCCAGGACTGACAGTCGTTCACAGCATGGGCTTCATGGAGCGTAAGCGTCACTGCCCCCCCTCGTCCCGCCCTATCGAGACCACTTCGAATCGAGTAGGATACCGGATCACACGAGCAATACTGACACGGGAATGCAGCTGGGTGTGTTTCTTTGCATGAGATGTGCCGCTATCCATCGAAAGTTGGGCACCCACGTCTCCAAGGTGAAATCCTTGAGCATGGACAGCTGGTCTAACGAGCAAGTCGAGGTTCGTGCCAATTCGATCCTGTGGACTTCGAGACAGCCTCGCCTCTAACCAACCTGGCAACTGTAGAACATGAAAAAGGTCGGCAATGTCAGGTCCAACCAGATCTACAACCCAGACAACAAAAAGCCACCCGTTCCCATCGATGCCGACGAGGCCGACTCCGCGATGGAACGCTTTATTCGCACCAAATACGTCAACAACAACCCTGCTCCTGTGAGGAAACACCACTCGGCTGTCTCTGACGAGGGCGTCCCGCCACCGCTGCCGCCGAAATCGGGAGGCAAGTTCGGCTTCAGGTCCGCCTCGTCAATTTTCCCCCTGTCGTCTCGCTTGAGAAAGGACTCGTCGTTGCGCAGCACGCCGAGCCCCAGGGACATGCCCGGAAGCCCTCTCCCCAACGATCTACCGAACAAACCCTCCAAGGTGTTTGGCGCAAGTGTTTCCTACGAACAAGAAGACACGGAAAAAAAGCTGGCGAGCTTGCGGGACATGGGGTTTTCTGACGACCAGCGGAACGCAATGGTGCTAAAGGGAGTCAGCGGTAACTTGGAGCGAGCCATCGAGACTCTGGTACGCTTGGGGGAGAGCGACAGGAGGTCGCCGTCATTGAATGGACGTCGTGACAGCTCGTTGCGCGCGACGCGCTCGCATGCGAATCTGTCGACGTCTAGTGGTCTATCTATGGCACAGCATGCATTCAGCGACCATGCTCAGTCCCCTTCGACCGCCTCTAGCAACAACCCGTTTGATATGCTGCCGCCGCAGCCACAATCCTCTCAGTCGACGGGCACGCTGCAGAACAAGAACCCGTACGCGAGCAACCCCTTCGGAGCGCCAACGCAGCAGCAGCAGCAGCAGCAAGACATCGACCAGGCTTTCGCCAACATGTCCTTGGCACCTGCTCAGCCCCTGTTCCCGCACCACACTGGCGGTCTCCCAGCTTCGCAGCCGTTCGCGCAGCCTCAGCAAATGTACCAGCAGTCGATGACGCCCCCGGTGCCGCAGCAGAATTACAACCATCCCATGAGCTTCAACGGCAATATGACGTATCCCCAACCAATGCAACCGCAGACGACAGGCTACAACCCGTTCTTTACGAATCAGACGCAGCCTCAGCAGCAACAGAGCCTTGGGGTAAACACTGCTGCGGCATCAGGCCCGTTTGCCAACAACCCCTTCACACGATCTCCGACGCGGATACAGTCCCCCGCTCTGGGCCAAATACCCGAGCAATCGCAAACAAACTTCTACACCAGCTCGCCGCAGAACAGCAACCCGTTTTTCGTGCAGATGGGCTCGCAGCCGCAAGGCCAGCAGCAACAAATGCAACCGCAGCAGTCATATCAGCAGCAGCAGTTTCAGCAAGACCAACATTCCTTCCAGCAACACGAGCAGAACCCGTTCCACCAGCAGAGTCAACAGCAGTTCCAACCCCAGGGCCAGCAACACTTCCAACAACAGGGGCAGCCTTTCCAGCAGCAAGAATCGCGTCAGCAACAATACCAAGCCCCGGCTCCTCAGTCAATGTACCAGCAGCCTCAGCAGCCACAACGGCCGGACAAGGCTTCCATCCTGGCCTTGTACAGCTACCCGCAATTGGCTCCTCAGCCTTTCGCCGGCCAGACCCAAGCACCGGAAGCTGCGCAGGCGGACACCACAACGCCCCAACATCTGAACAACGACACAAACGCGTCAACGCAGGCGGCAGGGAGCAAGAATCCCTTCTTGGGGAACGGGACCACATCACCCGTCGTGGCCCCGGTCCAAGGAATCGGGACGGAGGTCGGACCACGCAAGCCGGGCGTGAGCCGAGAGAGTATGGCATTCACAGACATGCAATGGACAAACGGTCGCCACAGCCCGGATGCGTTTGCCAGCCTGAGCGCGAGGCACATGTAAGCCCGGCGGCAGTGCTGTGGTCAAATTCTCGATGTACATATCTGCCATTTATTTTATTTTATTTTTTTGCTGTAAGATGATGTCGTTTCAGGGAACGCTGCCAGGATTCGCGTGCCTTGATGTTTGGAGAGCGCCCACAATGATTAAGCGAGGTCTCTTCCTCTACAGTCTTTTGGGTTAAACTTTATGTGCCATCCGAACATAGACTTTATTGTCTTTCGTTCCCGTTTCCTCTCTCTGAAAATTGTAAACCTTGTTTGATTTAACAATTTTGACCTTCATCCTGTGACAGGAAGGCTTGCCCGCGAAGAGGAGGAGGACGTGTATCCCCCCCCCCCCCCCTTATCGGCCAAATCGGCCGCGCACTAGACCGGGATCGGATCCTACGATCTCCCCCCCCACCTCCGCGGGGAATTTGGACCGCCGATGATGACCGTCAACCGAAGCTCAAACGCCGGGAGGTGAGCTTCAAACCCCGGGATTCGGGGAAAAGGGCACACAAGAACGCCGAGGCTTACTCCCATCGCAGGTTAAGAGTCATTTCCGAAGCATCGCTCACTGCAGGGCGGGCGGGGACTGTGAAATCCGCTCTCCAATCCACACACAAAAATTTAAAAAAAAATCACAACCGACCTTCCGGCAAGCCATGGCGACCCCCGACTTCCACGCCCGTCTCCGCGCCGCCCTCCTCCTCCTCCCCGAGGGGGACGACGCCCACACGCTGCCGCCCGCAACGGCCCTCGCCTCGGCCTCGGCCTCCCTCCCGCGGCCCGGCGAGGAGGGGTATCTCTCCCCGCTGGGGGACGAGGCCACGCTCTCCCACATCGTCGACGAGGTCGTCCCAGGCCTCAACGGACAGGCGCGGAGTGGGCGGTACTACGGCTTCGTCACCGGCGGGTCGCTCCCCGTGGCCGAGGCGGCCGACAACATCGTCTCGGCGCTGGACCAGAACGTGCAGGTGCACCTGCCCTCGCAGACGGTGGCGACGGAGCTGGAAAGCGTCGCGCTGCGGATGCTTGCCGACGTGCTGGGCCTCGAAGAGAAGGACGAGGATGGCACGTGCGGCGGCGGCGGCGGCGGCGGCGACGGCGCGGCGGGGGGCGAGGTCTGGGAGGGGAGGACCTTCACGACGGGAGCCACGGCGAGCAACATCCTCGGTCTCGCTTGCGGGAGGGAGGCGGTCGTTGAGAGACGAGGGGGCAAGGTCGGCGAGGACGGCCTCTTGGGCGCGTGCTTGGCGGCGGGCGTGAAGGAGGTCCAGGTGCTGACGAGCATGGGCCACAGTTCGCTGTCCAAGGCGGCGAGCGTGGTCGGGCTGGGCAGGGCCAGCGTCAGGGAGCTGCCTGCGAGCGCCGACGAGCCTTGGAGGCTGGACCTGGGCGCCGTGGAGGAGCACCTGGGCAAGCGGGGCGTGGCGAGCATCATCGCCGTGAGTGCCGGCGAGGTGAACACCGGCCGGTTCGCGACGGGCGGCCTCGACGAGATGAGGAGGCTGCGGGAGTTGGCGGACAGGTTCGGGGCGTGGATCCATGTTGACGGGGGTGAGTTTCCCCCGCTCTCCCCGCCGTGATTCCCCTTCGGGAAGTGTTCTAGTGATTTGACAAGTGAGGAGGAGCAGCCTTTGGTATCTTTGCGAGGGCTCTGGAGCCGACACCCGAGTTTGAGAGGATCAGAGACATGGCGTCGGGATTGGAGCTTGCGGACAGCATCACCGTCGACGGACACAAGCTCCTGAACGTGGTACGTATCGGCGTTCAGGGCCAGACAGACAAAAAGCTCCTGCGCCTCCCCCCCCCCCTCTCCCCCCGGGGTGAGATGAGTCCTCTTTTTTCGTGGGAAAACGCTGACCGTGCGCGACGTTCGCACAGCCCTACGACTGCGGCATGTTCTTCACGCGCTCCCTCTCGACCCTGACGTCCGTCTTCACCAACCCCAACGCGGCCTACCTCTCCTCGGGCCCCTCGCCGATCCCCTCCCCTCTCAACATCGGCCTCGAGAACTCGCGCCGCTTCCGGGCCCTCCCCGCCTACGCGGTGCTGCGCTCCGAGGGGCGCGTCGGCCTCGCCGCGATCCTGGGGAGGATGGTCCTCCTCGCGCGCCGGCTGGCGCGGTGGATCCGCGAGTCGGAGGCGTACGAGCTGCTCCCCGAGGGGGACTGGGACCTGGAGGAGACGCACATGGTCGTCCTCTTCCGAGCGCGGGACGGGGACGTCAACGAGGGGCTGGTGGGGCGGATCAACGCGACGAGGGAGATGTACGTCAGCGGGACGAGCTGGAAGGGGGGGAAGGCTGTGAGGGTCGCGGTGGGGAGTTGGAGGGTGGATGTCGAGAGGGACTTTTCCGTCGCGACGCGGATCTTGGGGGATGTTGCCAGGGTCTAGCGTCTCGTGCTCTTGGCCTGTATCACTGTAGGGTCCAGGGATAAGGCATCCCCGCTTGTTGGCGTGTCTCCTTCTTGCTCCTTCTCAACGGCATTTCGTTGTTGGCCCATTCGAAATGGATGCTCGATGTGGGACACAACGCTCTGCGACAACTGAAGGGTCAGTCCCGGAGTTGAAAGTGCTTCCCACTATGCGCACATGCCATAGAACCATTGCCCCCTGCCATTGAAGTACATTGGTATGAGATCTGAGACTAAGACGTGTATAGTAAGCACACTCTGACTTCCGACTTGGCAAACTCTTGATAAACTTCCTTTTTTGGATTGGGTATCGACTGTCGATACTATAGCGGCTATAATAGATTTGGACATGCAGACCTTAGGCCTTGACATCTATGGGCCTTTTCGGTGATCTGTTTTACTGGTATTTCGTCGTGGGCTCTGTCTCTCGTGACCTCTCCAACAGGCCAGCCCGTCCCAATACTTGTCCCCCCCCTCCATCCTCTGGCGGGCTCTGTCTCGATTTTCTCGTGATATGCTGGTGCAGTGTTGTACATAGTCTTTCCGCTTGATGCTGTGTAAAAGAGGAAAGAGAAAAAGAAGAAGAAAAAAGAGACCCATTGCCAGCTGAAACATGGTATCATTGCTGTGCTTCGCCCCCCTTGAACGCCATCCCTTTCGGTGACTCGTTGTAACGCCGGTGAATGAAAATAGAAAAAGTGCACAGTCCTGGTTGCCAAGGATGTGATGTGTTCGTTGTTTAATTTCTCGTCACAACTGGAGGGGGGCTTGCGACGACGGGTGGGGGTGTCGAAGCCGAGCCGGTGGCAGTGTCATAATCGGGCGGCATGGAGCCCCGGGCGCCGGATGCTGTGCCGCCGATGGGTGGGGTTGGATGGATGGCACCCGTCGCTGTGTGCTCGACATGGGCCATCTCGAAGCTCCCGTCACGGGGCAGAGACTGTCCCGGCTTTGCCTTGCGTTCGTAAGCGGGAGGGGCTTCGCCAAACTCGTCAAGACCCTCATCGCTGCGTGTGGTCCAGGCCCAACGGCCAGTTCGTGAGGTCCGTTGAACTCTCGCTCTCGGGCGATTCGCTTCCGGGTCGGGGCGGGGCCAAGGGCGCTGAATGCCGAGCTTGCGGAGACGGCGGCGGCGTTGGAACTGAATGAGCGTCGCAAGTATGCCAATGGCAAGGAAGACGACGAGTGGTGTGAGGATCCAGGTGTAGGGCGTATCGGACAGCGAGAGCGAACTGTTTGTATGGCCGAGAGAGCCGTCAAAGGCAGACATGATGAGCGGCGGACGGCGGGAGGTAGGTTGAACGAGAGAAGTTGGCCCTTTTAGGAGAAAACAGCGGGCAGCTAAAGGTGTCCTATTCGTAGCTCCACGATGGCGGGTTCAAGTAAGCGCGGTCTGGTGGTGGTGGGAGGTGATGGCTTTGTTCGACTTATCGGATAGACTTGGGGATTGTGGGACTATTCTTGGGATGAAAGGGAAGGAAGGACTCCAGGATTTGGATAGACCGTATTACAAAGGGCGCAGAGGGCGAAACAGGGAACGGGTAGAGGCAGCGGTGGTGATGCAAGGGCAAGCTGTCGTTGGTCTTTCACGTCATCATCGCGTGGCTCAGATGGTGGGAATTTGCTAGTGTCGCCTGGATATAGCAAGCTTCGATAGCCGTATGTAGTGATGCCGCCGCGGTGGAGCGGTTTAAACGGTAGCCAGGGGGGATGGAGTGGACGGGTGAGTGACGAGATGGTGGAGAAACATCCGGGTTCGACGGCAGTCTAGCTTTGCAAGCAAGGAGGGAAAGCTTGCGGGCGACGACAGGAGGAGATTCGTATTGCCACTGGCTGTGGGTAAACCGGGTCTAGTTGTTTTTCCTACCACAATCCTCCTTGATTGAAGGTCGGCGGGACGCAGATGGCAAAGCCGACCTGGTCAGTGTTTGACGCTCAAGGGAGTGGAGGGGGGGCGAGACAGAGACCGAGAGGTAAAAGAAAGGAAGAAGAAAAGAAAGAAGGAAAGAAAGAAAGAGAGGCGAGAAGAGGGAGAGGAAATGCGGCCAAAAAGGTTTGGTTCAGGGAGCAGAAATAGCGGCTGGTAGATATTGGATGTTTGGTTGCAAATGCCAAACACGGCTGACTCAATAGCGGAGGGAGGGGGCTCTGAAAGTGGAATTCCAGCGAGCAGGGGCTGGAAGGAAGAAGCCGAGAGATGAACCATGTAATTACACTACTCAAAGCGAGGGACCGGGGAGGTATTATCTGTATCCATCCATATCCGTGGTGAGCCTGAAAAAGGTCGGGGTTGGTTGGGTTGGACAAAACGGGAATGTCGGCAGGGCGGCGAGACAAGGAAGGTTGACCGGGCTGAGGGGAAGGGGGTAGGTTATGGATATTTGAATGATTGCGCCCGCTAGTCCATGAGGAGAAACTACTATTGACCGATCGTGGCCAGGAACCGACCCTTGGAAGAAGCTCAGATGGATAGGTAGGTAGGTAGGTAGGTACCTAGGTAGGTTGAAGACGGTACGGATAATAGTACCTAGATACTATTAACTATGTACGATGATACCTACCTACTACGACAGGGAGCCGCAAGAGTAACTAACTGGCTGACCGATGACCTCGGGAAAGTACGTGCGAATGCGGACGGCCTCCAAGCGATTGCGAAGTATTGCCGCAGTCAGAGCGAGACAAGGGGGGGTTGGACATCAGACGAAGGGAAGGGACTACCCGTAGGTACCTACCTACCTGACTGACTACCTACCTACCTACCTCCCTACGTAGGTATCCATCCGTATTGTTGTTCATCAATTTGCCTAGGAACATCTGCCACGCACATACAGCAACAACCTCAGTACCTACTCCTACCAGTTACTACAGCATCTACTATTACATAGTATGGTTGATTGATTGATTGCTTTAGACCCGGGCGGCTGCAGCAAATGTGGCCATCCCCGGGGTTTGCGACAACCATGGACCCGTCGGCTACAGTGAACCCAGTCGGAAACAAGAATGTACGTAAATCCCTGGGCGGCCGCTGCCAATCGACGGGCACCATCGCCGCCTTTGTGTTTTTAATTCTTAATTTATTTTTGGCCGAGTGGGGGATCCAACGTCATAGCTAAAGTGAGTCTGTGTCGTGTTTAGCAGCGTCGACGTTTCCCTGGTAAGTAATTACCTACAGATAGTTTACCACCTAGAGCTACTGTCACCTTAGTCACCGTTTGACCAGTTCGTCCCTTACTAAGAACCACTTCGCCTCAGAAGAGAAGAGAAAGAGAAAAAAAAGAAGAAGAAAAGAAAAGAAAAGAAAAGAAAAAAAAGGAACCAAAAAGCTTGTACTTCGGACATTACACAATATACCAAGACCTCTCAGTCATCGCCCACGCGCAAAGGCTCCAAAGACGCTCCCTCTGTCCTAAATGGCGGCTATTGTGTTGGCTTTTGTTTTGTGCATGTACCTATACTGTGTTTTTCTAACTGTATTACTATTATCGTGTACCTGGCGACCTCACGAGGAACCAACTGCCTTGAAAACGTAGTTTACCTCAGTCCTGCATGGCGGCTCTTCAAAGTACCCCCCCACCCACCTGAGGCCGCTGGACTTGGCTTCCCTTTTTCCCCGGCAGGCCCCATCGCGTCCTCTTCCAACTCAACGGAACAGAAAAGAAAAAATATGTCACACGCAGACGCGTAGGCCATACGATGCTTCAGCCCAGCAGCAGCCGTTGTGCCGGTCTTCTGCATGAACTTTCCCTCTGTCGGAGCAGCTGCTATTGGTTCGCACTCGGGACTGGTCCGACTGCACTGCTGCAACGAAGAAGCTTCGGCATTCATCGAGGCAGCATGCTGCCTCTGCGCATTTTCTCCAGGAATGCGACCGACGGGCGCCTCTGCTACCGGGGATAGATAGTTGACTCGGCTCGGATAATGAATGGGAACACGTGCAGGAATCTGTTTCACTCTCGCCGCGAAGCAAACAAAGACGGCATTGCCTTCGCCATCGCCTACCGCTCGACTGCCTGCCACTGGCTGGCTCATCAGAGCCATGGGTGCTGGAAATTGGCCATATTGGAAGCCGTGCCTTGTGACCGGGACAAGCTAATAAGAGGTCAATCCTCCTCCTGACGATCCGACCATGGGTGCTGGAAATTGGCCCTTGCACATCAGGATCAATTGGTAGGCAGGTGGGGCCGTCTTAGTGCGGTGAGGCCAGCCAACCACGCGTCTTGCTCTGCCTTCCGTTTCCACCTCCCTGCCTGAGGCTCTTACACCACTTCCCCCCCCCCCTGCTGCACCCTGCATGCTTTCCCAAATTCCATCCGACAAATTCCAGCTTGAGAATCCACTCTGCAACCACCCTAGGCCTAGGTAGCCGTCGCGATACTCTTGGTTGATCCCCAGTACGGATAGCTCACAGCACCCGCTTTCGCACGCGGCCGCCACCAGTGTGCCCAGAGATACCCAACATACCCAGTTGGTCTACAATCTGTTGTTGCACAAATCACCCGCGGATAGAGCTTCGCTGCGCTCACCCATCAACAGCAATCATGCCGCGCGCCATCAGAGGTACGCTTCTCATCCACCATCAGCCGCCTCTGCATGCTCGAGTCCATGTCCGCCTGCCAACCTTGCCCCAGATATCCCCCAGCCTGCTGACCTTCGCGCGCCGCCTTCCTAGGAGTCCTCATCGAGTGCGACCCCTCCATCAAGTCCATCATCGTCAACATCGACTCCAACAACCACGATTACATCATCGAGGACCTCGACGACCAGCACGTCGTCGTCAAGGAGAACATGGTCGCCGCCCTCAAGAGACAGCTTGACGAGGTTGGTTTCCTTTCCTTCCCCGTCCGACCTTCTTCTTGCCGACCACTTGGGCACTTGGGGACATGCACGCTAACCGAACTTTATCTGCAGCGGTTGAAGGAAACGCAACAGCCCGACGAGAGTTCAGACTCTGATTAATCAACCAACACGCCGATCTGTCCATGTCCTCCGTTTATACACTTTTTTTGTTATTTTATTTTTACTTTGGCGCATAACCTTTAGACGTTCCCGCTTACTCTATGGTCTGCTGCGGGCCTCCGTCTATGCTATTCGTTGCCATGTGACATGGCTGTGCCGCACCACGACTACTATGTCACTCTATGCCACGTCATCTTGGCATCGTGGTGCGATCGCACTCTATTATACAGTCAAGGGGGCCGTGTCTCCTTTCTAAAGATGCCTAGTAGAGGGCCTAGTAAGGGTGCAGGGATGGCTTGGAGTTCATAGGCCCTGGATGCTCACATCTCACGTCCACACGCCACGTCCAAGGCTGATATAGATGACCCTGCCGTAATGGAGACTTCATGTACGTGTTTTGTCAGAGCTTCTCGAATACGGGCTTCGTCTTGGAAAAACCAGACATCAGGGCAGTCTGGAAATCACTGGACTGCAGCATGGCCGAGTTCCAAACGGTCGTGTAGCGCAAGTCTTGGCAAAACATTAGCACAGTTCCAGAAACCAGGCAGACTAGCATCGCCGATGAACAAAAGGCAAAAGTGTCCCGGACCCGGAAACAAACTCGGGGCCAGATCAGAACTTACTCTCCTCGACCGAGTGATCCCTCGCGTGGTTCAGCAACTGCTTTGTCCCCTGTACCGCCACGGGGCTCTTCCCCGCGATGAAGCCCGCGAGCTTCAGACCGGCCTCGACGGCCGCCTCCTTGGACTCGAAGACGCGGCTGACGAAGCCGACGGACAGCGCCTCGTCGGCGGAGAAGTCGCGCGCCGACAGGCAGACGTCCTTGACCCACGACGTGCTCCCGACAATCTTGGGCAGCCGGCTGAGCGTGCCTATGTCGGCGGCGAGGCCGATGTCGATCTCCTTGACGGCGAAGCGCGTGTTGCGCGCGCAGATGCGCACGTCGGCGCAGCACGAGATGTCGATGGCGAGGCCGATGGAGATGCCGTGGAGGACGCAGATCACAGCTGGGTTTTCCCGTGTGAGCTCGCATGTCTCATCAAGATATGGATGTGTCGTCGTTAGGTAGGATTCGGGCGAAGGGAAGGAGGAGGGGGAGGGGGTTGGGGATACGGGGTAGGGTATGAGGGGACTTGGAGGAGGAGGAGGAGGAGGAGCATGACGTACGCTTCTCGCACTTCTCCACCGCGGCGATGGCGTCCTGGAACTCGACAATGTGCCGGCGTAGAAAGGTCGCGTACCGCGAGGGGTCGCTGCCGGGCCCCGACCCGAGCGGGCTGTTGCTGGCGTCCTGGACGTCGAGACCGGCGGAGAAGGCGCGGTCGCCGACGGCGGAGAGGACGACGGCGCGGACGTCTGGGTCGTGGCTCAGGCGGCCAAAGACGGCGCCGAACTCGCGCCAGACGGGCTCCGAGAAGGCGTTGAGCTTCTGCGGGCGGTTGATCTGGACGTGCACGACGAAGGGGGCCGGCGAGGTGACGATGAAGTGGTTGTAGGCGTAGTCCTTGAAGGTCGCCATGGTAAGCGATGGGATGCTTGTGATTGCCGTCGAGCCGATGGTGGTGGCGGGTGGTGGTGGTGGTGGTGGTGGTGGTGGTGCAATGGACCGATGGGGAGCTGAAGGAGGGATCTGGAGGCGAAGCACAGACAGACGTTTGAGGCCCGGCGGTTGATGTTGCGTCCCTAGAGTCTTTGGGTGTCTTTGGATGATGGCGGGCTTTTGCGAGTGCGATGTTGCGATGGCAGTTTGGCGGTCGCTGACGGCACCGACCGAGTTGCCGAGGCACGTTTCGCGCGCGCTTTCCCCGACTCGGTTTGCCCGTGGGGAGTGGGTGGGTGGCTGCCCCCGCTTGAACTGGGGTAAGGTGTTGTAGGTATCCGTACCTAGGTCCCGGTAGTGGGGTTGGCGGTGATCGCTCATCATTCCTGCGCCTTTTGCTGCTGAAGACCTCCCCACCCCACCCCACCCCTCGCATATTTCTGTATCGAGAGGGGAGGCGTGCGTGTTATACGTGCATCGCTGAAGTGGTAATTCATTCCCATCGCTTTCGGTTCCTCCACGGTTGATACTTTTCTATTTGTTTGAGACCCTCTACTGCCTGTTGGATGTTACCCGTCAAGCGTGCAGTGGTAGATATCTGGTTCACCACCTCTTGTTCTCGCCTGATCTACCTCCCTTATCTGCCTGTAGAGAAATCAAGAAACCGGATCCATGCATGTTTGGTGCTATCGGCCGGACGATAGCCAGGGAGTTCCGTCTCCGAGCCGGAATCACTAGGTGCAGCGTCGTCAGGCGTACGGGAAACCCTCGCCAGCGAATCAGCCATGCTGTCCAAAATACCGTATTTTCCCCAAAGAGCCAGGCATGTTTGTGTCATCAAGTCAGGTGATGGGCGACAACATTGCCGCAGAAGGAATCCGGTACGGCGAGTGAAAGTCCAAATTCCTCCTTTCGGGCGTGTCTGGCGAGAAAAGAATGGAGGTGGGATGGCAACCCATTATCTTGTCTTGGTCGAGTAGTGATGCGTTCGTTGGTTTGTCTGCAATGATTCTCTCTCCTGGCAGAAAGTGTGAGGAAAACGGGCATTTATAGATATCTGCCAACGAAGTGACATTCACCACTTATTCCCTAATCGCGCAATGCTAGGGTTTTGCCCAAAGGCGACCTACGTGCCTACCTGGCTGGCCAGTCTAGAGGCAGAATCCATTACGGCCCCCAGTGTATACCTAGTGGCCACCTTCTCGCTCTACTCCCTTGCAAGACAATTCCCGAGTAACATTGGCTAGGCCTGGTGGTCGGGTGTTCTTCAAATCGAGGTGAAAACGGATGTCTATGAGAATCTGGCATTTGGCTGTCGTGGTGGACGGGGGAAACTGTCGAACTTGACTCATCCAGGAGAAAGGAGGTCCCGGAGAAGCAGGTTCAACGCTGCCGTGTCCTTCGTGTACGACAGCATCAGGTCGCTGTTGTACCTATAGTCGTTTATTCCGCAAAACTAGCCTCGGCCTGGGCAGGAAGTCCAGGCCGGCAGTTGCCAATTACTGTCTGCCACATCATGTTTCTCTGTAGAAAGATCTCGACCAAGTCAAACGCTACGTGTGGAAGGCACGGCACGCATGTGACCGAATACCCTTCTATCTCTACTTTCAACCAATAGTAGCAAATAACTTTGCCCATTCAACACCATCGTCATCGCCTGTCCTCGACAGTCCCTCAAGCACCCTATGGGAACTCCCCTACACCCTCACGCCGATATCGTTATCATCGCAGCTCCCTTTCATCATTCGATGCATTGTCTATATTGAACCCCATGTATCAGGCCAGGGCGAATCGGTCCTTGACGCCCCCGACCGAAGTCCAGCGCCTTACGGATCCCAGTCCTCCAGCCTACAAGCACACAATCTCGCGACGATACAGCTCGGCAGACAAACTTGGCGACGAACCTCCACGCAGCCTGACATCACACTCTTCCGACTCGCCGCCAAATATCGTTCGTCTTGGGTTTTCCTTCTCCTCTCAGACAAATCTTGCCCAGAGTTCGCAGCCCTCCGCGGAGACGCCAGCGATGATTCCAAACTTCTTCCACCCAACCAAAACTGTTGACAATATTGTCCAAGAGCAGTTCGAAGCCACTGACGGGTTCCAAGATACCCCTTCACCCAGTCTCAGACCTTCAATGGCAGACCTATCGTTGAATAAACTGGACAAAGATGTTGCCTCTAGCATTTCCTCGGCCAGAAGCGGTGTCTTTCGTCATGCGCTTCTCAAAACATCTTCAGGGCACCCAATAATGATTGAAAGAGACCAGCCTGTGCCGCCTATTCTCAGCCATCAAGCCAGCAACAACATTCTAGAGGACGAACGGAAAGGCGTAGTCAGCTACGAAAACAGATTGAGGATCGAGATTCCATCCAGGAAGTACCCGCAAGTTCAAAAACAGGGCAGCTCCTCCCAGTTTGAGACCACACAACTTATGGATTCCGCGGCTAACACCGACCCGTCGTTTCAGAGGGAGCCTGTCTGTG
This sequence comes from Colletotrichum caudatum, assembly GCA_030867225.1. Lineage (NCBI taxonomy): Eukaryota > Fungi > Ascomycota > Sordariomycetes > Glomerellales > Glomerellaceae > Colletotrichum > Colletotrichum caudatum. The sequence goes on along the minus strand of MU846007.1, from coordinate 320,589 downwards.
TTGATCCCCTTATACACCCAGACCAGTCGCATATCGAAGTCCACCACCGTGGTCTCCTCAAAGGTGCTGACTTCTGCGACACTGGTGTTCCTGGACAACCAATCGCTCATCAACCAGATGAACTTGCCCGCTCTTCATCACCATCATCTCCTATTTCCTCGGAGGCAGAAGTCGTCCACGCCAAAGTTCGCCGTACAATGACTGGCGAGGACCTCTGTCTTTCTACTGTCGAAATTACCCTTCCAAAGCATGGTGGCCACAGTCATGCCACAAAGGTGCGGCCAGCATTCAATTTACCCACCTTTGATTATCCCATCGTGGACCAAGAACCCCGGGGTCCTCTTGCAATATCCAAGGTACGGCCTTTCGACCCGGCCAAGGAACATCTGCTCTCCAGAAACAGCGCTGTTGAACCGCCGGCTTCGAAAGACGCTGATAGAGGCCCTGCGAACATCCCTGTCTCTAAAGTACGACCGTTTGCTCAAGAACCACCCCAGTTGAACCGTCACGCGGGACACCAGTCGGTGTCAAAGGTGCGAGCTTTCAGTGACGAGTCTCGAACCAACACCGAGAAAGATCGAGAAAAGTACTTTGCTATTGGTTCAGACAATTCGGGGAAGAATGAGCCTGCCATAGTCGACGAGACACTGTCACCCACCACACCACGCTCCAGAGATAGCACCATCGACTATAAACGCACCGCTCAGTGGCTCCGGGATCTAGTGAGGAATCCAAACGCACATACTACAAGGTTGACAGAAAGGCCATCCAAGACGAAGCGCCCATCTTATGCTGCACTGAGAGACTCTCTAGGGGATGACCCGGCGTCCCGCAAGATGGCTCGGCATACGACCCTACCGCCTTCAGATGTGGATCCTGGTATCTTTCAAAGTACCTTTGGAGAGCTAGAGCGTCTGCTGCACGAGGCATTGTCGTTGGCGTCACGAGTTGCGGATCATGAAGAAGCAAGGGCCCCGAGCCCCGAGCGATCCCCTTGCCATACCTCGAACGCCGTGGTATCGCCGATCCCGTTTGACGAAACTAGGGAATTCTCAAATGTCGAGTTGGATGAAAGTAAGGTGCCAAATCAACAACACCAAAAGCGCGCTGCGACTTTCCCAAACGCCGGTTGGCCCATTGCTCGTGGTGTGGACGATCTGTACAGAAACATTTCTCTGACTCCGCAGACAACAGAGCTTGAGAACATTCTTGGGCGGAATAACAAGACCAATCAAGCCACCAAGAAAGCTAAACGTAGACAAAAGTCTCGCTCCCGTCAAGCTGTTTCTGTACCAGAGAGAATCTCAAGCAGAAAAAAGGGCAAAAGTCTGGTGAAAAAGAAGCGTGCCAAGTCGAAGCCCAAAGTCAACCCAGTACTCAGAAACTCAGATGTATCCAGTATGGACGGGTCTAGCGAATCCTCCCTCATCGACTATTCGAATCAGTTTCAGACCCAGAACGAGAGCAGTGGACCAGCTCGTCCTCGAGCAAGCACCAAGAGAGTTCCATTCATGTCTCGGAACACCGGCGAGGACGCCCTTCCAGAAAGAGATATGGCAGGTCGTCCGATACACAACAGCCGTGGCATCAGTCTGCGAGGGAAGTCCCACGTCAGCCTGAATGGCGTACAAGCTTTCAGTCTGGCCAAGTCGAAACGACGCCAACCAATTGCTCGAGACTGGTCCCCGGTCCGGAAGAGAGCGATCGCGGCGGTGGCTTGTATCAGCACAGCACTCATCGGCCTAATCATCGGAATCTACGCCGGATTGGTACCGTCATTACAGTACTACATCCTCGACACGAGTCACTCAATCATCAACGGGAACGTTGGCTGCTTTCTGGGTATGGCTATTCCGACCTTTTTCTGTTGGCCGCTCCCCCTCGTGCATGGACGCAAGCCATACATTACGTCCGGCCTGGTCTTGTCAATGCCGCTACTCTTCCCACAAGCCCTAGCTGTCAGTGCCCAGCGATTCTACAACCTCACCGGCTAGCGGATGGTGTTGCTGGTATCCCGTGGTTTTATGGGTGTATGCCTTGGTTTCGCGAGCATGAACTTCCACTCCATACTCACAGACCTCTTCGGCGCATCTCTGATGAGCAGCAATCCTCACCAGGAAGTCGTCGATGACTTCGATGTAAGGAGGCACGGCGGTGGTATGGGCGTCTGGCTAGGTATCTGTACCTGGTGCTATATTGCTTCCCTCGGCTTCGGATTCCTAATCGGCGCAGCGGTGATTGACCAGCTTCAACCAGCCTGGGGGTTCTACGTCAGCATTATTCTTGTGGCTGTGGCTCTGTTGTTAAATACTCTTTGTCCCGAAGTACGCCGCTCCGCCTTCAGAAGGTCAGTCGTTGAAGTCAGAACCGGCACTGATATCACTCGGCGCGTTGCTCGGGGCGAGATCATGATGCACCGAGTCAAAACTGGCCCAAGATGGTGGGGACAGGAGCTGTATCATGGAGTCGCCCTTTGCTTTGAAATGCTACGACAGCCCGGCTTCGCAATCATTGCGGTTTACTCGGGTTGGATATACGCTCAAGTTGTTCTCGTCATCGTCTTGCTGGGTTCACTCTCTTCGAGGTTCTATCGAATGCGTTCTCCATACGTCGGGCTCATGGTTGCTGCGATGGCATTTGGGGCTGTAATTGCGATACCCTTCCAAAAGGCGAGCTACTTTTCCAGGGCAAGACACACGCAGGTCAACACAAGCCGTCTGACTTTCGACAAGCAAATCACATGGACATCGCACCTCCTCCGCCGCTCTGTATTCGCTATCGGTCTTCCTCTGGCAGGTCTTGTCTACACCTTGGTATCCACAGGCCCACCGATGCATCCTAGTGCTCCTGCCATTGTCGCTGCTGCGATTGGTTTTCTTTCATGTCTGGCAATCTCGGAGTGCAACGGACTGATCATGGAAACTTTTGATACTTCGGATCTTCAACCTGGGATAGTGGGCCGTGTTCTTGGCAACTCGGACATCGCCCGTAGAAAGAAGAACTACTCAGCTTACCCTCGTGTCACCGCCGGGTTTGCCGTCTGCCATACTCTCGGATACATCTTTGCAGCTGGAGCAACCGCACTCGGCGGCATGGCGCAAAGGAACCTGGGTCAGAGGGCAGCTACTGGAGTGGTTGCCGGTATCTTGTTTCTTCTGACAGTCGTGCTGTTGCTGGCTCTGGTTCGCTTCAAAGAGGTTGTCATTATTCCCGAGAGCAAGACCGAAGAGATGGACAAGTGGACTGCCGCCCGAAGACAGTCTATTAAACGCCGCGACTCACTACCCGCCGGCACAGTCGACGACAAAGATGTCATCGCCGAAGAAGAGCCATGGCGTCCTTTCATCGTCGGCAATCCCACCAGCAAGACACGACGAGTCAACGTGCTCGAGCTGGGCAGCATGTCGCGCTTCACCGAGATCAGAAAGAGGAATAAACTCATTGACGCTAACCAGCATCTCAACCGGGCCGCGTTAGATGCTGGGCTGGATGCCCTGGATGACCAGATCAGCGACATCGTGAGCGACATTGTAAGTGACGCTAAAGATCTCGTGGGCAGAAACAGTCAACCAAGCCAGCGCACTTCCCGTTCGCGGCGAAACCATCGAAGTGCCACAAGCGAGGGGAGTGGCCATTCATCTATCGAGATGACTTCCATGGATGACAGGCTTTCAATCAGCGGTCATCGTCAAAGAGCACCTCCTGATGTCTATAATGAGCGTGAGTGTCTTCGGGGTCAGACTGTAAAGGAGGAATGAATGTCAAACTTGAGGGCTTTAGGGGCTGTATGGCTGCTATCCTTGAATGGGAAAAGTCCCGCGGTCATTGATACGTGGAAGCGTCCCTGAGCTTGTGAGCTTCTATTGCAGAAAAACAATGAGCTTGCTAGGGAATTAAGTATACAGACATGACGAGCAAGGACTAGAATGAGAAACCCTATGAATTCTTTTCGACGACCAACTCCCTTGATGCTTCTCGTCTCTTGCTCTTGTTCTTTTTCTCCCTTTCTCTTCTTCTATGCCTATAAAACCATCTTTGGTGCATTTTGAACATATTATCGGATCTTGTGAAGGTACATGGGCCTGTCTGTGCGCGCGCGTGTTGGGTAAAAAAGAAAAAAAAAACTAAAAAACTAATGGTACAAGTACACTAAGGAAAAACGCAAGCTGAGTCTCGTAGAGAGTGGGTATAGATAAAACTTTCGTCTTCGTCATGTATAAGCGGAAAAAGGAACGCAACGGAAATGAAACTAGCGGCAGACCTCGGGTGAAGGGAGACGTCATTCGACCCTCCCCCCCCCCCCCCCCCCCCCCCCGCCCCCCCCCCCCCCCCCCCCCCCCCCCCCCCCTTTCTCCCCCTTCCCGGGACGCGTATCACTGCACGTTCAGGAACAAGTCGTCGCCGCGCCGCGTCGGGGTCAGCTTCGGCTGCCAGGTCGGCGTGCTGGGCAGGTCCCCCTCCCTCGCGCCGGGGCGGGACGGGAACCCCGGGGGCGCCGGGAAGAAGGCGTTGGGCGAGAGGAGCATGTCGGTACGTCCTCCGGCACCGGCGGCAGCGCTGCCTCCCGGCCGGGAGGGCCGCCAGTTGGGGCTGTGCCGGATGCCGGCCGTCGGGAGGGCGAGGGCGGCGGCGCGCTCGGAGCCGAGGCGCTTGGACAGGAGGGAGGACGTCGTCGAGGGGGTGGCGACGGAGGGGGATGTCGCCGGCGGCGGGGAAGGGGGGCGGGGCGGGGCCGCCGTCCTCGTGGTCGACGGCGACGGCGATGACGACGACGACGACGGCGACGCCGGGGACGAGGTGAATGTCGGCGCTGGGCGGCGTACGGCCTGGGTCGCGATGTGGTGAGGGGACGGGGAGCCGGGCGAGGGCCGTCCGAGGAGCTGTTGCTTCGGGGGTGGGGATTGTTCGGGAAGCGTCGTAGGCTGGAAGGATCGCCGTTGCTCCTGGGAGCGACGGCGCTGGCGTTGCGAGAACGACTGTTGGCTTGGCTGAACCCGGGGCTGCTGTTGCTCCTGCTGCTGCTGCTGCGGCGGCGGCGGCGGCAGCGGCCGACTACGAGGAGGAGGATCCCCCCAGAGCGCTCTGTGTACGGTCGCTGACTGAGGTTCCCGGCTCAGCGGCGCTTGCTGGACCTGCGCCGACTGAGGTTGCGGGTGTGAGTTGCTGGTCTCTATGCGCGGGCGTTGAGGCTGGAGAGGCGGGGGATAAAGTGGTCTCATCTGCGGTGGCCTTTGCGTCAATGCAGGGTTCCGGTTCTGTTCCTGTCGTCGAACTTCCAGCCGCGAAGGGGGGGAGGGGGTCACGAGGCGGAGCGAGGGCGAGCCGGTGGCCACCCTGTTCGGGTCGGCGCCGGCGGGACGGGGCTTGGCGATGGGTTTGCGAGGCACGTCGTAGCTGGCCATGTACGGACCATTCCGGGCCTGCTGCTGCTGCTGCTGCTGCTGCTGCTGCATCATGCCCAAGGTAGGACTGGGTTGGCCCGGAGGGAATCCACCATAAGTGCGCGTGGGAGGAGCCAGGAGGCGGAGGTGGTCGTTGCGCGGCTTGGAGCTCGTGCGCCCAGGGATCGCAGGGTAGGACACCGGCGAGCGGCCACTGGGGGATGCGTTCGAGGCCGGGGACTCGACGACGGGGGAGAGGCTGCTCTGCTCGATGACGGGCTCGGGCTCGGAGCTCGCAACGGAGGAGGCGATGGTGGTGGAGGAGTCGTGGCTGTCGGAGCGCTTCGGGGCGTTGACGGCGCTGGCGGCGGCTACGGTTGCGGCGGCAGCGCCGGTCGCTCCGGGTTTCGATTTTGAGGAGCTACGGCGGCCGAGTGAGTTGCTTCGACGGCGCGGCGGCTCGGGGTGGGAGAAGGACATGCTCGGCACCGGGTGAGACGCTCCGTCGGCCTGGGGGGCACCGCCAGTCTGGATGCCCGTGTTGGGCCACGTGGTGATTTGAGAGTACACGCTTGAGGAACGCGACTGGTGCGCCGCCGGCGGGGCCGCGAGGGCACCGGCACGGGCGATCTCCGCCGCGGGCAGAAGGAGCGGCGGCGGTGGCATGCGAGCGGCGGAGGGGGCCACAGGGCTCCCACCTCCGTGGCCCATGCCTGCTGTGGTGGCCGTGGCTGCGAGCATGGCGGACTCGGCGTACGAGGGCTTTGCTTTGGCGCCCCCTCCCTCGCTCGCGCCGGAGGCGTCGAGCTCGGCGATCTGTGCCATGTGAGTGGCACTCCTGGGGTCTCCGAGCACCCAGTTGCCGTTCTTGTCGGCGACGTAGAACGTCGCCGACTTGGGGTTGCTGCCAACCTTTGCCGACGGCGGCCTCCAGATGTTGTTGGAGCGAGCGGAGCGTGCCGAGGTGACGGCGCCGTCTTCTTCAAACTCGGTCATTGTACTCTCTCGGGCATTGTAATGGCTCTTTGGCGGCGCAGTGAGCTTGGCCGTCTTGAAGATCTGGGAATTTGTCGGCTGAGATCCTCTCTGCTCCCGCGGTTGAGGGGGCGACGAGGACCAGAGGTCGACTTGCGGTATCTTGAGGGAGAGGACCGGCTTGGGGGACGAAAGCGAAGGCTTTGCGGGTAGCAGTCGCGATGTAGGCCGGTTCTGCTGGGGAGGCGGGGGACGGAGAGCGGTGGGCGGGCTCTCGGGTCGAGAAACCGCCAGCCCGACCGCCCCAGGCCACCAGCTCAAGCGGCCGCTCGTCCGAGTGCGCGCCGCAGGAGGCGGACGCGGTGACAGCGAGGGTGACTGCGCGTGGTGGACGGGTGGAGAGATGTGGAAGATGTTTGCGGGGCCTTCCTGGGGGTGGAATTCCCACGAGTCCTTTTCGCGGACGGGGAAGAAGCCCGTCTTCACGTCTGGGTAGTTCTTTCGGCGCCTGCGACGGGCAAGGCATATCGCGAGAATGGCGAGGCCGAAGGCGGCTGCAAGACCAACAGCTAGACCTGCCACTTGACCCGTGCCCAATCCTTTGGAGGGCTCGGAGTTGGCTTCCTCAGCTCCAGGCACCGGAGCCGCGGTTGCGGATGTAGTGGTGGTAGACGATGGCGGCAAGGGAGACGTTGTGATCAAGCTGCTCGTCGTGGAGACACGGGAGCTGTTTGACCTGGTGATGGTCGTGAGCGTTTGCGGGATGGACGGAGAGCCTGTCGCCGAGATGAGGGTCGTTGGGAGGGAAGTGGTCAGGCGGATCGTCGACGTCGGGGGTATCGGCGGCGTGGTAGTTCTCGGGGGCACGACGATGATGCCCCCCGATGTGGGCAGAATCAAGGTGGCGACGATGGCTGTGTGTGTAGGCCGGATAGCACCCGGCTGATGCGCACACATTCGGTATGCCGCGTCGATGACAGTTTCTGGTAGGGGTTAGTCGCCGGGGCTCTCGCGTGTGACGGTGCATAGACATACGGGACGCGTCGCTTTCACGACAAAACCTAATGCTCTTCTCCGCCACGATACACTGCACTGCACCCTCCCCAACAGTGAGGCCAGAAAACCCGGCATTGGCGCAAAGGCATTGCAAGGAGGGCGCACTGCCGCAGGTTGTGAGTGCATAATTGGCGCTCAGGTGAGAGCGAAAGCATTCGCGGGCGCACGATGGCACGAATCTCGTGATCTCGCTCGACAGGTTGAACGACGTTGCAGTGGTGAAGGAGGCCGATAGGATGAGAAGGATTGCCCAAAGAAGAGGCTTAAGGGCCATGGTACGGGAGGACATCTAGTAACCAAACATTAGTATCGTTCGACAGAATGGCTAGGAATTCTTCTAACCTGGATGAAGGTCCCATCCTTCATACGGTCCGACGCCAAAAACAAACCAAGTCTTGAAGAAGTAAGTTTCTCGTGAACTCAATTAGAACCCAGTGTCTCTACGTCGAACACCCAGAGCAGAACTAGGGTCCCCCTTTGACGAGCAGGCGGGGAGTCGAGGACACGAACCTATCAAGTAAGTATACTTATTAGGTTATTAAGAAACGACCTGCGTTCCAACAATGTAGTGATATAATAACACAAGGAACCGCTCGATGCCTTTTGCTCCGGGAGGATCTGGAGGCTGAGCGGAACAGATCTAACCGAAGACAATAAAAGAAAGAGGCTATTCCGAGCAGCGCAGCCAAGATGCAGAATGCAAGAGGGGAAGCTGAGAAGAAACCAAAAAAACCAAAAAGAGACGCCGTTGAGGCTCAGCGGTGGGCATGCAACGCTTCATACATGGGCGGAGACACACCAAGAGGGAAGGAGACTAGACATGTCGGCGGGCGAAGGGGCAGACGAGGACGAACGGAGGCTGGTACTCCCCTCCCTCTACCGTCATTCTAGATGCCGCCGCTCACTCGAGCTGGGCTGCTCGACGCGCTTCTCCTCCGCCCGACTTCATTCTAGCACACGGCAAACGCTCGTTACCACGAAAGAGGGCGACGGGCAAGCAGTCCAATGCCCTGCCTCACCGTGCCGCCAACCTGCAGGACTGGGTTCGGTTCCTGCAGTCGCGTACAGCAGCGGCCCGGTGTGCTCGCCAGCCGCTGCTCGAGATCTCCAGGAAATGACGATGACCAGACAATCCGGGAGACACCCGGCCCAGTTTCGGGCGTCTGTCATCGACGCTGGTTGGCTGAGCGAGTCGCTATTTTGGGGGGTTTGCAGTTGTATCTGAGATCCAGAGTTGTGTGGCGGTCCAGGAGGCCAGAGTGCAACCCTTCCTGCATGCCATCATGCCGGGGTGAATAAAGGTCGAGCATCCAATCAATATGCACACGTCAGACGAGTATATGCACTGTCAAGTGGCTGACGTCTTCCCACACTGCCAATTTTAGGCGCCCAGTCTGCCCCTTAAGCGCGGAGGTTGAACGAGAACCAAAGAGGTCGTGTCGAGCCGCCCACCCGAAGCGAGCGAAGCCGGGCGCCAAAAGAGTCGGCCGTATCACGTGATGCAGATCCGGGGCATCCCAGGCCAATCAACGTAAGGGCTGCCATGCAGCGTCAGACTTGTCGCCGGCCACTCGTTTCCTGGCGGCCATTCCATGGTGTGACTGCCTCCTCCGTTTCGGAAACCGTGACTTCCAGGTCGATGGATGTGATTGAGTCTGCAGTTCTCTGACAATAGCAACCAATCGTGTGACGCGGGCGAGTACAGTTGTGCGTGAATGGGTGCGGCAACTGAGCTTGACACGATTCTCCCACGACAGCAACCGCCGCGCGGGATGGATGCAACATGACAGCTTGCTAGTCACATATAGACCTCGTCAATCTCTCGGCAATTTTCTTCCTGACGGATGTGGCCTTTGTAGAGACGCACGCACATCCGTATCCGAAGCCGTCATGAAGACTGTTACTCCCAATCCGATTCTGATCACTGGGTGTTTCGAAATCGCCAGTACTTGGTGTCTTCGAAGCAGAGGGCCTCGGCACCTCCTGCACATCGTCCATATCCCAAGTACTTGACGTGTCCTGGCTATGTCAGCTGTTTTCAAGCCGTATGGAGACTTCAAGTATGTGCCCGAGTACCCGTACGGGCCAAGTCAAACCGGCAGAATAGCCAAAATCGTCAATGCTCAGGAATTTCCATTGTCTTCTTTTGATGGTATCTTATTTTGTCGTAGCCTCTACTGAGAAGCTTCTGTCCTCATCCGAGGACCTCCAAATCCACGTCATATCCGAATGTGGCAACTCTGGGGAACGGACCAAATAATCTTGAGTGTCCGAACAACCACACCACAGCCGTTTCTCCTCCTTGCACGTATTCTCCTCCTTTGACGAACGAAGCGGCGACAAACTAGTACTAAGACTTGACGCTCGTATCGGTGGCGCTCGGGGCGAATGCGGCCTTGGCACGGTTGGACTTGATGACTTTCTGCACGTCCTCCTCCGTCTGGTCCCAGTCGTTGGCGTCAAGCTGCACAAGGTCGATCTCGTACAAGTCCGCGATTTGCTTGAGAGCGTAAAAGCTCTTCTTGTCATAGACGAAGCTGATGCTGACACCGATGCGTCCGAAACGTCCAGTGCGGCCGATACGGTGCAGGTACGTCTCAGGGTCGGGCTCCGAATCTCCACGTCCCTTCATAGGAATATCGTAGTTGATAACCATCGACACACTGGACACATCGATACCCCGGGCCAACACGTTGGTGGTGAGGAGAACCTTGGACTGCCCGGACCTGAATTCCTCTAGCAGCCGGTCACGTTCGGGACCATCCTTGGCACCGTGAAGGGCCGACACACGATGGCCATCGGCCTCCATTCGTCGCTTGATCTCGTCGGCGCTCTCACGGGTCTGAGTTGAGTTGTTAGCTTGCGTCACAGTTTCTTTCCCCCGTTACGCGAAAAGGTGCCGAACGTACCTTGACGAAGATGACGGAGGAGCCAATGGTCATGAGACCGTAAAGCTTGACGAGGACCTCGTACTTGTCCTGCTCGGTCGGGCAATCCATGTACATTTGAGAGATACCCTTGACGGTGAGCTCCGTATGCTTCAGACGGATTTGATCGGCCTTGGGCGCAAACTTCTCGGCAAAGCCCATAACCTTGTCCGGGAACGTGGCAGAGAAAAGCAGGATCTGGATGTCGCGGGGAAGCATACTGTTTGATGTTAGCCTGATGGGCTATGGCGAGGTGCGAAGGTGAACCCTACTTTTTGACTCGGACACATTGATCACCGAGACCCTGCTGGTCAAGCATGTTATCGGCCTCGTCAATAACAAGGAGCCGAAGCTTCGACACGTCTAGCTGGCGTCTGCGGACTATGTCCATGACAGTGCCAGGAGTGCCAACGATGACGTTGGCTCTGACAGGGGCGTTGCGCTCGAGGGCGCCGGGAAGAGCTGCGGCCACTCTAAGACCCTCACAGAAGCCACCAATCTTGCCAACGACTCCTTCAATCTGACGCGCAAGCTCACGACTGGGCGCGAGGATGAGAGCTTGGGGCTGCTCGAGCTGGGTGTAGTCGACGCGGGACAGGGTGGTAACGACGAAGGCAGCGGTCTTGCCAGTTCCGGATTGCGACTGGGCGATCATGTTGCGGGGAGGGTCGGCAAGCATCAGGGGAAGAGCCTTCTCCTGAATCTTGGAAGGCTTCTGGTAGTTGAGGCTGAGGAGGCCACGAAGGATAGGCTCAGGCCTAGGAGACGGAGAGATTAGATGTGTTACCCGGTGGCCGGACTAGACCACTCACAGGTTCATGTCGCTGAATGTGGCAGCAGAGTAGAGAGTGCTGTTCTGGTCGGACTGAAGGTCGCCCAGCTTTACGTCGACATCGTAGGTGTTCTCGATCAGACCCGATCCACCTAGAGCTTCAAGGTTGCCGTCGACCTGGGGAATCTGCGCATCCTCAGCCGCGCCCTCGACGGGGGGCTCCGTGATACGACTGGCGAGGTCGGCCATGTTGGTATCGCGCGCGGTCGTAAGGGTGGCCGTGGGGGAGTAAGTTGCGAGGATGCGACGTCGTGCCTGGCAGGTCGGTCGCAGGTAGGAAGTAGCGGTATGCGCACTTCACCTATGCGACTCCAGCAACAAGTTAGACGATGGCAAGAAGGAGGATTGCAGACGGGAACGCGATGAATTAGAGGTGGGAAGGGTAGGAGGAGAAGCTACACTCACTTGCAATCGAGCCTCTCCTTGTCTGGGTGTGGCTGCAAAAGGTCGGATAGGTGACCGGCGGCGGCGAAACTTTGTTCGGGGTTTTCTGGTTTTTCTTTTGCGGCAGTTAGGAGCTCTCACAGGACGAAAGTCTGGGAAGCTACGTCGTCTGTCTGTCGCTCCTCTTGCCTGTGACGACCAAAAAGCACTCCAAAGTCGATGGCGGGGCTACGCGGGGCATGCTGTGGCCTAATAATCCAGGCCTAAGCCAGGCACAGCACATTGCGGGTTGCTTGCCTGCCTGCCCTTCTTCATTCGTACCGTACCGTACCTCCCTCCCAGTTATCAAGGTGGTGATTTCCGATGATTTGCCGGCCAGGTACGAGGTAAGCAAGCCACCTGGCGGCAGGAGAGTCGCTTTCCTTGAACTGCGTGACTGACATGTTTCATTCACTCCTTTTGTTCCTTGGGCTGCGATACCAAATAAACCATTGCGCCCAAGAGCCTCACGTCAAGGGTCCCTCCTTGTTCGCGTCCTTTTGTTTCATTACCATCCAACGCCTTTCATGCAATTGATATGGCAATGCTGGAGAAGTTCCGAATAGCATCGCAATGGGACCTGCCCACGGCCTAGGGCATGCAGCATACATATGTGACGAACAGCATAAATGCATGCGTTGCCCCTCAGTACATCATACACAGGTACGGATACTATATCCGCATATATACTAACTGGCAAGTCAACTCGGACGCTGCTTGTGCTGCTGCTGCTTAGAGTACCCGAATGCGAAACCCCTGCCCTCAGGCTTCAATTGGCACCAATGGGTGGAGTTCTAGCGGCTGGCAACTGGTCCGGTGTCCACACCAGCCTTCCAGCGCAGACACACCTTGTGGACCGAGCAGCCGGGGAAGCCACACCAGTGAAGAGAGAAGGTTCCAGCTGGCCAAGAAAAAGGAGCTGACGACGTCCCCGTCCGATGTCCATGCCCGCTGCAGCCCCCCCATGTTTGGAATCAAGAAGGTACCCAACAGGCCAAGCAAGGTAGGTGAGGTACATCATCACATTACAGTCACTACCTACCTACTGTACGTTGATCGACTGGGCGTGTGTTATGGGCGCGCAGCGCAACGCAGCATCGACCTCGCTTCCCTCGTGTCTCCCGTCGCCAGCCAAGATCGCCGTCTCTTGAGGCTTTTACCCGACAAGGCGACTCGAGGCATACATACACGTCTAAACAAACCCCTTTACTCACTTTACATATTGTTCGCGCGCCCTGCGCCTCCTGCTCGCTAGCTTAGCTTTCATCTTCTGTTTCCGCCCCGTCTTCTCCCAGTTTTAGCCGCTTTGGCGGGGTTAGCCTTACACGATTGCTCCCCCCCACTGCGCTGACCTCTTGCTCGGGCCGCAGCCCACGTTTGTCCTATTCCCGTTCTCGCTCCTTTGAAGGGGGCCGTCACGAATCCCTCTTCCTTTCGCAAAACACCACACTGCGCTGGCCACTTGGCACGACCTCGACCCGTCCGTCTCTGCTGGATCCCCAAACGTTGCTTGCTGTTTCGGCGGCTTAATCCTGGACAATGGCGGATGTAGATGTTGCGCCGACTTTCGGCACTGAGCTCAAGGTCAGTATCCCCCTTCAGCTTGGCCCGGCCCGGCCCCTCAGAAACGCTAACATGCTGCTCTCTGTCTAGGACGGCTTCAAGCCCGCCAACACCTGGGTGGCTCACGGAATATCATGGCTCGACGAAATTCAACAGTTTTACCGCGAGAGAAGCGCCATCGAAAAGGAGTACGCTGCCAAGCTTCATAGCTTGGCCAAGAAATACTTTGAGAAGAAGAACAAGAAGTCGGCGCCTCTCAGTGTTGGCGATACGCCTGCCATGACACCAGGTTCCCTCGAGAGCGCTTCTTTGACGACCTGGTCCACGCAACTCACCACCCTCGAAGCGCGAGCCGACGAACACGACCGATACGGGAACAACCTGGTCTCTCAAGTGGCCGAACCCCTCAAGTTCCTCGGCACTCGCTTTGAAGAGCTGCGCAAACGCCATGCCGAATACGCCAGCAAACTCGAGCACGAGAGAGACTCCCAGTACGCCGACTTGCGGAAGACGAAAGCCAAATACGATGCTGCTTGTCAAGAGGTGGAAAGCAAACGCAAAAAGTCCGAATCGGCCTTTGACAAGGCCAAAGCGCAGAGCGCGTATCAGCAGCAGATACATGACATGAACAACGTCAAGAACACGTATTTAATTGCCATCAATGTTACAAACAGGCAAAAGGAGCGCTACTACCACGAGTATGTTCCCGAGGTCATGGACAGCCTGCAGGACTTGTCCGAGTTCCGCACTATGAGACTGAACGGCCTGTGGACCATCGCATCGCAGCTGGAAGCCTCCATGCTGCAAAGCAGCAACGGGCTGATGGAGAAGCTTGGAGCGGAGATCGCCAGAAACCAGCCTCACCTCGACTCGATGATGTACATACGCCATAATCTCGGCGTATTCCAGGAACCTGCCGACAAGGCCTTCGAGCCTAGCCCCGTATGGCACGATGACGATCAGATGGTTGTGGACGAACCGGCCAAGATTTATCTACGGAACGTTCTCAGTAAATCGAAATCGCAACTGGGCGATCTGCGCAGAGAAGTCGACAAGAAGAGGCGGGAAGTTGAAAGCATCAAGCGTGTAAAGCGACAAGTCAGAGAGGGTACCGAGAAGAAAGACGAGGTCATGATTGTCACGCAGGTATTTGCACTGCAGGAAGAACTTCATGCTGTCGATAGGCGGAGAGTCACCGCCGAGGTCGAGACCTCTACCATCACCTCGGCCGTCGGTGACGTAACGCTAGGCGCGAAGAATCACAACTTCAAGGCGCAAACCTTCAAGATCCCAACCAACTGCGACCTGTGTGGAGAGAGGATATGGGGCCTGTCGGCAAAGGGCTTCGACTGCAGAGACTGTGGCTACACATGCCACAACAAGTGCGAGATGAAGGTTCCCGCCGACTGTCCGGGCGAACAGACCAAGGAAGAGCGGAAGAAGCTCAAGACCGAACGGCAAGAAGCCGCTAATGCACTACTGAGGCCGACGACATCCTCCCCTACCAACGCGTCGGAATTGCCGGCCTTGACGAGGTCGAACACGATGAACTCATTGAGCTCGGGATACGCACACAGCGCACGTCGGTCGATAACAGGCGGACCGGCGTCACCCATAGACGAGGCTCCCCCAGAGCCATCAACCCCTCGTCCGCCGGCTCCTGCGTCGACTATGAGCTCTAGCACCACCCGTAAGAGGGTTATGGCGCCGCCCCCGGCCGCCTATATCAGCGAGCTTCCTGGTAGCGCGCCGAACGGATCGAGCTCATTGGAGCAGCAGAAGGGCAAGATGCTCTACACATTTGAAGCTAGCGGTGACGGAGAAGTGTCTGTGCCCGAGGGTCGCGAAGTCACGATGCTTGAGCCTGACGGTGAGCTTGACCCATGGTGGTCCTGATGGAGGCGCTGACAACTTTCTGCAGACGGTTCCGGCTGGATCAAGGTGCGTGCTGGCTACAAGGAGGGCATCGTGCCAGCAAGTTACATCGAATGGACAGCAGCCCCTGTGTCACCAATGGTTGCGCAGAACACCGGCGCATCCGCACGACCCGAATCGACATATTCCAACTCGGGCTCCTCGATAGGAACGGCGGGAACTGGGAAGAAGAAAGGGCCAGCAGTGGCCCCGAAGCGAGGAGCCAAGAAGCTCAAGTATGTGGAAGCATTGTATGATTACACGGCGCAGAGCGATGCAGAGCACAGCATGGCAGAGGGCGAGAGATTTGTGCTCATCAAAGAAGACTCCGGCGATGGGTGGGCCGAGGTCGAAAAGGGTGGCGTGACGAAGAGCGTGCCCGCAAGCTACGTACAGACAGTCTAGGGGCATTGTGCACGGGAGGAGAGAAAGCGTCGAGGATCGGGGCCATTTGCGCCCACGATTGTGAAAGACAAGACGGCGATGGTGCTGCAAGACATCTCACAGGTGTCGAGTCCGACACGACGGATGCCTCGAGCGGAGCTTAACGAGCGAAGGGTCGCCTGCAAGTCACATGTAGCAACAAACTCTGTGACACCGGCCGAAGTCGAGCAAGTGACGAGCGTGCGGCTGGTGAGACGAAATCAGAGCCAGAGGGAGCGGCGGAAGCCGAGGCTCGATAAGGTGGCGGCCTGGCGAGCGTCCAGAGACCGGGGTAACAGCATTGGTTGAGGTGCATTCATACCGGTTACACATAGGCTGGCGAAGGAGGGTAGTTGAGCTTGAGCCGTAGGGGTTCCGAGGGTGGTCCTTTTTTGGAGATTTTGTTAGAGTAGTTCAAAATAGCAAGGCATTGTTATTTCGGCATCCCCAGTAACGCTTTCCGACCGACCGACGACAGGCGTGCGCGGGTTTACCTGCGACAGGCCATTCTATAGATCCGACACAGGCATGCAAAAGCTTAATGCGTAGGCGTTCGTCCTGTGTTGTGTGCGTCATGTACATGGTCCGTCAAAGAACGTCCCAAAAATAAAACAATAATACTGAAGAATAATATTGAAAAACCACACCCAGGCCTTGGTATCAATTGGCGAGCCCCTGTAGCCGGTAAGGCTTGCGGCATCGTCCCCGCTGCCAGGGCTCCTTATTTGGGACTGTGACCTTTCCGTTCGAGGCCAAAAGGGAACTGGATGGATGGATGGATGGATGGATGGATTGATGGGAGGGGATCGTCGGGGAGATCCAGCCGGCCATCCCGCTGCCAGTCCGCAAGGCACACACACACACACACACACCTGCCTTTCACTGAGAGGAGGCCCGCCCACGGGCCTTTTTGCGGGGAAGAAAAAAGACGGCTCTTTGCAGGAAGCAAACGGGCCTGTTTTGGGGCAGAAATGGCTGGCCTGGGAGACCCAGCATTCGAGATGGACTACACGGTCGCACAGAGAGCGCAACTGCGTTTTCGTCTGACTTGGCAATATCTTTTGTCATGTGCTGCCCCCAGCCCCAGCCCCAGCCCCAGCCCCTCCCTGCCTATGCCGAGTGCTAATTTCCAGAGGAAATTCCGATTTTCGGTGACTGTCTCCTGAGCGCCAACTTGGCAGACGGGTTGGCACGACGCAGCGTGGAAGAAAAAGCAAACGGAAAAAGAGAGAGAAAAAAAAGAGAGCCAAGGTCGAGGGGCGAGTTGGTGGTGTGGCTGGCGGTATGAGCAGGAGACTTCCCAAGACGGGCCAAGCTCCCGGCCAAGCGCCAATCAGGTTGGCCTACGAGGGCGGGATAGCCCCTGAGGTTAACTCCGCTGAAGGATGCCACAGAGATATGGGGGGGTTGCTGTTGGATGCGGTGCGACAGATGGAGGGGGGTGTGTTAATTTAGAAGGAAAATCTGGGAACGCAATTTCGTATGTGCCAGAAGAGTGACTGACCTGACTGCATCAGACGGCGTTGGACTCGCAGGCTTGGGAGATGCTAAGGCAAAGATCCCTTTCTCGTCTGGCCGAATAAGACGTTTGTGGGTTTCCGGCCTCGACCCTACCACGGACAGACAAAGAACAGCAGCCGGGTCACAGATCATCGGTCGTGATAATTTTGTTTCTTTTCTTGGTATCACGGGCAGGCGTGGGCCCAGGCGATGATCTAATCTACGATGTATATATGCGATGCCACGTCGATGTAGGGTTGGAAACTGGGCATGTCGAGTAGAGCGAGACTGACGTAGGGCGGTGGAATCGACGATGGGGTCAGGACATGACAATGGATTGAAACTTTGATCATGGGCATAACTTCCCGCGGTGGCACTCGTAGCGGGTATTTGGTCAGAGTATCCGTAGATGGAGAGAGATTGGATATGAATGCTCTTTTCTTTCTCATGCAAACCAAGAAAGCGAGAGACCGGACCAGACCAGGTATATCGGTGTGGAGGTTGGGTCTCGGTGGCAGTGTTAAGGTAGTGTAGACTTGCAGTATAGATCGCCGGCGAAGCGAGGTGAATCTTGACATGGCCATTTCTCTGGGCGCATTGTGCTTTTCTTGGAGCTTTCTTGGGGCCATTTCCCGGGAAGGGCAGAAGTGCTTGTCCAATTGAAGGGCCGTATGTGGAAGGGGAACACAACACACCAACAGAACAGGTCCCAGGGATCCAGACCACTGGACACCTAGGTGGTGACGCGAGAAACGTGAAATGGGAAGGGCAGCCAGCCAGCCAGCCAGCGCTGGGCAGACAGGGGCCTCCATTGATCACTGTGGCAGTGCACGTAATGTAGTCTTTGGATGGGGCAAAAAAGACTGGAGAGACTGGGTCTTAATGTCTCGTTCGGAAAAAGGGGTGGAGTGCGGCGGCGGCGGCAAGGAGGTGTAGTGTGTCTGGGCAGCTGTGCCCCGAGCAAGCCAGCAATACCACCTTGAAGGTTGACTGTTTGTTGTTCTTTGCTAGGTACCTAGGGTAGATGGATGGCGATGGTGGACGGGTATCTGCTCTTATTCTTCTTCGTTTTTCCCCCCTAGGTCCTGATTTCTCACCTCTTCGCCGCCAGTGGGATGTCCCTAGCGAAGAAGCTTGACATTTTCCGTCGGAGACATTGGTGTGTGGATTGTTGGTGTAGTTTTCTGGCATGGAGGCGTGTCAGTAGCCATGTCAGCTGAGGGGTGATGAACATGAGCTTGATACGAGCAAAACCGGGAAGGAAAACAACGGCCAATTGAGACGGGGGAGGCGAGACGGGAGAGAGAGAGAGTGTGTGTGTGTGTGCGTGCGTGCCATTGGCGGTCGCACAGCAGGGCCAATGACGGGAAAATTCGATCGTCGTTTTTGCTGCGTTTCAGCGGGTTCGACGGGCGATTGGAGTATGTATTTGGCACGAGATTTGATGAGATCGATTCTCCATTCTCCCCTACTCAGTACAGTACACTAGAACGAACGGGCAAGGCGTGCGGCGGCAAGAGGTCGACGACAGACGGGCGATGGCTGTGCCCAGAGACGCGCCGGTGCAACGTGCGCCCCCCCCGAGTACCTAGGTAGTGTAAGACTGCCGGACGGTGAAATTACATCATCAATTGGCAATAGGGTAGGTTAGGTACCTTAGCTTTCCTGTGGAGACATAGTGTAAATCGTACCTGTCGTATAGGAATTGTGTTTACACTACCGAGTACATACCCTACTTACAGACACCAAGGGGACGACCACGGTAGGAAAACATACCGGGGTGGTCGTAACAGCCGGTCTGATTGTGCCGCTGGACTTCAGCCAATTAAGCTTGATTACATGGTGCCGAGAGCTCGTTTAGACCCATCCCACCTCCTCGCTGCTTATAGGCACACCCTCAACCGTACATGCGTACCTCGTAATGGTACCTACCTACCTCGATGTACGTTTACGGATCATAGGTACCTATCACGGTAGCCACGCCTCCCAATCCCCCCTGAATTTGCAACTCTCTTCCCAAGCAGTCGGCTGCCAGCCTGCCACCGACCAGCCATGGTTCGGTTGTCAGACAGGAAGGAGTGACTAGAACCCACTAAACGAATGAACGGCTGCTCCTTCCCCCTCCGCCCTAACCCACCATCCACACATCTCCTGTCGGTCTTTCCTTGGCAAAGAAGGAGAACTGACTGGACCTGGACCGGGGCCAGCACTGCCAGCAAAAGAGATGTTGTGCAATGTTGTGGGTTGGCGACAAGCAAGCAAGGAAGTCTGGGGGGTGTGGGTACGGAAGGTGCAAGGTGGAAGGGGGGAGCCGGGAAGGGAAGGGAAGGAAGGCAAGGGTGGATATGTAGGAATTCGTTCGTACCTACCTTCGTTTCCGAAGCACCACCACCACCACACCACCACTGTTGACCACGCCGACCGTTTTTAATCATCCAAGTCCCTCGTCCTCGCCCGACCTTGGATCTCTCTTTCTTTCTTTCTTTCTCGTCATTCCATCCCACCCTAAACCGATCTCTCGTTTCCGCCTTCCGAGTCTCGAGCGTGCCATTTTTTCCCTTTCGATAAAATCACTTAGTCAACTCCCTCGCTTTGGTTGACCTTTTCACCATCTACCTTTCAGCAAACCGACCAGCCCTTTTAATCACCACCCTTTTGGAACCCGAATCACCTTGCTTGCTCTCAACTGTCCCTCACTCTTTCGGGACATCTTCAACCGCTTGGCACTGCTCAATCATCGTTTCCTTTGGTTTTTCACAGGAAATCTTTTGGACTCGACACCCATTCACGATGAAGTCCTTCGCCGCCATCTCGGCCCTCGCGGTCCTGACCGCCGTCACGGCGAAGCCCACTGAACGCGATGCCCCTAT
The DNA here is from genome assembly GCA_030867225.1 of Colletotrichum caudatum. NCBI lineage: Eukaryota > Fungi > Ascomycota > Sordariomycetes > Glomerellales > Glomerellaceae > Colletotrichum > Colletotrichum caudatum. Next base: position 300,725 of record MU846007.1, on the reverse strand, counting down.
CAAGGCCCGTTCTCTCCCCACCGTCTCTGTCACCGGCAATGGTATGCTTCATGAGCCGTACACCATCACATCTGATTCAATTGGCTAACACGTTACCTGGCAGCTTTCTACGCCGACGGCAAGCGCTTTTTCATCCGTGGTATCGACTACCAGCCCGGTGGCTCGTCCGAGAACGTCGACCCCCTTGCTGACACCAAAATTTGCGGCCGTGACATTCCCAAGTTCAAGGACCTCGGTGTGAACACTATCCGTGTCTACAGCGTCGACAACTCCAAGGACCACTCGGAATGCATGAAGATGCTCGCTGACGCTGGCATCTACCTCGTTGCCGACGTCAATAACCCCAAGTACTCCATCAACCGCGCTGACCCCCACCCCTCTTACAACGCCGTCTACCTCCAGAGCGTCTTCGCCACCGTCGAGGAATTTGCCAAGTACGACAATACTCTGGCCTTCTTCTCCGGAAACGAGGTCATTCACGACGAGGCCAACACCACCTTGACCGCTCCCTACGTCAAGGCCGTCACCCGTGACATCAAGAACTACATGGCCTCCCGCGGCCTTCGCCACGTCCTCGTCGGCTACTCTGCCGCTGATGTTGCCGACAACCGCATGCAGAGCGCTCAGTACTTCAACTGCGGTAGTGATGACGCTCGCAGCGACTTCTTCGCTTTCAACGACTACTCGTGGTGCAGCTCCAACTTCAAGGAGTCTGGCTGGGACGTCAAGGTTAAGAACTTCACTGACTATGGTATCCCCATTTTGTAAGCAGCAGCAGCAAGCCCCAGCCCCGTCTTCTCACTATCAAGATATTAACATTCTTTTTAGCCTGTCCGAGTACGGCTGCAACACCAACGTCCGTGACTTCGGTGAGCTCCAGGCCTTGATGAGCGACGAGATGACGAGTGTCTACTCGGGAGGTCTGATGTACGAGTACTCGATGGAGGCCAACAAGTACGGCATCGTTGAGATCGACGGAGACGACGTCAAGGAGCTTCAGGAGTACACCAACTTCAAGAACGCCCTGTCCAAGTACCCCACCCCCTCTGGTGACGCCGGTGCTTCCAAGACCTCGCACGCTGCTGCCGAGTGCCCTGCCATGGACTCCAACTGGATGGCCGACCCTACCAAGATCCCTGCCATGCCTCAGAAGGCCGAGGAGGTTTGTTGTGCCAGAATTCCCCAACAAAAGAAGCGGTTAACTAATACATTAACAGTACATGACTAAGGGTGCTGGTGAAGGCCCCGGCTTGACTGGCGCCGGCTCCCAGACTGCTGGTGACAGCGCCTCCGATAGCGACACTACTGGCGGTGTTCCCTCCCCCACTGCTTCCGGCGGCAAGTCTTCTGGTTCCGCCAACGCCGCTGCAGGCATGACCTTCGGCGGCTCCGTCGAGAAGGCCCCCTTGGCCATTGCCGGTCTCACCGCCATGTTCACCTTGTTCGGCGCCTTCTTGTTGTAAAAAATGCAACCACGTGGATTCCCCAGCCATTATGCTGGATGTACAAACGATATTCAGAGAGCACTCGCTCTCGATACGCATGAAGCGCTAGATTTGATGTGCGCGGTTGCAGCCATTTTGTTGGTCCACCACTGACGCCCGGGGTTTGGGACAGTGGGTTGCACGACATAGCTACGGCTCTGCGTGATTATTCCCAGCAACAGCAATGCTGCTTGGTTTAAGCAGCTGAGCATCACGTCAGTTTGCGGGCTGGCGCAAGATATCTGTACGTAGTGTTGCACAATGCAACAATTGTAATTCTTTTGATGTTTTGAAACTCGCCAGCTCGTCTATCAGCGATGTGTGACATATACAAAGACGTGCTTCACTTTGACCAGGTAGCGTTTCCGACTAATCCCCCACCAACTCTTGATTGAAAAGGTCAACTTGTACACGACCTTGCGCTTTGAAGACCAGACGCTAAACGACGTTTTGGCCATGATATCACGCATATAATCATGGTCAGGTAGCAGCAGTCATTAGATCCGTGTTCCCAAGGTCTTCGGGAACGAAGAGCATCGCCGAAATAGAGCTGTCGCTGCCAAGGGGATCGCGAACCGGGATGAATGTTTGCCTGTTGTCTGGTGTGCTGCGGTGGCCCGTCGCGACGGGCCGGAAAATCACAAGCAAACAGCCGCGCCCCTTGTTCTACTTTTCTCGCTCTTTGCCTTTATTCGCGGGTACGTGCTTGCTCGTTTTCGTTGGTTTTGTTCAGCAAGCACTTGATTGTCCCCTATCAGCGCGACAATATTCAGGGCCAGATCCCACCCCCCCCCCCCCAACCCAGCAAATCGCCACATGCAGATCGCGAAAGCGCCCTTGTTCCGCCATCCAGGTCGCCGCCCCTCTGCCCGACATGGCATTGGCTCCCGCCGACGGCGTCGACTGTACGTGAGCCACATGTCCGCCTCTACGGCATAGATTCCGGCAAGGCGTGGCGGGACGGGTCAGGGATGCTGCAGCAGGGGGGTTTATTTTGGGATTCGTCACCTTTGCGACCGGAACGGATATCTCCATCGGCACGTGAACTCCCATCTCCCTCTGCATCTGACGATTGTAAGTTGGGAAAATGGCATGCTTTACCCTTATGAACATTCTGTAAACCAGTAGGAGGATGAAGAGTCGGGGCAGCTCCTCCTAGGGTGACCTCTGGCAAAGTGAGTTCGGACGATCGAGTCCGCCGGATACAAGCTCAACCCGGTGCCCTCCTCCCGGACCCAGAAAAAGAAATTGACGGCAATGAGCGCCGAGAGCCCGTGGCACAGTCTCCGGTCGGTTCAAATCGATCTGTTGTACGCGCCCGGCTGGGGACTGGCGGCGACAGCAGCCAAAGTCGTTCTTCGTTCCTCGTTCGTAGTACCAGGAAACCCAAGAGGAACCAAAGACTCACCAAGGCGAGACGCGCAGACACACCGAGCATGCAGGTAGAGGAATGCAGCCGGGCGACGTGACCGGGACGGGCCGGGAAAACCGGGTCCGAGCGCTGTCAGTGTTTTGTTCGGCGGGTGTACATCCGTACAGCGATGAGACGTACTGGACGGACGACCTTTCCACTCTCTTCTCCAACACGAGATCTCCCACACGAGATCTCCGCGGTTATTTACCGCCACCGAAACATCTCTCGTCGACGTTTGCCGTCCTGGTCAAGCAAGATTAGAAGCGAACGTTCTGCGGTCAACCGCCAGCGTCTTTTCTCAGCCCCTTGAAGGTCATCTATTCGCCCCGAGCGACGCAGAGTGCTCGATTTTTGGGACGTCAGCTGAACTAGAGAAATCCATCCAATACTCGCAAAGCGGTGTGTAGGTATGGTTTTCAGTGAAAGTCCAATGGTTAGGATGAACTAATATTGACGTATAAGATGATTGGTGGACGAAGTTGGCTAAGTTTGAGGGTCGAAAATTCCAAACCAATACGCACCGACGGACCCCGCCCGGCAGAACCCCTTCACTTCACTACAAACTCACCATGTCCTTTTCGGGACATATCAGGCCATCGCCATGAGCACCTCCGAAGGTGTCGATTCCTCTTGCGGAAGGTTCGCTGGCTCTTTGGTCCCGTTGTAGCGTCTACCAGGGGCTTGATCTCGGCTGGACACTCGAACGACCTCGCATGCCGAACATCCGGCCCCGCCAGGCGCAGCTAGTAATCCTTGGTGTGGCATTGTGAGGACGGCGTCTGTGTCTCCGGAGTTGGCACTGTCGCTTTTACGGTACTCTGCGCCGTCGGTTATACTCCAGACCCTCTCCCCTCAAAGCCGCCCAGCATGTTGCGCGTACAGGCTGCCCGCGGGTCAGCTCGGCCGCCCCCTTGATCAGAGCAGAGAACTCTCTCGTTCCCCGAGTTATACGTCACGTCCTTTGCGGCGATTTCCTCTGCCCCAGCTCACTTCCACCGCGAAGTTTTTCCCTTCCAGCTCGCGATAGCCTGGCCTGGAGGCCCAGCCAGGGACGCAAAATGCACCACAGACAGGCTGCGCGGCTGCTTTGGCCCGTTATCATGGCGGCGACTCTTGTCCTGGTCGCCTTTGGGCTTTTCTCCTTCCGACGGAGCAGCTTTCAGACACGGCTGACTAGGCGACCGTTCGACCACCTGCTGACCCAGCAGTCGAAGTCTGACCCTTCAACCGGAACTAGGGTGAACTTCAACAACCTTCATTTGACCGAGGAACAGTGCCAAGCCACATTTCCTGGTCTGACCAAAGAGATAGACATGGCTGTGTCGGATGGCGACTTCCAGCTCGGCCTCAACGACGCTTCTGTATCGCTGCTGGGACAGATCAAGGACAACAAGATACTGATCCTCAAAGCTCCAAGACCGGTGGACATGTCAGACCAGTGGTTGGAGGTAGGCGGAACACCGAGCCTTTTGATCCCGTGAGAACATACAGCAGCAGCTTACAGGCATCAGCGGCAAAACGCCGCCCTTCAACAGCTGAACCGAGCCCTCCTGACCTCGCCGACCCTGCTACCCGACACGTTCTTCAACCTCCATGTCCAAGATATCCCCGTATCACTTTCATGGTCCCACAGCCGACCTGCCATGTCTCCTTCTCCAAGGCACATCTTCACCATTCCCCATTTCTCCTTCTGGGCGTGGAACCGCCCCTTCATCCGTTCGATCCCCCACGCGGCTGCCGCGATTACCGATATAGAGGCCAGCCTCCCCTTCGATATGAAAGACCGGCGTGCGGTGTGGCGAGGAACCGCTTGGTTCAACAACGGTGCCGGCGCAAACCCGAGGTCGCGACAAGAGCTGCTGAGGATTACCAAGGACGCCTTCTGGGCAGATGTACAGGCCTTGGAGTGGGTCGACAGCGGGGGAAACGCCACGAACGCTCTCAAGATCGAGGACTTTTGCCGGCACAAGTACATCATCTACACAGAGGGGGTGTCGTACTCTGGTCGCTTGCAACTTCATCAGCTGTGCGAAAGCGTGCTCTTGAGCCCGCCCATGGAGTGGATGCAACACACGACACACCTCATCAAGCCCGTGTACTCCAGCGTCCTGCTGGGCCAGGAGCGGGAGGGAAACGCCGACGACGGCGCGGCGACGACGGTGTCCGAAGGCAGGTACCCGTCTTCGAGAGCGAGGGAGGCGTGGCCTGCGACGGTCGGCCCCGGCGAGGCCAACGCGGTCTTCGTTAACCCGGACTGGTCGGACCTCGAGGCGACGATCGGCTGGCTGGAGGACCACGCCGAGATGTCCCGCGGCATCGCCCGCCGGCAGCGAGCCACCTCCTTCGAACGCGGATACATGAGCCCGGCCGCCGAAGTCTGTTACTGGCGAGCACTCGTCAGAGGCTGGTCTCGGGTTGTGCGCGTCCACGGCACTATCGGGGCGAGCAGAGAATCCACGAGCTTTGAGGAGTTCGTGACGAACGCAAAAATGTTCCGGAAAGGGCACTGAGGTTTTTTTTTTTTATGTTTCCGTACGCGTTTGGTAATACGAATCATCTGAACGAAGAGCTGATCGGCTCGAAGCAAGCACGGACAAGCGCAGAAGAAGTCTGGGGTTTGGTCCGCCTGGTGAAGCGGCCGGCAAGCCCTTCCGGAAACCGGCCAACCGCACAGGCAAAGAGTTTCCGGCATTCCTGCTCCCACGCATGCCCGTGAAAGGATACAAGTAAGGCGAGGGAGTCTGGTTCTTCTTCACGCCTCGTCACGGTTGCGGTACTGGCTGCTGTACTTTTACGGGACGAAACTTGATATGCAAGACTGACCAAGCATTTGGCGCGTGTAGGGGGTTGAGAACGGGAAGAGGGGAGTGGGGGGGCCTCCTCAGCGCAATTCCCGCCTAAGGGATGATGAGATGGCCCGACTGAGAGTCTCCCAGCTCGTTGGGTCGGTCACGCGGCCCAGGTAGGTCAGAACAGACGGAGCACCCACCAACAGACACGAAAGAGACACTCCTGTTGGGGAAACTCTTCACGGCAACCACGTTACGCACAAGTACCGTCGTCCCCCCCCCCCCTGTTGACCTCGCTTCGCGAAGCTCTCGGCGGCCTGCCTGGCCACGCATACGACGGGCCTCCTCGTGATACGGTGCATCCCGACAAAAGCACGGCAAGGGATGGCTGGACGCAAGCTGCTGACAGGCCGCGATAGGCCGTGTGACCCCCTCCCAAAAAAAGAAAAAAAAAGTTTGCGACATGCCAACAATCATGCGGATGCAGGGGCACATGGCGTACCAGCCCATTGGGACAGCAGCCGGTCCCTGGTGAGGCGGACAGACGAGACGGAGCGGTGTCGACGAAAGATGGCCATTTCTTATTCCGAAACGAGCGAGAAGGAAGTGTCGAGGGGGGTGGGCTATGTCATGTGGGTTGCGTCGTGGAGGACGAGGACGAGGACGAGGACGAGGACGATGACGGCGACGGCGACGACAAGGACGACGTTGGCTTTGAGGGTGGCTTTTGCACATGGCATCCATCTCCTCTCCCCTCCTCAACGAGGGGCAGAGAAAGAGAGGCGGGGCTGGGTCCAGGGCCCGAGAACCGGGAAGGTCTGCCCTTCAGAGGTGTGGTTTTGCGGCGCAGCATAAACAAAACGGGCGAGATTCGCTGGACCCGTTGATTCATTCATTCCCCCATCCATCTCTCCGTGCATCAATTTGACCAAGCAGCCAGCCAAGCAAGGCCGTGCTGGTTTCGCATGCACATCACGTCCTGCTGCAGCAAGTGGGCCGGGCTGGCTCCCGTCCAGTCCAGTCGAGCCCATCACACCGTCTTTCCGGCGGCCCCCCCCTAACGCGGTTTACGAGGCCGTCTCGGTATTGATGGGCCTTCGCATGGTTCCGGGGTCCGAGAGAAGTAGAAGAAGAAGAAGAAGATGATGATGATGATGATGGTGATGATGGAGCACAAAAGAAGAGCAACAGGTGGCCGTCAAGGGTTCCTCCCTCGACTCGGCGTCTGTGCGGATCAGTGTACCTACTTACTCCATACTTGCCTACCTACTCTACCTAGGTAAGGAAGGTACTTTAGTACCCAAGTACTGAGAAGATATGTACCGCCTTGGGCAGGTACCGTACCCCTCCTTCCATGTCCTGTCACCCGACGTGCTGCAAAAGGGTGCCCGCATTGCTGCACGTCGTTCTGATAAGGGACTGCAGGGCTTTTTTTTTTTGTCTTATTTTCTTTTTTTTTGTCTCTCTCTCTCTCTCTCTCTCTCTCTCTCTCTCTCTCTCTCTCTCTCTCTCTTTCTCTCTCTCCATGACGTCCCGGCTGGTAGAATGTGGCGGCTGTAGGCGGGCGACCATGCCATGCTGTTTGTTGGTGGACGACAGTGGGCGACTAGTCTTCTTCGTCGTGTCTCTCCCCCTCGTCGTCTTCATCCTCACTGAACCGCGGTCCGTCCACATTCGTGCATCTTCTTCTAACCAGTGGTACATAGGTACTGATCCTCTTGCCCCCCCCTCTGCTGCAGCCGTATGCATGTTGTGAACCACGCTTGTTGGTTCTGAACCCTCGCGCATCATGCATTCCTCTCTTTTCGCCTCTTCCTCATGCACCAACGGCGAATGCCACCAGCCCACACTACCACGTCCAGTAAGAGATGCCGAGTGCAGTCATTGTACGGCTGCTGGACGTGTAAGACGACGAGGACCGAGGCAGATCCCGACGCAGTGTGCCTTGGCCATGCTTTCGCCGTTCCGCCATATCACGTTTGGTTTCTTTTGACTCTGCACATTCCCGTCACTGTGGTAGCAAATCGGGGAAGAAGGCGCCGCAAGACTAGAGAGGAAGGGGTCGGTCATCATTCGCCAGTCGTGCGCCAGCCAACTCGCAACCTTGCGTAGGAAGAGATACAAGGCGGTCCTCTTCCAACAAGGGGCCGAGACGAATTAGATTAGAGCGCGTGGAGGCTGAACCGAATTCCAGGTCCCAGGGTCCAGTCCAGTCCAGTCCAGTCCAGTCCAGCCCAGGGTGCTGGTATCGACAACACCAACCAAACCAAGTACGCAGTAGACTAACTCAACACCACCAACCTAACCTAACCCGGTTCATTGGGTCTGCGTCTCCCCGTGTTTTCGTTCCCGCCTTTCCCGCCCTCGCGGATTCAGACCGACTTTGGTTTGGCGATCCAGCGGCCCGGATCCCGCGCGAGCACGCCCTCACTCGCTCACTCACTCACTCGCCCTCTCACTGGCTCGCCATCTCGCTCACACATAGGTACAGTACACATCACTCACGCCCGCACAACAAAAGAGGACCATGACTACCCTCCCTCCCTTTCCTCCTGGCAATATATCCTTATACACCCTCGAGATCGGCGTACTCTAAACTTTGTTTCCGCTCGAGTCTGAAGTTTGCTGCCTCGCCTCAGAGTCGGCGCTGTTTCCGTGTTGTGTGCGAGCCCTGGGGGTTTACATTTACCTCTTCACCTGTAACCCATTACCTCACCCTGTTACTCTCCCTGGGTAGTCTCTGATGCCCAACCCGCCAGTACTCGGCCAGTCCCGTTTGTCTTGAACCCGGGGGAGAGGACGACCATCACAACACAGCATCCAGACCGGCGCACTTTACTTTCAACAGCCTCGACGAAAAAAGCTCGCGTTGCAGGGCCGCCACACCGCACCGCACTGCACTGCACCGCGCCGCTCCGCGCGACAGTCGCCTCCGTGGAGCTCGCCTCTCCTTACCCTCCCCTCGCCCTCTGCTTGTCCATGTCGCCGGCTGCAGTCATGTCCTTCTACCCGCCGTGCGCCGTCAATGGCCATCTCGATGGCTTCGAGTTCACCTTCGAAGCCATCCCTGACAAGACATCCCTGCACGACAGCCAAATAGAAGTCGACGTATGTTGATCTCGCATCGCTGCCCTGCCAATCATCCTCCGCCGCTGGCCGTCCGATGTAACTGACAAACTCCACTAGCCCGATCCTCATGATGAGTATGCCTTCCACTAACCAGTTGGATATGGCCCACCCGCCATGAAGACTTTACTAACATCCTTGTCTACCTAGTGAGACCGACTCCCTGCCGGACGATGTTGGGTGTTTCCCCAGGCATTTCGGCAGAACATATCACGCTTACCGAGCGGGCTGTACGTGCACAGCGTTACGCTCTTCTTGGGGCCGAGTAGAGAGCTCACACAACTTATAGCCTATGTGTTCCCCAACGATCCAGCCGAGCAGGAGCGCTTGGATCTCCAATCCCTGACTCTCACGCAACTGTTCAGCGGCAGGTTGCACTTTGCGCCAATCGCCGCCGGAGGCTCCCCCAAACGAGTCCTCGACGTCGGTACGGGGACCGGGGCATGGGCCATGGACATGGGGGACATGTATCCCGAGGCCCGCATTTTTGGAGTCGATCTCTCGCCCATCCAAAGCAACACCGTGCCACCAAACGTTCATTTCTATGTCGAAGACGCGTGAGTAGGCGCCCGATCAAAAAAACGGAAACCCTTCATCCCCCCCAACACCCATCTGACCAGCCTACAGCGCCCAGCCGTGGTCATGGCCCGACCCCTTTGACTACATCCACACGCGCGCCCTCCTTGGTTCCTTCGGCGACTTCAAGAACGAGGTCATCCGGCAGGCCTTCGACTCCCTCCGCCCGGGCGGCTGGCTCGAGTCCCAGGACTTCAACGTCGAGGCCGTCAGTGACGACGGCACCCTGAAGCCGGACGCCGCGTTTTCCCGCTGGGTCTGCGACATGAACCACGCGAGCGAGCTCATCGGCCGCCCTCTGTCGAGGTCGCACCTGCTGCGGCAATGGTACGAGGAGGTCGGCTTCGTCGACGTGCGGCAACGGGTGTTCAAGATCCCCATCAACGCCTGGGCAAAGAACCCTCGCCACAAGCACGTCGGGAAGCTATGGGAGCAGAACTACCTCGACGGGCTGAGCGGGTTCAGCATGGCCCTGTTCACGCAGGTTCTGGAAAGGAAACAGGAGGAGGTGCAGGTTCGGTTCTCCTCCTCCCGCGCCGGCGCATGCTGTCGTAGTTGATGACATGCTGACGAAACCCTCCCCCCCTGGGCAGGTGTCGCTGGTGGACGTGCGCAAAGAAATCTCCGACATACACATACACGCCTACCAGCGCGTCTGGGCCGTGTGGGGTCGTAAACCGTATCCGGGCGAAGCTGTGCCCCCGAGGAGCCCGTCGGAGGACATTGACCAGGCCGAGTGATGGCACGAAATGAAATGAAACGAAACGAAACGAAACGAAACGAATTGATGATTTGATTTTCAGTAGACTTGGCGGCTTCGGACCGTTGCTTGGGAAATCCCTACATATTTTATTCCCGGTAAAGCATTGACGATGCGACGCCTTTCGGCACACCCTGCTTTCCTTGTTCTTCCACCTCTTCCCCTGCTCGTCCCGGTGGGGGCGGGCTTTCACTTCTTCAAACGATTGTCTCAGCGCCCTGGCACGGGTCTGGGGGACTATCTGCGCACCAATGCGCAACGGCTTGGGCGATGAGCAAAACTGTCCGCCGAAACTGTCGAACCATCGCCAACGGCCGCAAAGGGGGGTTCTTTCGCCCCGGGCAACTGCATGCAGGCAGGCTCCGGGATGGCGTCGACCGTGCGCCGCGGTATTCGGTCTGTTGTCGTGGCCCTCGTCAGAGGCCTCTCCATCCGAACCAGCATCCGAATCTGGAAGAGGTGGGAAAGCATCGTTTCTTCCGTCGACAGTATCGTCATCTGATCCCGGGAGCAGTGTAAGATTGCCATCACCTTTCATCTGATTCTGTCGGGGGAGAGAAGACGTGATGATGATGGGCGCAAGGCTTGGGGGAAGTGGCTACCTAATGTTGTTGTCGTTGCGACTCGGGCCTTGGTCATGAATGGTCGATGGCGAGTGCGCATGGGGCATTGGTTCACATCGTCCGGCTCTCCCCATGTTTGCCAATCTGAGAGTCGAAAATAGATTCCGCTTCAAACAACCTACCTAGCTAGACATTGATTACAGGGCTGTTAGACCCGAACCAACTCGTCATACGTCTAGTCTTACAAGTCGTCGAGTGGGTGGGTAGCCTGCCGCCAATAATAGATGTCAGGCTCAAGGTGCTGAGATGAACGATTACAATAATCGAATAACGTCCATTCATATCGATGCCATCAGCAATCGGCAACGCTTGATGATCGTTCCGAGAGCAAGGATTGTGGATGTGTCGTGGATGGGTAAGTTGCGGAAGGGAAAGGGACGCATCTAGAAGCATCGATTCGAGTTGCTTTTGTGGCTGTGGGTCGGTCTTCAGCCACATATCTTATCGTTATCGCGGACCCCAGCTCATCCTAGGAGCTCCGAGATGACGGCATCGGCGGGAAGCTCGACCCTTCTCTCACACTCACACAACTCGACACTCGATTTCACGACCGGTTCCGCGACGGCACCACAACCACCACCGCTACCGAAAAATCCGTCGTGGTGCTTGCGCCGAGGCCGACAGACAAGACAGCCGCCTCCCGTTCCCCTCCTCGTCCCGTCCCCGGCGCCCGCCGTCGCGCGCCCGGCCATGATCCCCTTCCGCGCCCTCCTGCGGCCGCCCGCCCTCGGCGCCGCGTGCCACCCGCCGCCGGCCCGCCCTCTCGTCGGCGTTTCCTCCCCCCCCTTCGCCCTGCCCCGATCCAGGACGAGAATGCCTCCCCTCCCGACAATACGAGACGCCGCGAAGCCTCGGTTCTTCTCTCGGACCCCCCGGCGGCCCCTCCCGCCGCCGCCCACGGGCGGCTACGACCCCCGCAACCCCGCGCACCGCGAGGTCATGCACGAATACCGGCTGCGCACCGCGCGCCCCCTCGTCACCGTGGAGCGCCTCAAGCGCCTCTCCAGGTCGCGCTCCACGCACATGGCGGTCGCCGTCCTCTGCCTCTCGTGTGCCGGCTTCGTCTACTACAACATCCAGACGGTCCCCGTCTCGGGCCGGCGGCGCTTCAACTACTACTCGGAGGCGTCGGTCAACCGCCTCTCGGACGAGCAGTTCAGGCGCGTCATCTACGAGATCGAGTCGCAGGGCGGGCGGTTCCTGCCGTCGTGGGACCCGCGCTCGCAGATGGTGGCGCGCGTCATGCGCCGCCTGATCCCCGTGTCGGGGCTCGACGGCCAGGAGTGGGAGGTGCGCGTCATCGACGACCCGCACACGCTCAACGCGTTCGTGCTGCCGGGGGGCAAGGTCTTCGTGCACAGCGGCATCCTCCGCCTGACGCGCAACGAGGACGGGCTGGCGGCCGTGCTGGGCCACGAGATCGCGCACAACCTCGCGCAGCACGCCGGCGAGCGCATGAGCTCCTCCATCGTCTCCAACTTGCTGCTGGGGGGCCTCGTCGTGCTGTCGGGCATGTTCCCGCCGGCCATCATCCTCGCGCAGTACCTGGGGTCCGGGCTGATGGACCTCGTCTTCAACCGGCCCATGGGCCGGGTGCAGGAGAGCGAGGCCGACTACATCGGGCTGATGCTCATGGCGGAGGCGTGCTACGACCCGCGCGAGGCCGTGGCGTTTTGGAGACGGATGGACGCGGCGGCCAAGAGGGGGCAAGAAGCCGAGGTGCCCGAGTTGTTGAGCACACATCCTTCCGTAGGTCTCGATGTCTACCATACATCTCCCCCTCCCACCCCACCCGCACATACACACACACACACACACACACACACACCTCCGAGCTCCGGGCTCGCAAGTCCCCGGCGGCAGCAGAGAAAGGTTTGGTGAGGATGGCGGTGGCTGACACGCGCGCATCCATCTAGCACGAACACCGCATCGAAAAGTGCAAGGAGTGGCTGCCCAAAGCCATCGAAAGGTGGGAGGCCAGCGACTGCAAGGGGACGGCGAGCTTCGCCAACGTGTTTAGACGGGCGTTGGACCGGGGGACCTTGATTGTGGGGTTCTAGGCCGGTTCGGTATGGGCGCAAGAGCCCGAGCATGGCATTTGGCTACGGTGTTTCGGCGCGCTGGCGGCTTGGTAGGCACGACGCGATAGAGCTTCTTTTTTCTTCTTTTTTTTCTTGGTTTTTCTGTGTGTGATTTGCTTCTTCCCCCCCTCCCCTCAACATATTCCCTCGGGGAAATGTACGGTTTGGAGTTGTTAACCACATCACCACTGTATACAGCGCTCCCGCAACGAGACACCTACAGCAATCTCTCACCTTCGTAATCGGGCCGCGTGCCTACCCAGCGCGTGTGACATGTCATATTTCTTGGGTTACAACATGCCATCGGAGAAGCATCCGCGTTCCCTCGAAAGTCATCCATGGGCGCCAAGATCAGCCCGTTCAGGGACGCCGAACGGCGACGGACACAAAGGGTCCCCCCCATCCCCCATGAGCTGGATGGTCGGTGCCTCGGCAGTTTCGTAGTCAATTCTAAAAAAAAAAAAAAAAAACCACAAAGAGGTGACGCCTCTCTCCTCTCGTCATCTGATACCCCAACGGCGGGGGTGGCCCTTGAACTCGAAGAATGAAGAATAAAAATAAAATAAACAAAGAAGGATAAGACGAAAAGAAGGACGAAAAAGAAGCCAAACCGTCCCGGGAGAGAAGATCAGTGGGGATGCGTAAGCCGCTCATGATCCCTGACTTCTCTGGCCGTCGCATATTATTATGTCATTGTGGTCGAGGACTGTTTAGACCAACCAACCATTACTTACTCCAGGAAAAGAAAAAAAAAAGAAAAAAAGCTTAAGGCGTTCCGGCGGAGCCTCGGATGTCCCCAGATCTTCCAGCGCTGAGAAACTCGAGCCTCGTGATTTGCTCCCGCATCTTTTGCTCCAGGCGGCGGAGCGTTGCCCTCCCCCCCCTAGAAATACCCCCCCAATCAGCGGGCCGTAATGACGTTGAGCGGCTGTTGGCGCATAGATGAGCCGAGGTAAGTTGACTCGTGCCACGCTCGCTGAGAGACGAACCAGCCGCCAGCAGCAGCAGCAGCAGCAGCAGCAGCAGCACGCGCGTGCGCGGCGGGCGCACACAGGCTTCGGACGGGCGTGTGCTCACGACAACACCCAACACCTCGGGCTCTTTTTTTCTTCTTTCTCTTTTTCCTCTTTCTGTGTTGGTTGACGTTACTTGTGGAAACCACATCACTTCCTCTCTTCCTCTCCATCTCATCGCCCATACAAATCTCGTCACTCAACTCACATCCCAAACCGAAACACACACACACAGCTCGTCTTGCTGTCCTCACGAACGCGCTTCGGACAGTCCCACCACCGGTCTCGCATCAACCCCTACGCCCCCCGACCGCCAAAATGTCCCAGACGTTCACCACGCAGGAGGTCGCCCAGCACAAGACCGAGAAGGACATGTGGATCATCGTCGAGAACGGCGTCTACGATATCACCGGTAAGCGAGAGAGCAGCACTCTTCCCTCCACGCCCACCCGCCCTTTCTCTCCACCGCCTTCTTCCTCGGACCTCTCCCACCCCAGATCTCCGTCAACGACTCCCCGTCTACCATAGCCCCCCCCCACGGCCGAATTACTGACAGCCCCGCGTCCCCAGCCTTCCAGTCGGAACACCCCGGCGGCGAGAAGATCCTCAAGCGCTTCGCCGGCAAGGACGCGACAAAGGTCTTTTGGAAGTACCACAACGAAAAGGTCCTCGAGAAGTACGGCGGCAAGCTCAAGATCGGCACCGTCGGCGAATCCGCCAAGTTGTGATCATCCCCCCCCCCCCTCGGTCCTTTTTTTTTTTTTCGTTCGTCTACTCAGCGGTGTCCGGTGACGGTCATCTGCGTCAGCTATGCCCGTGCAAGGAGTACGGATACGGCACTCGTACACCCGTCGGCGCTTTTTGTCTCATCAGAGACGGCCGCGCGCGAGGGCGCATGGGGAAAATGACTTTTGGCATCTGTGGTGGAATTCATCGACAACTCCGCGGCTGCGCGTCCTTACCAAGCGCGGTAAATGTAGTTCTAGACGGCTCGACACGGGCAATAATGACCGGAATAGATGCGCCTCACACTCAGTCTTCTAACCCAACCTCGACGACACTTTGTCTTCGGCCCACCCCCCCAACTGGCCATCTCTCATCGCTGCGGCAGACTTTCATTAGCTTCGAACCGTTTACTCATTAGATGTGTTCGTAAAACTATGTACTGCCGCTGTCGCAGCAGTGACCAGAGAATATTATCGTGTAAGCCCGTGCCGCAAGCATATCCAGCACAACCATGAAAAGCAAAAAGGCGCGCCTCTACATTGGCCCGCCCCCTTTTTTCGCATCCATTCCCAACGGCAGCTCTTCTGTCTGTCTAGATTTTGTATCGTTGCTCCGAACCCTAGTCTCGTCCTCTGCGAGCAGTCGACCTTTTCTGCCAATTCCTGGTCAGCAACATCGTCCCGTCCACCCCCGCCCTTCTCCACTCGTCGCCTCCTCTCCCGTTTTTCGCGCTTCCTATTTCCAAGTCATAGAGGGTATAGTGTAATTCGTCGTCGTGAGCTATACAAACGGAACAAAGGGAAATCTTCGGTTGATGATGTGAGCACAAGCCCTTGCCCATGCCATGTCGTTGTTTCAAATCGACGTGATCCATTCTAGACTGGAAGATGAAAAAATAAACCAAAGGTTGTTCGGTATTAGAGAAAATTAAAAAAATAAAAAACTCGTCGATGATCCTCGGGCTGTCTAGCTGGTTCAGTACCCGCCGATGAGCGAGTCGTCGTATCTGTCGGGGCTTCCCGCACCGCTACCAGTCGCACTGTCGCTTCCCGAGAAGAAACTCTGGTCGATGCGAAAGATCCAGTCCATCTTGTCACGCTCGCTGCGCGCGGCGAATAGCCATGTGTTGTCCGTACCGTAGATGGCGAATACGCCGGCTTGCAATCGCTCACTCAGCCTCTGCAGACCGCCGCCCGTGCCGCTTGCAGCACCGCCCAGTCCGGTGCCCGTCCAAATGGTAGAGATGACACGCCCGGATGCAGTCCGCCGGTGGCTTGGACGGAATTCTTCACTGCCGCCGTTGGTCTGGAAGCCCGCGCCATCATCGTCACTGGACAGCAGGCCGATGACCCCGGGCTGGCTGTCAACCCGCGAGTTTCGCAAGCTAACAATGGCCACCTCGTCCCCGTCGGTAACGGAATGAATGTGAAGGTACGGCCGCCTCAGCTCAACGAATCTCTTGACCCATCTTGTTGAGCTGCTATTGGGGATTAGAAGATAGCCTCCCTTGAGCACCTTTGGGTTCTTGGGCACTCTGATAATTGTTGGCATCAGACTCGGCGGGGCGGACGCTTCTGGTACAGAGCCATCCGTAGGCGGATCTGTGTTGCTCGGGCTGAGGATCTGGAGCAGTGGGTCTGGGTATTTGTGCCAAAGACTGATGCACTTTTCGAGTATTTGCTTTTCCCGTTGCGGCATCTCTGGCTCCTGCGGCGTTCGTGCTGTCCCCGTCTCCTCGTCCTCCTCCTCCTCCTCCTCTTCTTCTTCTTCAAGTTGCGGGGTGTCTTGGCCGTTTCCATGAACAAGCTCGTCGTCCTCTGGCACCTGCGAGCTCTCCGGTGTATCGTTCAATAAGTCGTCATCGTCGTTTTGATACGTTGGCTGAGGGGGCAGGTCCTCCTCTTCGGGCGCCTTTTCTTCTGGCTGTACCCGTGGCTGAGGCGGGCCGATCTTTTTGAGCAGAGTCTGCGCGGCCCCGATCTCGGCGATCCGACTTCTTTTCTTACGAGCGAGGATGAAGTCGCTGACAAGAGAGACCCCACGAGGAGTCCATGTAGTGAGTTGTTCTTCTCCCTTGACGTAGTCGTGCTGGCTGCTCATCCTCCAGAGGTCGCCTATTCTCTTGATAGGTGCAGGCCGCATAGAGAGCGTAAATATACCACTGGTTGCATGAACAAACCGGACGCTCTGCCACAGCGAGGAAAACATTGACGTCTGTCGCACCCAGGATCTTGACATGATCTGACAGCAGACACGCATTGCAAACTTCATCGGCTCCGCAAACTTGCTGGAGCAGATTTCCCAGGCCACTGTCATCTGAACGCGGTACTTATCTGCGGTGACTCTGTCCAGGAGCAGAGAGTTATGCAAGCTGGAGTCCCACTGGCCGGTAAGCGTAATGCTTCGGGTGCCGTTGGCGTTGTCGCGGAAAGCAGGCTTGTTGGCGAGTTTGAGAGTGATGGTTGGCGACGTGGAAGTCATGTCTGGAGACTTCCCCGCTTGGTCCAGCAGCTGAATCCTGCCCACTCTCAGATTCATCGCATCGTCCCAGGGCAACGCATCGCCAGAGCTGTGCGTGATATTAATGGCAATGCGACGCTGCAGCCCCTGGTGAAGTTGGAAAGTGCCGCCGTCCATCTCGCTCGTCTGCGCGACTTCGACGGGTGCATATTCTCCTTCTTCGTTGAGCTCAAGGATCTGTATCCTTGCCAGCAGATCATGCTTCTCTTCCGTGTAGAACTGGGACTCCGCAATCCTCGCGCCTTTGGGCTTGCCTTGCGACACGGGCACGGCATCTCTCATATCGTCCCAGCTTAATAGCTTGTCCAGGTGCATGGCGGACACTTTGGCGAAAATAGCTGCCCGAAGAGTGACGTTTTGCGGACTGAAGAGAGGGACGCTCATGCTGTGCACGCTCTCAAACCGGATCGGTCCCTCGTCAAAGTCCTTGACCATCTGAGTAGTCGTGATACCATCTTCCTCGGACACACCGGGAATGAAGAGCTGAGCATGAACCTCGGTGCCCTCCCTCTCGGCGAATCCTACCATCTCATGCATAACCACGTTGAATTTCAACGTATTCGATGGCGCCCGGGCGTGTGATGGCTCCAAGGAAAGCTTGATCATGCCGATAGCATGGGACGTGTGTGGAGACAGGACGTCAAGAGCAAAGTCCTGGACTCTGCTTTCGAAAACAGCCTTCAGGGGCACGTCCACCTCCCCCACAAGAGTGTACTGCGGCATGCATGTTTCGATGAAGGGGTTGTCGAGGCTCAGGTGCTGCGCGTACTCGGGCTGATCGAGGTATTGGTGCATTTGCCGCATTTGGCGAACTCGGTCGTGGAGCTTCTCGAGACTCCACAAGTGTACGACACTGTTCTTATAGTCGACGACACGGACGCCGATGCATGGCTTCTGGGCCTCGTCGAGAGCGATATCGTCCCCTTCGCCCGTCAAACCATTGAGAACCATGTCGTAAGTAGAGCAGAGAGAGTGGCCAAGATCGACGACGGTGAATTGGAAGACCACCCCTTCGTCGAGCTCGTTGCTCATGATCTGTGCTTCCTTTAACGTTGATGCGTGCTGGAGGACCGCCTCGGCCATTCGCACATAGCGTCTGGTCCGCCAGTGCTTGATGACCTGCTTGGCGATCTCGACCTCTTCGTCGGAGAGCTTCGGGTTGGCCTTTGGCCTCTTCAGCGGATCCATCTTTTCGATCTTCTCCTCGAACTGGCGGCGTTGGACCTCCAGTTGCTGTTGCATGTCTTCTTTGAGTGCCTGCAATGTCTCCTGCATCCTGATCTTCTCCTTCTTGATCTCCTCCACTTCAACGTTGGCCGCTTCCGCCGTCTTGAGCTGGTCTTGATACTCCTCCTTTTGCCGGTCAAGCTGAGATTGCATCTCCTCGCGTACTTCTCTGAGCTTGTCGTCTACTTCACCCTGCTTGGGGGTCGAGGGCATGGTGAGCGCAGTATCGAGAGAGAAATTATCAAGGGTGCCAGTCGACATGTATTTTTCCCGGATAGGGTAAGAAGTGACCGACTCCGAATCATCGTCGCCCTCGCGGCCGTTGACACGTTCAGCTCGCGCTCTTTGAATACCCTCAAATAAGGCATTGAGCTCCTCGTCCGTGAGACTAGCTAGATTTTGATTTGGGCCAAGGATGGCTTCTGCGGCCTCACGCCTCGCGAAGCTCCAGTCGTTATCGCGCCCGGTCCGGAACGGAATGGGAGAGTCCGGCCGGCTTTCGCCGAAATCTGAACCGGCTCTGCTCCAATTCCGTTCATGTCCTGGGCGAGGGCTGGCTGCCGGCGTAGATGTGCCCTTCTCGAGGTTTTGAAGCTGGCTGGCTGTGACAGACTGGCGCAAGAGGCTCTTGTCCGCTCTCTCTTTCTGGGCCTCCATGGGATGATTGAAGCGGAAGATGTGGAAATCGCCCAAAATGACTCGGTAACCAGAGTGAAGCTGCTTAGGCTCTTCAATCCGTTTACCGTTGACCATGACAGAAGCTCCTTCCTTGGGAATGACCATTACTGTACCATCCGGCCCGTTCTCGAATGCACAATGATCGTGCAATATTCGCGTCCCGTTGAGGCGAATGTTGGCTTGGTTGTCGGCGTTCGTGTCCATGTTGCCGACCGTGGTCAGCCCTGGCTTGAGGTTGTACACCAGGCATTCAGCCAGCAGCGGATCGTCCGAGAGGTTAACCAGATGGGGCATCTTCTTGGGCGTGGATAACCCAATGAAGCCCTTTTCGATGCTGATGCCGAGCTCCTCGAGTGCAGCCTCACGCTCCTTGTGAATTTCCTCCGTCTTGGCCAGTTTCTGCTCCCAGGTCTGGTTGAGATCCGTGAGCAGCTTCTCACTTTGGTTTAGCTGCTCGGCAATCTCGGCCTTGGAAACTTTCTTCACCGCACCGTCGCTGGACGTGATGGACACGAATTGCTGTTCGAGAGGCGTGCCTTCCGGATACACCTCCTCGGATGTGACAGTGCCACCGGCAGCTCCTCCGGCTGCCCCGGCTGGTCCACCGCCTAGTTGGTTCCGCAAGAGAGCAAGCTCTTCCTTGAGTTCTCTAATCATGCGGGCGTTGGCGTCTTCGTTGACCACCGCGTGGTTCTTGATTCTCTTGGCCGAGTCGGCATACCGGAGGGTACTGAGCGTTTCATCGTAGTTGATGTCTGCCGGACTGATGGCTGCAATCATGGCGGTCATACTGTTTCCACCCAGCGAGTCCTTGAGGAGCCACGTTAGAACACTGTCTCGGTAAGGAACCTGCCCGCCAGGTCCCTTCTTCTTCTTCCCGGTCGAGATATCAGCAAGCGCGGAGATGACACGACCAAGAGAAGACAGTGATCTGTTGATCTCGGCGCCTTCTTTTAGGCGGGCACCGGTAGCACCTGTTGATGTGGCTCTTTCCGAACCAGCCAAATCAACCAGACTGATCTTGGCGACTTTTTCCATTTCCATCTTGGTTTCAGGATCGAACTTCTTTTGAGTGAGCATCAAAGTGAAGACGGCGTGACTTCGACTGGAGGTCTCGTTCATGTTGGTTGCCGCCACAGTTCTGGCCTTGTTTCCTTCGTCCATCAAGTGCTCGATCTCCTGGAAGCTGCCAACAACCAGCTTTGCCAAGTCTTCAACGTATGGTCCAGTCGAAGGGTGCTCTCGGACCTTGAGGTTGCCTTTGGTTGACGGGTTGAGCAAGTCTCGCACCCGCTCGTTGTAGATCTCGAGGTACGACACTTCCACCGTACAGCGCAGGGTCTTGTCCTCTTGCAACGCAGTGATTCTCCTAAACATGTCTTGGCAAATGTTGGGGATGATACCGACCTCCTTGCCGTATCCCATCATGGAGTATGACTTTCCAGAACCCGTCTGGCCGTAGGCAAAGATACAGTTGTTGTAACCGGCGAAAGCGTTTTCTAAAAGGGGATGACCGAGGTCGTCGAAGAGGTTGTCTTGACCGGCATAGTGGGAGTCGTTTCGATCAAACGACCAGTACGATCTATCGAAGGCGAAAACCTTCTGGCCAGCATCCTTGGCGTTCTTGACGTGAGCATCGGATGGAGGGCTGAGGATGGTTTGGTTGTCTTTCATCTCAATGATACATTTTGAACCGCGGTCGATTTCTGCGATGCGGTCTGTCAGCATGTTCCCGCTGCGGATGCTCTCCTGCGCGCCCCATTCAGGAGCAAAAGAGGGTTCGAATTCCAAGGCGTACCTCTGCTATTGAAAGGTCTAACTCTCACCACCACCTTGATGTTTCCACCACCCGCCGGCGCCATCTTTGCGACTGGGTCTAGGGCTCCTGCCGCCCGACTTCACGATAGAGCGTGCCGATTGTGCGGATGACAGGCCTTGAGCTACGGCTTGCTGTTGACTGCGACCGACAGGGTCGAGGACCCTCGAAGCCTGGACAGCAGCAAGGTCTACGTCGTCCGAGTATGGTCCGTTTGGTGATCTCGGCAGCACTCTCAGGAGCTGTCCGAGGTCATTCTTCGGTGTCGAGCCGGGCAGGATGCTACGAAGGGGGCAAAACCGAGGAGATCGTCAAGTGGGATTCTCCAGATTTCGATGGCCAAGTATTCCCAAGAACGGTTCTCGGAGTGACGCAGACAGGGGGGCCTGTAGCCGGATGATGCTGCGTCTGCTCAAGGGACACCGGGCAACTCTTTCAGAATTGGCTGGAGCGCCTCGTAGCGCAAATCCAGAATCGTCTTGGTATCGTAGGGTCGTGATCGCGTAACACAAAGGGGATTTGGGTCGTCGGGACGTCGAGAGCAAAAATGTGAAATGACAGGCACGAAGTACTTCGGTGTCAACAAATCTCGGGAGGGACGCGGTCGCGCATCGCATGAAGGTCTGTACAAGGAAGTGGTGACCTTGTTTGATTGGGCGGGAAATTAGCTTTGCCCAGGGACACTTCACGTGCCAATCCACTCAGCGGGGTGACGGGCAAAGGCCACTGTCTCCAGGCCAGCTGCCATTCCTCCGATCGCATGACTAAGCAGGTCGGTGAGTGGTGGCCCCGGAGCCTTTGCAAGTCCTCACCTTACCCAAGATTTGTACACTATGCAATCATGATCATCCTATAAGCTACAAAGATCTCGTCGCCAGACTGTCACTGCATCGTATCACAGCGGCGTCTCGATTCTATTTAGACCAACTGCTCGCTTCGCTGTTGGTACAGCGGCTGGTTGTCGGCAGCTTTCGGGATTCCCGGCCGAAAAAAAAAATGCAACCATAAAACCGTCAAAGTTATGACAGTTCCCGACGGTTGAAACAATCAAGGAACTCGAGAAACGCAGATGCCTGAGCATCGACATCTAGATCTCGTCTTCATCGTCAATTGTAATGGCCTGTTACCGCGACAGTCGCATTCCCATTCCTAGCGGAACGACCAACATGCCTTATTTCCCCCTAATCTTCAGCTGCTGGCATTTTCACCAGGTACGCTTTACGGCGCTCCACAGGATGTTCATCCCATTTTTTGCAGCTTTTGCCAGTCTCATCCTTGTTGAGTTGATGAGCAGAAGGCGGATCTCCGATCCCGCTGTTTGACCCATTCTGCTACAGGGAATGAGACGGCGGACAACCAGGCGACGACATCTCTATCAGAGAGCAGTAGCGCCTCACTACCGGAGTTGCGATCAAGTTGCAGAAGCGAACATGCAAGCACGACACAGCCTCTCTGTCTTGGTCCGGCACAACCACACAACCTCTCGAGAAAGTTTGACATCAAAGATGCTCGAGACCCAGCCTCTCCTTTACGCTACTGCACGTGTGGCTGTTGCGGCACATGCAAGACGGAACACGAGTCACAATCAACGAGTCTTTAATCCGAGCGTTCGACAGAGCCACAATCTCGTATCTGTCACCTTTGCCGTGTCTGGAAATTTGACATCATCGTAGCTGACCGCTGCTGGAAAGCCTTGTCAGAACATCCAATCCACCAGACCACAAAACGCCACAGCAGCCGCAGGCGCATCTGGTGCGCATGGCGCATGACGGACGAGAAATGCTCAGGTAACCATCGTTCATTTCGAAGAACGTTCCAACCTTGGTGATCTGCACAAGTCAGCACGACTCATGGAATAATCAGCCGATAAACCGGCTCGCGAAGTTACTTCCGTGTTGGGTAGGTCACGCAGTCCTCTTTGGGGGAGAGTATTGTCCTCTATCTGCGACAATCGACGCATCTGTGAAGGGACTCTCTGTCAAACCCCAGGCCTCAAGGTCAGAATGAACTTATCGTCTAGGGCGTTCTCCAGCCACCCCTCCCATACAATGCCTGCACTTGCAGACTTGGCAGCATTCTCTGTTACTTGAGACAGAACAGCGAGAACTCTCTCTCTCTCTCTCCGACTCAAGCTGCCCTGTCAGGAGTTCCAATGCCTCTTATCGGATAGACAGTCTGGGTCCTCGATCGCGGGCTCACAGTTCATAGGGGGGTATTCAAAGTTCAGGGGGGGGTATTAGGTGTGGGGCCCTAAAGTTGAGAGGGGGGTATTAGAAATTATAATGCCTATTTAGGCCTAGTAAAGAGTGTAGCCAGTGTGAGAATTTAGTATATTCTTAGCATATGCTAGGTATATACTCTTTAATATAGAACCTACCTTTTATAATTATAGAGATCCTTAGAGGTCTTACTCTTCTAAAGACCTCTATAATTATAAAAGGTAGGTTCTATATTAAAGAGTATATGCTCAGCATATGCTGAGATTAAAAATAGTTAGACTATTCTAATTAATACTGTAGTAACCCTAACCCTAAGCTAATACCCCCCTATGAACTGTAGCCCCCTCGATCGCCATCCTCCACTCTCCTGCAACATGCACGGTACACATTATCTATTAGTTAGTACGAGCGTGCACGGTAACCCACAAATGACAAGTCCTTCCCCACCAGCCCTTCTTTAAGTTATTTCAGAATCCCCCTTCGTGCTGCCCTCGTCTCAGAGGAGCGAGGCTTCTTGATGATGGTGCCACGGTGCAACCGGATTGAACGCTCCGCAGGCGATGGCAGTGATCACAGGCGCCCGGTTGCTGCTGCTCCGACCCGGACATCCGTCATCGGACGCTGGTCAAGCTTGCCCGGAAACTCTGTCCCTGCCGAAAAACACGGATGACAGAAGAGACGACCGAAGTGACCCGGATTTCTCAAGCGGACCCCGCATCGGCCGCAACGCTCTCTTCCCACCGCCTCGTCCTCCCACGTTGCGCGGACGCGCTGGAGCGGAACCACACCCCTCAATAACCTCGTCTGGGACTAACAGCTGCTTACTGTGTAAATCAGAGGGGCTTCGAGCTCGGTACGCCAAAGGTGCGCCTCTTGTCAACTTTATGCCGTGTCGAGTACCGGACATGGTACTTTCACTGTGGGGTTTTCTTTTCTTCTTTTTCATCTTCTTTTCCAGTGTATGGCCAAAATTGGGTACCTGTGCGACCTTGCGAGGGGCCGCCTGGTATTCGTACCTATGGCGCCTCTTGTCGAACGCGAGCCGCTCGCAAACCCACATCGGCAGCCTGGCAAGCCGGCAGGAAACGAAGCGAGAAAAGAAAAGAAGAGAAACCGGAACTCAGCACGCTAGCGTCTCGCTTCTTGCATCTCTCCTTTGCTCTCTGTGCAGCTGTCGCGGGCGGCGTGTACTACGTCCCCCCTCTCCACACCAAACAAAACAGACGGTGATCGTCGCGCCTGTTTCGCATTGGCTAGCTAGAACACAACAAGGCGGCTGGTTCAGCGCAAGCTAATAAGGGTGAGGAGGGGGGAGTGCGTTTGAGCCCGAATACAGTAGCGCCGCTGATTCGTTCTGGGCCCGGGAGCGACGCCGGTCCTATTTTCTGCGGGGGTTCCTTTTTTCTTTTCTCCTCTTCTTTCTTCTTTCCTTCCCCCCCCCCCCAGGCGTTTGGAAAAGTCCCGGACCAGTCGTTGACATCGAGCTACTGCAAGGGACCGGTGCTGCCATGCGAAGCGGGCGGTGCACATCACCATTTTCAGCTAGTTTGACACACGCCAGACCCGACGAACCAGCAATGACGTTTTACGCCAGAAGCGCAAACCAGCCAAACGGAACAACTGGAAGGGAGGGAGGGGACGGGACATACCACGTATGCGGGAAAGTGACCATGCCCTACCGACACAGCCCTGAAATTGTTGGCGCACGACGGCAGCGGCAGCCCGCTTGGGGTCGACGGCCACTGTTGCAGCCGCGCGGTCACGTTGCGACACTGGAGGTTGTGCTCAAGTACAGGCAGGGAGGGAGGAGTGCCACAGGCAGCGCGACAATGCACCGTGACATGATGCGTTAATTTCCAGTGCTTTTTATTGCACTGGAGGAAGGGAGAAAAATCGGCCGATGTCGACTCCCAAGAAGTGCCATCCAGGTGCGCGTCCCACTTTCTTGGCTGCCGCTGGATCGTGGCGTCCACCCGCAACTCTGAAATACACGACATGCCATCCCGCTCCCGTAGACGAGTCACCCAAATTGGGTCCCCGAAGCCTCGCCGTCCCGTCAAACTCAAAAATAAGGATAAAAATAAAAAAAAGAGGCAGTAGAGGAGAAACTCTCGCGGCTACAGGGACTCACCAAGACGTTGCACCGCTCACACGTACGTAGGGAGGAGGGACGTGGTGACGTTCTACAACCCTACCCTTCCCGTCTTGCGTACGGGCGGGACACGTAACCCTCTTACTTTTTTTCCCTAGTGTAACTCCTACTATGTAATATTACTATTACACTCGGCATCCGTCTTGGCGGGTCTGGTGTGCCGCAATGGGCGGGGGCCGCTACTCCAGTGGGTAGCCAGGTACGGATACCACATAAACTAGCAGATGGATGGTTGTAGGTGTGATTAAGCATACCCCCACATCGCCGCTGCCGAAGTCGCCTGTTCTCACGGCCGCTATGTCTCTCCCACCCCCCCCCCCCCCCAAAACCCCCCAAACCTCCCGGTCGTCGCCGTCGTCGTCGTCGTCGTCACTGTCCACGAGCCCCCAACCAACGGAAATGAAAGTGAGCCACGCATTCATCCTCATTCGCAGCAGAACCTACAATGTTATACGTCACTCAACGGCCAACTCTATCGATGGCGGTCACTCAATCGATGCCGGCCACACCCGCGCCGATGGAAAGAAGTTTAACCAAGTCACCCACCCACCCCACACACACACACACATAGGTAGTTTTTTTAACACACGTCCACCGCGAACATAATTCACAGGGCCTTGTCGGGGTGGGATGGGAGTCCTCTTGTCAACTTCCCTGCCTTTGAAGGGCCATGTAAGTCATCAAACTCTACCGCGAGTCAACAGGCGGTCATGCTGCCCTCCCCATGCCATACTCCGATCCTTGCAGTTTAGATCGCCAGCACGTCCGACGATTAGACTGGAAGATCGGAAGAAAGCCCCCCCCCCCACCCGGACCGCGGGACGTCTGATCGTGGCCATGGCAAAATGTATCCGGATGGCTGCGACCCGAGACTACTGTTCAAATTGAACAGCTGTGCCGGGGTGTTTACCATGGCAAACTACTCTTCATCGTGGGTATGATTTTCAACCGTCAACGCGCACAGCCATGGTCGAATTTCGGGAAAGGTGGATTGTACTTGGGTATATATATCGCTTTTAATTGTTCTTCTCCCTCATAGAGAGTGTATTGTGTTTAAATAATACAGTATATAGCCCTGACGCTTGAGGTCGGGCGCAGAAATGATACACATGTGGTATTTTTTACATGAAAACATGAGCCAGCTGTTCTACACCGGCTTTCGACAACCGGCCCCCTTGGGCAAGATTGCGCCACCACCACCTGTTTAAGTAACAATATATATGTGGGTGAGAAATATGACAATGAGATGAAGGGAATCGTTGCGGTATCCAGCTTCCGAGACGGATACCATGCAATATAAAAGGAGCGCCGCGGACGGGTATCAGCTTGATGCAAACAAGACAGGAAAGGAAAGAAAGAAATGCGCTTCTCCGAAAGGAACGTGATGGATCAGCCGTCATGTCGTTGGAGACGTAGGGAGCGTAAGCGTTACACGAGTAACAGTTTAAGGGAAATGAGATGGAATGACGCCGTTGGATGCGTTGAAAATGTGAGTTGGGATAGAGACTGGGGCCGGTCTGGTTGGCTCCTCAGCCTCGGAACACGGCATTGGTAAGGAAGAAGGCTCCGCCGTCCGTCGGGCTATCCTTGGCTGGGGGCGATGGTGCACGGGGAGACGAGACGGTGCTCTTGACATCCGTCGACTGTCCGCTCAGAGCCTCGTGGCTGCGCGCCCGATAGATATCCTTCCGCTCGTCGTCAGAAAGGGCGGCGTACTCGTGCAGGTTCGCCTCCACGCTCATCTTGGTGATTTCGTTCTCGACATCGGCCAGCAGGGCGTAAACGTCGCTGTCGGCATAAATGCGGATGCTTTCCATGCCGGTGCGACGGTGACTGAGGGCAGTCTCCCGCCTGGTGTTGGTAGGCGCGCTGAACGTCTCCTCGACCAATGGTTGCTCGATGATGGTGCTGGGGATCTGGGCGACAACCCTTTGCGGCGAGGGGGGGTGGTTGACCGTGTGCGAGGAGAACGAGTTCTTGGCGGGGCTCCGGGGAGGAGTGGAAATATTCCCAACACTGGGCGAGCGCAGGCCCATGGCAAGCTGCAATGACTCGCTCGCAGCGGCAGCCGCCGGAGTGGAGAGGATAGCTGCCGCGGCAACATGTTCCAGGAGCTTTTGGCGCACCCGTGTCCGGCGGTTCTCGGCCTGGTCCAGCTTGTTGACCCAGTCATCGATAGACGTGTCAAGCTCAGCAAGAGCTTCCTCTTGCTTGAGCATCGAGTCGGTGCTGAACCTCGCTGTCCGGGGAGAGCGGAGGTATTGGCACATGCGCGAGTGCAGGTTGCGTCGGCCAGCCCGCAGAGAGTTGTAGGTGCGACGAAGGTACTCGGTTCGTTCATCGAGCTGACGAAGTTCCTGCGGCTACCTTTAGTCCCTTTCCTCCGGCATAGTAGGCGAGGTAAGGATTTTTTTTCTTCTTCAACTTACCTTTGAAAGGTTCTCGACGTCCTCCTTCCTCAGGACCTCGAACCTGGACGCCTGTCCAAAAGCCTGCGTTTGCAGGGCCGCCAGTTCGTCCTGCTCCATGTGACTGGCTGCTTCGTCAGCTCGCCATCCGGTCGGGAGCTCCTCAAAAGCCCGGCGCTCAGCGCTCTTGTTCCGGGTCGAGCAGCTTCTCTTGAGGGGGCTGTTGTTGTTTCGCAAATCGCTCCGCTTCTTCGGGCGTCCCCGATCCATGATGCTGCCAGACTCGGACTGTCCTCTCTTGTGGGCGTTAGGGAAGGGTCGGGATGCATGACCTGTTTCGGGTCCTGAAGGGGCATCGTTGTTGCTTGGGCCGGAACCCGCAGCTGTCGGTGTGCTGTTGTTCTCCCAGGGCACGAGGGGGTCTCTTCCTTCCATGATGGGGGCAGACACGGGGGTGGTAGCCGATTGGATGCTGTGACAGGCGGAAAGAGGCGTCGTCAGGGCGGTAGAAGCCGTCAAGGGCGTGTAAGGGGTTCGGGATTGTGATCTGGGCGAATCGTCGGTTCGGGCAGAAAGCTGGGCGGAATCGTAGCCGGAGCTACCAGATCTCATGCGGCTATTTGATACTTGCTTTGTGAGACTAGGCACGTTGCCAATGTGAGTAGGGATGACAAGAGGGGCCAGCTGCTTCGGGGAAGCCAGCGGACGGGGTGTCTGGTTCTCCGATGTAGACCGCTGGTGTCCTTCTGGAGAGCAGGCAGGAGTGGCGTAGGCGGACATATTGGCGTCAGCTGCAGCAGCGGAGGTGAAGGAGCTGTTGGACTTGTGCTGCTTAAGGTGGTGACCGGGTGCGCTGGCAGATCTCTCGTGTAGAGGAGGCCGTCCCGGGATAGTGGCTGGGGCGTGTCAGTCATGATGTCTCGGGGGGCGAAGGGTACCCAGCCGGGTCGACTTACGTGAATCCATGGGAACTTCCTGAACAGTGGTCATTGGGCCCAGCTCAGGAATGCTCACTTTGCGCCGTCTGATGAGGTTGTGCTCTTTGATGCGCAAGCGGAGCGAGCCGCTGGTGCTGCATGGCTTCTCGGTCGTCTTTTCGTTTTGTCCCATGGCGATAGCGAAGGCCTGCTCAGGGTCGAGGCCCTTTGCGGCTGGGCGTTGCTGACGATCCTTGGGAAAGAGCTGGTACTTGCGGCCCTCTGGTTGGTGCATCCTCCACACGAAGGGCTTGTAGTCTGCTTGAGGCAGCGATGGTAATTGCGTCTATGATTGGAGAGAAAACAGACTTGGTCAGTTGTTGCTTCAGAAGGACAAGGCGTAGGTAGTAAGTAGGTTGCAAGGGAAAGAAAAGAGTGTTTATGGAATGTGTAGGCAGGTAGGTAGTTGGAGGGAAAAGAGCGATGTCCATACCGGTTCCATTGGAGGCAGTGGGGAGGGCGGCTTTGCTATATACGGCGGAGGGTTGGATTCTCCTTTAACACCAAGCATACAGGTTGCGATGTGTGCCATTGAGAGGAGAGGAATGCGGGTGCAGGGTTGGGAGGGATATATGAATGGCAGCTGCTGGTACAGTCCAGGACAAGATCTGGTACAGCTATAGCCAAGGTCAGGGTAGGTATAGGTCCCACGCTACGGTAACACTTTGACAACTCGGGTGAAGAAGTTGAGCAGCGAGGCTATATATGTCTTGGGCAGTAGAGAGGAGCAAGACTGGAGAAGAGGAAAAAGCTCGACCTTGCATTTGACAAGGGAGGGGGCACCCCTTGGCTGCTCCGATATGCAGGCTGGTCTGTTTTCTGACAGGGAGCCTTGACTCTCTCACTCTGTCACTCTAGACCGGGAGGCTATGGGTCCTGGATGAGCATGGGATAAGGGGGGAAGGGGGGGGGGGTGGCTCAGGTGGACAAGCCTGGGAGAGGTGGGGTATGAATACGTGCAAAAGAGTTGCGTTTGGAGGGGGTGGGGGACACGGCACGACTTGGGGCGAACGGGGAGAGGATAGAGTCAGAGGAAAATGACGACGAGCTGAACTGAGGAGCCAGCCGGGCAAAGCTTGTTGTATATGGTGAGATTCTATTATAGCTTCGTATTGGGAGCATTGGGACAGGGCAGGACAGGATAGGACAGCTGCTGATTGCGCGCAAGGTTGGTAATTGTACAGTTAGTTTCGGGTCAGGGAAGGAGGAAAGTTAAGAGAGGGAAGGAAGGTAGCACTCACACGCGAGATGGACTGCGGATATACAGATAAGGTAGGTACAGACAGGTAGGTAGGTCATTTACATGCTACGGCTACAGCACAGATGGAGGCATTGCGATGCAGGTATTCGTTCCTGCCTTGATGCGTAGAAAGCTTGGGGTCTCAATCACACATGCACTCACCTACCTGCACCTGCACCTACCTACCTACCTAGGTAGACAGACGTCTGCACTTCACAGCATTCTGCGGGACGGGGACAACGGGTACGGTACGGAAAGAGACAGGGGAGGCCGAGGTGAGGTGCGATGGATGTAATGCACGCCGCAGGCCTCGTGGTCTGGCTGGCTGCTCCCAACGCGCCTTCTTGGTGCCTCCCTCTTGAAGACGGGACAGCACCGAGATTGCATTTCGATACTTGGGCGAAACGCACGAGGGACGCAGTGGCCGACTGCCGGAGGAAGGAGCAAAATTAGGAATAGGGCAGTACTTAATTATGTGGTAAGTAGGTAGGTAGGTAGGAGTGGAGCGGACAAGGACCCTGTATGATTAGTGGAGGAGACGGAGAAGGGGTGCCGTACCTGTGTGTGTGTGTGTGTGTGTGTGTGTGTGTGTGTGTATGTGTGTGTGTGCGCGCGAGATAGGAAAAGATGCACAGTGAGAGAGAGAGAGAGAGAGGCGTCATCCAGATCCGTAGTAGGAACTTATCCATCCGAGTGTGTGATGCTGCGTTTGAACATGCTTCTTTCGCAATTTCTGAGGTGCAGAGAGACGGCATGTCAGGTGTGCAAAGGCAGGTAGGTATGCAGAGACAGGAACGGACATGGTACGGTGCATAGTACGCTAGTACATACGTTCAATTCAGTCGAGCTGCCTGCGTCGCTCTGCATCTGAACCTGCACCCGCATGGGGAAGGGGGACGAGTTGAAACGGGCATGGGCAATGAAGCAGAACCAAAGCCACATGGAGCTCAGGTATCATGGGAGCAGGGGAATTAGCAGCAGCGGTAGGGTAGGTACTTAGACAGCAGTTGCTCTGTAGGAGAGAGCAAAGTAGAGAAGGAGCAGCGCCCCCCACCTGTACCTGCCGCGGCTGGTGTCCCACTTGCGAAAAACAAGGGGTACGTACCGGCACAGGGGGGTTTCCCTCTAGCCTGCTACATACAGATACTATACCTAACCTAGCTAGCGTGAGGTATCCGTCACCGCCCGCCCCTCTTTCCATCTTGCAGCCCACTCCAAAGGGGCACATTGTCGTCGTTCATGGTTCAGATCAGGAGGAATCTGAGAGATAGAGCGTACCGACCTACCTACCTGCCTCCTACCTACCTGCCTACCTGCCTACCTACCTACCTACTAGGTAGTGGGCAATTGCCTACCAATGTACTAGATATGCAAATAGAAAGAATACTGTAGTACTGGCATGACAAACTACCTAGGCACAAAGTGTAGTAGTGGTCTACCGATACATGGACTCGATGACAGGTCGTGCGTGTAGTGTATAGTAGGACTAGGGTAGGGTAGGTTCATGGACATGGGATCCATACTTCCTCCCCCCGCCGTCCAGTAGCCGATGGCCGCCATGCTGGTCGATATCGCCATCCTGATAACCTTTGGGGTGGCACTTTGCTATCGTGGTGCATACAGACACTAATCCGTACACAATCGCGCGTTTGCAGACGCGTCCAGAACTAACTTCTTTCCATAACGATATCTGCACATACCTAACAACGCCGCACATGGCACCAAGTGTTTGTTGAATATGTACGATGGGGAGCTTACACAATCTTACACTGGGGTAAACGTTAACAAACAACCACGTGTGGTTAAAAATGGTTGTCCGACCAAGACACAGCCGGACCCTCGGTCAACGGTCTCACCTCGCCGAGCTAGCTCGTCTTGTCTTGGTCTGTTGTCTCCCTCCCTCCAGGCGCCACTTTGGCCAGTGCTCGGCATCGTGAGCACGGGACCCGATCTCTCGCGACTGCCAGCCCGTCTGGGAAATACGCCACCCACGAGAGATCTTCCTGCCTACCTACTACCTATGAAGGTAAACTAGGCACTTATTTACCTACTGGGTGTTTGTTTCTCTTCAACGGCTTGACGCCTCTCCTCCACGTCTTCGACCCGCTCGGGTCTCTTTCTTGTCTTTAACCACTACACACTACAACCTGATGATGCATCTAACCAGCACAACATCCATCTTTTGTCGTCGTCTTCTTCGCCCTCCTTGCTACCTATGTCCATCCGTCCCCGTGGCACCCGACCCGTCGCTACCAACACGAGAATCACGAAATGCGCTAGCCAACGGCTCATGCCCGCCAGACTGACTAAGGCTTGCTTCTTCTTCCGGTAACGGCTTCGAATACGCCTGCCGAGCATTCCAGTGTGCCCGTTGAAACCGCCTGACTCTGAATCGTGACTCGTTGCATACGCCATGTGGGCGCTCTACTAATGATCGCCACAACCAAGACGGCACTTGGACACCGTTTGTTTACACTAATGCCCACTTTCTCAACCGACCCATCCTCTCTCTCTCCTTCTCTCTCTCTTCGCAGTAGTATGTACATTCAGTTTGTCATTCTGCACCACCTACCATCCAACAAGGGCAGCGACAGAGACGCAACTCCAGACGACGCTTCCGTCTCCCGCCGAGTTCTGCAACGCTGGGGACGGCTTCATTCCGTCTCACCTTCAGGCGACGAACCACCACCACCAGAGCCGTGTACAACGGCAACCTGTTTCTTCATTGCCTTCCCCCGCAACACTCGGACGCTGCACGCGCGCGTGTTTGTGACAGGGGCGGAGAGACGGATGGTGAGATGTTGATGGGCCTATCGCACACCTTTGCGGCACACGGCCTACCCTATCCCTATCCCCTCGACCACAGCCCCCTACCTCGTTCAACCACGACATCCATCAGCCACCGCATCACCCCCTTCTTCTTCTTTTTTTTTTTTTTTTTTTTTTTTGTTGGTTGCACGCTCCTCCAAGGCCGGCCGATGTGACCACAGCCATGATAAACGACGATGCTTGTTGCTTGTCGTCTCTCCTGGTCGAGCCGCGACCCCAGAGACACCACCCTCTCAAATTCTGCTTTTGCAGCTTCATCTAAACCAACCTCATGGCTCACCGGGCGGGATCCAACGCGAAGAAGCCGGCGACACGCCATGAACCCCTACAGCTCTCGGTAAGACGGCGTGTTAGTTGGAGGGCCTGCATGAGATTGGCGTACAGCCACCCACACGGTATTCGGTGCTCAACGATATGCAGTCCAAGACGCCGGCACTTGATACTAACGCTCCGCGCCAGGAGGGGAAAGCTTAGCCGCCCAAACGTACCTGTACGAACCGGAAAATTTGCGGTATTGGTCGGATATCAGATGTGGTCCTGGTTTACCACGCCAACCCTTTGCATGAAGTTGCATGAACAACGATACCCCCCCCCCCCCCCCCCAGGAAGAGGATGTGGCAAACATTGGATGACGAAACAGCTGCAACATACATATATCAGGAAAACAGCCACCCGCGACGCAATGAAAGCGGTTTGCTGCCTCCCACTACAACGCCGCCGGTGGCAGTCCAGGTTTTACAGGGTTCAACGACTTACCGTCGACGAACGAGACGGCGTCCGTAGCTTGGCTAGTAGTAGTGAAACCTGTCGGTTCGCAGACTCGGGAAACGCGGGCAAAACCTAAGCCCTCGGTCCCGATGGCACTAACAAGCGGCTGACGTTGGGGTTTCGAGCTTTGACATGGCGTGGGCCTTTGACGATCCGTTCGACGGTCATCTCAGCACCAGTCAGTGACTTTGACTTGTCATCATACCTAACCGTCCGGCAGTGCACTGCGGCGGTCGGGTCTCGAATTATTCTAGATTCCGTCCATTGGCTTCTGTCCTGGAGCCATCTAAACTTCTGTCACTTGCCTAATAGCTAGCATGCCACTCCATTGCCACGCGCCCGTCAGCAAAGCGCCACCAACGTTCGTCCGTCTGTTTTAAAGCGATGCACGTATACTAGGCGCGGGTGCTTAGGTTCGTTCATCTTATCGTCGGCCCTTTGACGAGAGGGGAAGAGCCTGAGAATTGTCTTCGTCATGTCTGGTAAGACGGTTTCACCTTGATATTTCTACAAGTCCCACTCGGAACGTTCGCCGAAGTCCAGCTGCCAAGCTTGCTCGGCCACGAGCTACCATGGGCCTAGCAACCAACCCACCACCTCTTGTCCCCGTTCAAAGGAAATAGCGGCGCGGCTTATGGATCGCGGATGCACCTGGAATCCTCCCGGCCTGTCAACAACCGCCAATCCTAACGACTGTTGTCCGCTCTGACTGCCTCCCTTCCCCCTCCTCGTCGTCGGGCGCACGGCAGCGGAGAGTGCGCCATACTCGATATGACAGTTGACCCGGTCACAGAGGTCAAAGCGCACCCAGGCTTCTTTCTCGTCAGCGATGAAAGGTGACGAGGAGTAAGACCCCATAATCATCTTGTGCTCTAAATAAGCTGCCTGCAGTCGGCTTCATCCACTCGGCAGGGACAAAGGGCATTCCGGACAGAACCCGTCTGCCTGCGGCTTAGGGTTAGGAGCGTGTCGCTTCGGTTCTCCTATCCGTCTTCATCTCCATCGAAAGCATTTTGCGAATCTCGCTATCGGTCATTGAACGGCATGGGTGTCCTCATTCCATAACCCCGCCCAAGCAGGACTGTCGCCATCGACTACGGCCTCCCGCCCGCCCACCCACTGTGGAAACCTTGGGTCGCTTGTCTGCGAAGTACGCTATCGCCGGGGGGGGCCTGGAAGCAAGCGTTGTCCGGGCTTCGCACCCGAGGCAAGGCCCCCTGGCCCGGCTCCAGGACCATCAACCTGGCCCTTAAGATCATCACCGCTCCCACGCTTCCGTCTCCGCTCAGTGGACCGTCCACCGCGTCCTACTGCACAGCGAGTGTGATGGAGTGAGTGCCCGCCCAGAGGTCCAAGAGTCAAATGAAGTCAGGCTTGACTCGAGACGGGAGCAGACGCAGTCCATCTATCTTTGTGGTCACGTGCCGCTTGTGGGATCTGGGTGTTGAGCCGATTTGAGTCAAGCAGGACTTACAGTACATCGTCGACCCAATCTCAATATCGGTCCCCCGTATCCTCGAAACGTTTTACACTTACGACACCTTCTCTACCGCTCCCGCTCGGGGACCAACGACCTACAAGGCTACAGCTGGAGATGCAATAGGCGGTTGCGATAGTCCTGTTTCCCCGGCCAAAAGCCATGGCGCAACCTGAGCAATAGTTCGTTGGATCGGAAATTGTCGCATGCCTGCCAGTGATGGGTATGCAGGTCGAATCCACACTGCTCGTCGTCCCAACTTTGCTACAATGCCCCATTAATCGAGGATGAGAGGAAACCGCTATTATTGAGTTCGCGGCCTCTTGCAATGCAATTTGCTGTTGCATTCCGCATGCTGCAGGCTCAGACCGATATTCATCTCATCGGGCCAAAACGGAGACCTCTGGATTGACTCGTCAACCTCCTTTCCACGGCCTCCCTCCAACACCCTTGCGGGTTGCAGCGCGAACTTCTGGGATAGGTTGCCCTCTCCGCTCACCGGCCTTCCTCCCCTTTCCCACACAACAGCCAGGACACCTGATCCCAGTGCCCCAGCGAAGCTCCCCTGTTGGAAAACTGCTTCGGTACCGGCTGGAGGAGAGCCCCAGGCTCCAGTTGGCAATTACCTACTCAGGAGGCCCGGCTACCTCTCGAACGGTGACAGAACAATATCCAGCAATTTATGTGGGCTCTACTATGGTGGCTGGGATTGTGGGTTGGGCATGTTGTCTATACCGCACCATTATATTACACGTATCACACGTCACGGACCCCATCGCTACGCATTTGTTTGCTTGGGAGACATCCAACTCGGACAATACCCATTACGAAATAACATCATTGGCCGCAACCGAGATACCAAAAGCTCATGGTCGGACACAAGCAGAAAATGGAACTTCCCCGGGCCAGATGCTCAGCGTGCTCAGACTTGTCCTCGTGGCGATCGGCCGGCTACGACCTGGCTCACGAGCGATGTAGTCTCGCGGTCACATTCACACGGACTGTGGCAACCTACCCAGCCCCGCTGCTGATACCGTCTCTGCAACAACGTCGTATTCTTCACATCGCTTATGTGCGGACGAGTCGCCAACGGCAAGCTGATATGACAGTCTAGGCGGCGGGCCTTGCACTCGTCGCTTACGGCTGCGGGCAAAAGTCATGGGGTCAAGCAGTAAAAACCGGGAAAAAAGCAGCAATGGGACGCCGCAACGGCAACACCATGATACACCATGATACAGGTGTTGCACTGCATACGGAGGTTGGTTTCCGCACATCACCCTCAAGTCGACAGCTGGGATATTTCTTTTTAAGTTCCCGTCGTCGACGCTTGGCGAGAGGAACCCGCGGCCCGGGCCTCGACAGTCTACCAAGAGAAGTCTTTTGTTCTTGGCTGTGCTGTTGCATAACGTCGGGGAGCCAGTACTCGTATCCCACCGGTCCAAACCCGCTCCAAGCCCAATGAAACGATCGTCAGAGAGCATCACCGCCGATCTCCTACCTGCGCCGTCAACTAT
This sequence comes from Colletotrichum caudatum, assembly GCA_030867225.1. Lineage (NCBI taxonomy): Eukaryota > Fungi > Ascomycota > Sordariomycetes > Glomerellales > Glomerellaceae > Colletotrichum > Colletotrichum caudatum. The sequence continues at coordinate 264,308 of MU846007.1, read as the reverse complement.
CTATACTGATTTCTGACGTTTCCTACTTACGGTTGATCCCTCATCCCCTGGTTGAATAACATCCCCACATCATCCAGGCGTACTATGATGCAGATAGTGTGCCGTGATGTTACGCCTGCCGAGGAAACCCCCGGGTGACTGACAGGCGGCTGAGGCTCTGGTTTTTCGGGGTCCCTGGCCAGCACGAGTGGGTGAAAGGGTTGATGGTCGACGCCCCGGCATGCATTTTACAGTGTCCCGTCCGCGATAAGCCGCACTCTCGTTACCAGAAAAGACGGTTGGCCGGCAAGAATGCCGCAATGTTTGTTTCCTTGGCTATTGCGCTCATATGTGCACCCGCGACACGTCCAGGCACACCCGGCTGCGCGTTGGCCATTGGGACGTACATGTCTTATAGACGGTGGTGATTCCAACACCATGAGGGCACAGAGAACACGGCAGTCGCACTTCACCCAACGCCCAGCGGGATTCCAGTCCATATGGTACCGTAGCAAAGTAAACTCCGTGGAAGCGAAATTGCCAGACGAACGTTCCCTCACCCATCGGGAGGCCCGACTGCCAAGTCCCTAAGTCTGCTACAGAGAAACCTCATATGCTGGAAACAAGCTTTCCAGACGTCTTCGGAGTAACCGAAGAGTAGCAGTCTGGGCTGTTGAGGGGGGGGGGGGGATCATGGAGTCGCAAGAGCGTTGAGAGTTGCGTCGATAATGTTCCAAGTGGTGACCAGCCGTCGCGCCCCGGGGATTCGACCCCAGGGTGTCAGTCCGACTTGTTGTTTACTGAGCAAATACGATGGCAGGCATAGGTACCCTTTCAACTGGATTGAGTAAGGACCCGACTCTGAGACAAGACTGCGATCCCTGCGATCCCCCTGGGATCCTGGCCCATAATATATGCATGTAGTGACAGGCACTAGACTCGAGTTCGTCGCAAACCCCTGTTTAGCGTCAGTAGTACAACTCGGTCGAAACTCGTTTTTGCGGGCGCAGCCCACGAAATATTACAGTATGGAGGTATCCCGTTGGACCTTCCCGAGCTATCCCTCGGACTCGGGACTGGCTTCCATCGCGGTCTGATGAACCAGGTCACCAGTTGGTTAAAATGGCAATGGCGGACGGACGATGTGGCACCTTGGTCGACAAAGCCCACGAAGCTCCAGAGAGACGAGAAAAGCCAAAACGGCACTCGGAGACTTTGCCTTTTTTTCTTTTTTTATGAGTGTTCTCTCGTCACTAGGAACTAGCTCTGATTGTGACAGCTCCTTGAGGCCCAGCTAGCGGCGGACGCGGACATTGGACGAGAAAGCTCCTTTGCATGAACCATCCGGTTCAAACGGGGCTGGCCAATCCTCTGGCTCCCAGTCCCGGTCCTGTCCGCCTTCCTTCGTCCGAAAGGAAGGCAAGTCTGGGTCGCGTATACAAACCCGTTGCCCTTCAAGTGCGGGGTTGAAACAGCGTTTCACCCAGACAGGCGGGCGTGGCATTTCGCCGCTCGCCCGCGATTCGCTAAATCGTCACGAGGAACCCACACATACCCCAATCCTCCTTTCATCAAAAGCAGCAGAAGGGGGAGAGAGGGAGAGAGAGAGACAGACAGACAGAGAGACTCGGCCGAGGGCGGAAATCGTGTGTGTAGTGGGCAGCGAGCGCAGCGCAGGGTATGTCACGCCCTCTCTCCCTCCTGCGCAGCCAATGGCATCTGCGCGTGTACTGCATACTGCGTGGCGAGCACATGACGTGCTTCGATTTGGCTTTTGCAGCCACCGCCAAGGTCAAAGCGGCCCGAGTCCAGGCCGTCGAACATTGGCATGGTTGCAGAAGTCCGATAGAGTTGCCATGGCTCGTCCGTCGCCGTAATATGCAAAGTACGTAATTTGCCTCGATGGGCCGCCTCAGCTGTAACAAGGATGAGGGAGAGGTGCAACTGGGGCCATCCGTTTAAACGCAGATTTGACTTGGAGCGACGGCCAGGCTCCGGAAGACACCCTTGTCTTGCCAGCCCACGAGTTCGGGACAACAAGGCAGTGGGAAAGAGGGTTTCCCCAGCCTCGGGATCGGTGCTGTTCAGCAGCGCGTGTCGCGCAAGACTGACCGACAGAAAGAGAGGGGGGGGAGAGAGAGAGAGAGAGAAAGACACGGCATGGGTATGAGTGGACTGTGACTTGGTCGACGAGCCCGCGCTGCTGCGGAAGTTCCCTTATCGTCGTGTATTTTTGGTATGCATTGTACAATGTACCTTTGGTCTTGGGAGCTGTACATCCACGAGCATAACCGGAAAGAGATCAACAGTCAATCCCCCCCCCCCCCGCCTCCCCCTCCAGCATATCCCGTTCACCGTATATCCAATCCTCTATCTCTCTCCCTCTCTTTTTTCTTTCTCCGACGATTACTGCGTACAAGAGGGTGAATGCCGGGTGCCACATGGCTGTTGAGTTCCAGGCTCTTCTCCGCCTTTTTCCCCATTCCTTTCCCCTTCCCCAGCTTGGTTAATTTAACCTACACAACGACGGGCGATCCGATGGAAAGACACCAGCCAGCTCAAGGGGGGGGAGGGAGGGGTCAACCTGCCTGCCACCGCAGGCTCTGGTCGTGCATGGCCAAGCCATCTATCTATTGCAGTCGCAGTCGCGTCTGAGAGCGGTGGAGCGGGAGGCGGAGGGAGACATGGACAGGATTATACGATGTGATTGATTCTACGCCCAAGGGTAGCACCTGTGTAAGTAAGATGCCCGCCCACGAGGTGGCAGGTAGTGTACGGGCGGTGTGAGAAGCCGAGGGCGCTCCCTCTCCACGTCGTCACGGCTTACCGGGTATTATACGACGCGCGCACGGCTGGCAGCGGCGGCGGCGGCGGCGGCAGCCCGTCGTCTTACAGGCACAGCCCAAGAAGCGCGCAATGTTCGGACCCGGGTCTCCTCTGAGCCCGTCCGTCCGTCCGTCCGGTAATTAATGGCGAAACCGCCTCTCTATCTTTATCTCTGCTGGTAAGCGGCGGCAGTCCTCTTCGGTTCCGCTCGTGGCACTGACGTCGCCCCGCCAGAGCCAGGCTGAGTTTCTCCGCAAAAACCAAAGACCCTCTCTCCATTCCGATCTTTGCCTCGATTCGGCATCGGTCCAAGTATTCTGCTGCCGCCCAAGATCGATCTCTCTCTCTCTCTCTCTCTCTCTCTCTCTCTCTGTCACACACACACTTTCTCCCCCAATCTCGCCGGATTGGGTAGACGACCGCCACCGGACGCCAGCATAATTAATCGCCGAGCCCCGGTGCAGCAGCAGCAGCACCGACGCTAGAGCCAACCCGCGCGAAGCCACGCGGTGCGCCCGCCCGCGATCCGCGTCACTCCCTGCTAAGCTTGAATTGTTAGCGTACCTCAGGGTTGGGAGCATGGGAGGAGACGCCTATACGGATGCCGTCTAGCGCACCTCTAACAAGAACTCGTTACGTTGCAGCAGCGTATTGCGTTGAAGTGAGCTATGCCTGGAACAGGCAGCCCGCTGCTGGGCCTCTCTCTGCCTGTGCGAAACCGAGTTACATTGAACAGAGAAAGCTGAATTAATGTCCCATCAGCCGACCATTGAGGTTCCCCCCCCCCCCCACCCCGTTGGTAGGAAGGCAAAGCCCGAAGCCCACTGCGCGAAAAAGTGGACGGCCACACCTTTGGGCCGTTTCACAATGGATGGATGCGGGAGCAGAGCTTTCTTTCTCCTCGCTCGGGTTGGTCTTTTGCAGACCGCCCCCTCGGGGGACCGGGCTGGGCTGGCAACACGAACCTCGCAGAACAATAAAGAATATCGGCAAATGATGCACCGGCCAGCTGGCTGGCCAGCCATCACCCCCAGCACGATAGCTCAGATCTTATCTTAAGACATGGCGTGTGCGCTATAAGGGGGGGGGGGGGGGGGACAAAGGTGGTGGGTTGCAGCCCCTTTTGCAATCTCCAACTCGCCCCTCTTTCTTACCTCTCTCTTCCACCGGAAAACAGGCGGGCCCCTAGCAGTCAGGCTACATACTGCTTGCCCTCCGGTTGGACACGCAAGCTTCCAGAACAGAAGAATGTGGGTTCCTGCGACAGGCCTAAGTCGTGACAGCGGTCACCCCCGTTAGAATGTGGGGTAGATGAGGCCCAGACAAGCCTCCCTCAACAGAGAAGAGAGAGAGAGAGAGAGAGAGACAGACAGAGAAAGAGAGGGGGGGGCCTTGTATGCATGCATTATTGGCTCGTTGCAATATCGGTAATGGATTGACAAGGTCGAAATGCAAACGCGCCGCGGCATGCCGTCATCGGTACCAAACGATTTATATTTCCCAGCGTCTCAAGTCTCAATTTCGGCACAGTCTGTCGTTCTGAGAATATGGCCCGGTATGAGAATGGGTTCATCGGCGGGCGAAGTCTCGAAAAGCGGCATTGCAAGTTGAAGAGAATCGCATCGTTCCATCCGGGCGGGTATATGGATACCGTAATCTTGTCTCGTCGAAATATGGCGCGCGCGCGCAGATTTGTTTCTCCCTTGCGAAGCCGCTTATTGCAACGTTGTGCGAGTCTCGCCTGCTTTGCCTGCCCAGAGACGACACACGTCTCAACGTGATCAACCCTACTTTAGCCGGAAGGACTTGTCCACGATGGGGCCTGGCCACACCTTCGGGTATGTTGGAAGGATCGGCTCCATCGCTCACGCGGTGCCACGCCGCCGGTGTGACCACGAGGAGCAGAGCGCTGGGAAGCTCATGGTGACGAACCCCTGTCCGTCGTGCCGCCTCGTTGAAGGGAATAGTCGATCGGTCCGGGGCAGGTGTTCTAAGGGCGAGGGGGGGCATCGTGCGAAGCTCCTCGGGAATGAATGGTTGTGGAAGGTGAATGGGTAGTTTTTTTTTAGTTTTAGTTTTTTTCCTCGGAGGGAGAGACAGATGAAGGCAGGCAAGGGGCTGGGCGAGGAGATGAAAAGGAGACGGCATCCGTGGCAGGCGTCATGACAGACCCAGATCGAGAAGGGCTCTCCCCCACCGCTTGAGCTCCAGGGACCTGCGGCCTGGATGCCCAACATTGTTCTAAGAACAGCATCATCATGACCACGACGCCCTCCCTCTCCAGGTTCAGTCAATGGCGGTTTCGAAACCTCCGGGTCTGGGGCTAGGCGAGACATCGAACGAACCACTTGGCATGCGGTTCGTTTCCAGGTCCAGGCCCATGCCGCGAGACCCAGGACCAGCGGAAGGAGACTTTTCGTCCGGTTTCCTACCCTTGAAAAGACGGAGCGGCCTTTGTGTGTTCGGGGCCCCTTTGGTGATGGAAATATCCTCCTGGTGGGTGTGCTCCTGCGACAGAGAAGGGGGTGGCATGGCAGCAACATGCGAAAGATGCGAGACAAACGCGCAGAGATGGGGGGAGAGCAGGGGGATACCCAGGATGCACAAGGCATCTATGTACGGCTTGCACAGGCAGGGCCAGCTTCGAATCCGTGCTCCATGCAGGGAGATCCCATCTCAGAGAGCCAGAGCCGTTTCAGATGTTGGCTGTCCCGTCTTACAGGTCCCAGTCAGTGTTCAGGTGTGTATGTGTGTGTGTGTGTGTGTGTGTGTGCTGGTGACGGTGGTACCGGTATTCTACTTGAATCACCACGTACATGATCCCACGTGCCAAGCTGATGCGAGCTTATCGGCCGAATGCTGAGTTTGCCGTGCCCTAGACTTTACAGAGCCAGTCGAAGCAATGGTTCGTCATCGAAGTGCGGCTTGCATCTCGGCTAGAGAGGGCGACATCTCGATGTTGCGTGGATGCGCATTCAAGCAAGACTTTAGCACACCACACCGGCCGGAGGAGTCGACCGCATTCGCTCTTGGTGGTCTTGGATGCTTGGGATGGAAGCTCGGGTATGAGAACAGGAAAGGACTTCCAGTTGCTGAAACAAACGTGAATGGGAGGGAGGAGCCGAACCAGGCCGGAAACGGGGCTGCATATGTGGCGTATAGTGTGGCTTGACATGTGCGTCCCGCGTGGCTGAAGCTACCCCTCTAGGCCAGACATGGCAAGTGCTTGTTTCCGACGACATCACGATAGGATTACGCGATATCAAAGTTTTGGAGCTTGAGCGCCGCCAAGTCAACACTATCACATGTGGCGATCTCTTCTGGCAAAGGGGTCGATTCCGCTCAGAACAAGCTTCACCCGCATCACCAGCCCCCAGAGCCGCGCAGCCGCCTTCGGCAATACCACCGCAAAGATGGCGACCACCTCGGGAAACAGGGACCCCAACACCCTCTCCAACTACGGCGCCTGGCTGACCAAGCACACGACGGCCAACTTCACCATCGACTTCAAGGACAAGTCGCTCAAGGGCTCCGTCACGCTCGAGCTCGAGTCCCTGACGGACAAGCAAAGCAAGGAGATCATCCTCGACTCCAGCTTCCTCTCCATCTCGGGCGTCCAGGTCAACGCCGCCGCCTCCACCTGGGAGCTCAAGGACCGCGTGGAGCCATACGGCGCGCCGCTGCACGTCTTCGTCCCCCAGGGCGCTGCCAGGGGCGAGGTCGTCAAGGTCGACGTCGACCTGGCCACCACGGACAAGTGCACCGCGCTGCAATGGCTCACGCCCGCGCAGACGAGCAACAAAAAGCACCCGTACATGTTCTCGCAATGCCAGGCCATCCACGCCCGCTCCCTGTTCCCCTGCCAGGACACCCCGGACGTCAAGTCGACGTACACCTTCGTCCTCGCGTCGCCACTGCCCGTCGTGGCCAGCGGCGTGCTCGTCGAGGGCGAGGGCGAGAAGAAGGGCGACGACGTGGTGTACCGCTTCGAGCAGAAGGTGCCGATCCCGTCGTACCTGTTCGCGCTGGCGTCTGGAGACATCGCGACGGCGCCCATCGGCCCACGGAGCATAGTTGCCACGGGCCCCGACGAACTCAAGGAGTCCCAGTGGGAGCTGCAGGGCGACATGGAGAAGTTCATGGAGGTGGCCGAGAAGCTCGTCTTCCCGTACAGGTGGGGCCAGTACAACGTGCTAGTGCTGCCGCCGAGCTTCCCCTACGGAGGCATGGAGAACCCCATCTACACGTTTGCGACGCCGACCATCATCAGCGGCGACAAGCAGAACGTCGACGTCATTGCGCACGAGCTGAGTCACTCTTGGAGCGGGAACTTGGTCACCAGCTGCAGCTGGGAGCACTTGTAAGCGAGATGACAATCAGACGCCTGGTGACGAAGAACATGCTAACATTGTCGTCTCAGCTGGCTCAACGAGGGATGGACTACGTATCTGGAGCGCCGTATCGGTATGGCTGTTCACGGAGATGCGGAACGCGACTTCTCTTCCATTATTGGGTGGAAGGCCCTTGGTATGTTGATGCACTAGCTCTTCTCCCTTTCCCCTCCCCCACAACATTGCACCGGAAATCTGTACTGATCATATACACAGAGGACGCCGTCGCTCTCTTTGGCGAGGACTCGGAGTTCACCAAGCTCATTATCAGCCACAAGGGCATCGACCCTGACGACGCCTTCAGCACCGTCCCCTACGAAAAGGGCTTTCACTTCCTGTACTACCTCGAGCGTCTTGTTGGCCGCGATGCTTTTGACAAGTTCATCCCCCACTACTTCACCAAGTGGTCTCGCAAGTCCCTTGACTCATTTGAGTTCAAGGAGACCTTCCTTGACTTCTTCAACGGCCTCGGCGACGACGAGGTCAAGAACAAGGTCGCCTCCATCGACTGGGATAAGTGGTTCTACCAGCCCGGCCTCCCTCCCAAGCCCGAGTTCGACACGTCCCTGGCGGATGTCTGCTACAAGCTCGCCGAGCGCTGGAAGGACGATGGCTTCAAGCCCTCCCCCGAGGATGTGGCGTCTTTCTCCGGAAACCAGAAGCTGGTCCTCCTCGAGACCATTGAGAAGTTCCCCAGCCCGCTGTCCGCTGACCGCGCGCGTCTTCTGGGAACCACGTACGACCTTGTCTCGTCGCGCAACGCCGAGCTCAAGACGGCCTACTACAAGATTGCTCTGGCTGCGGAGGACACGTCTGCGTACCAGGGTGCCGCCGAACTGCTGGGCCACGTTGGCCGCATGAAGTTTGTGAGGCCCATGTTCCGTTCGTTGAACAAGGTCGACCGCGAGCTCGCGCTCAAGACCTTTAAGAAGAACAGGGACTTTTACCACCCCATCTGCCGGGGTATGGTGGAAAAGGACCTCGGACTTGTGTAAAGCAACAAAGCTAGACTTGGAGTGGGATACAAAAGGGTGGATGAGTATGTCCTTATGGTACCGAGCAGTAGGATGACCTGCACACTCCTTCTCCTGCCATGTTCAAGTCCCCATCATCTCCTCGCACGTATTATTCATCTGCAGGAGGGTAGGCTGGTGGACCGATCAACATACCAAAGCAAATATGCAAGTCCTTGCTGCTAAACTTATCGTCACGGTTGACTCGGCGTGTCCAAGGAGACATCTTTTCCAATTAGTGTGGACCGCGGCCGTCCCTCGTCACCATGACCTTCTCCCTGTAAACCTCCGATCCATAAGGCCGCATCACAACTGACGTATCGTTTGGGTTGCAATATCCCGTCTGGGCTGCAGCCCGGCTCGGTTCCATGGGTTTCCGTATCGCCATAAGGCAGAGGTTCCAAGGAAAAGTTTGGCGACTAGGTTTCCATTGTGTATTGGGATTGTCGAGACCATGCTTCAGGGGGAGAGGCGGCCCACGCCAGTGTGACTTTTTCCCTTTGCCTTGAAAACAGACCCAAGGTACGCACGCGTACAAGGCGGTTCCCCATGCTGGGTCGCCACAATTACACAACGACGATGGAGTGTTAAAACTCGGATACACAGTGAAAGTGCCATGTTCGGTACTATAGAAGGTTTCTAGATGAAATAGAAACACCGTTACCGTTACCATGGAATCTTGTAACCAAACCTCTCCCTACCCAAGGCAGGGCTTTCGAAGATGATTTCGCCTAGTTGGCTGATACGCCCGGTGCTTTTGATTGGGAAAAAAACCAGCGACGACTCTTGTCCCCACTTACAATTTACTGAGGGCCGTGATTGCGCGAACCATGGAACAGACGAACCGTTAAATTACGGTTCTTCTTGTGTTGTTTCTTCCAAGGCGTGCCAAGAGCCCCCCCCTCACCTCACCTGGCGTGCCAGATACATCTCGAACAGCACAAGTCAACCACTTGTGTCCCTGTGTGACCGTTTCGGAACGGCGGTATACACGGGGTCCGCCAGAGAGGGTGGACACCACGCGCTCACCCTTGCATCAATACCGTTGGAGACAAGATGGGCGGTATCGCAAATCATAAGGCCTTTGCCCGAGTTTTGGGGGGGGGAGGGGGGGGATTGGATTCGGAGACGAATCGTTCCTCGTCGAGGTGTGTTCCAACCATGCGAGCGCAGTGCGGGCAATCTGGCCTGTGTTTCCCCGCGCGGGCGCGGGCGAGACAACCAGTTGCGTCCAGAGGTAGAGAGAGGTATCTTGCTTTACCCAACTACACTGCTCAAAGGACACGGAATCCCGTCAGCCGTTTCTGGGCCGTGTGCTGCAACTCCCAGGGCGGGGGGGCCGCGGCCGCTGTCGTTCAGGAGCGACAATGTAGCAGAACAAGCCAACATCGTCCTGTTCCTAGTGCTGGCGTCTGCCGTTGCAGTAGTTACGGTATATATATATAGTTAAATGAACATGTATAAACAGTCTCTCGAGAGCAGCGGGGGAGCTTCTTCACCATGCCATCCACGCCTTCGAACGGCCACATGATAGACCGGAGGCCACCCCCACCCCCCGGGCTGCCGCTTCATAGCATTGCCTGCTCCTCCGGCGAGAGCTTTCGCAGCGGCGGCCCGCCCCGGCTTCCGTCTCCGGCCATCCTCAACGTCGTCTCCCCGGCAACTGCCCTCCTCATCCTCCACTTCTCCCGCAACGCCGTCGGCGCCTTGCGCTCGAAGCAGTCCGCGACGTGCGAGCCGATGACCGGGAGGAACTTGAACGCGCTGCAGAATCGTGGGTCAGCTCAGCCCGTGCTCTCTCACCCGCGGATCAACCTATCAATAACAAAATGGGGGCCCCCCCGGGAGGGGGGGGGGTTGTTACTGACTGTCCGGCACCACCGGTCGCGAAGAACAAACCTTCGACATCGGGGTGGTAGTCGACGACAAAGTCTCCCTCGGGCGTGTCCGTGTAGAAACACAGGCGCCCGCGCGCGAATTCGCGTTCCGCGAACTCAGGGAAGAACAGCCTCACGCCTTCGCGCAGCGCCTCGTCGGCGTCCCGCGGTAGGAACCCGGACGCGGCGTTGCTCCCGGCCAGCCTCGGGCTCGACACCTTGCCGCCCGCCTCGGCCTCGAACTCTGTCGCGTAGCCGAACCCGTGCCTCGCGACCTTGAGCAGGTTCGTCCCGGGCGTCGGCGGGAAGCAGAAGACGCCCGTGCTCATGTTGATCATGACCGGCATCGGCCTTGTTCTCTCTGCCTCCTCGTCCGAGAGCTGGATGAACCCGACCGGCTGGCCCGACGCCGCGACCGCGTGGCCCACGCCGGGGACGAGGCGGTTCGTCCACGCCCCCGTCGCGAGCACCACCCTCTCCGCCTCCCATGCCGTCCCCGCCGCCGTCCGCACGCCCGTCACTCCGGTCCCGGATCGCTGCAGGGACACGACGGTCCCCTGGGCGCCCGTGACGAAAGAGACCCCCGCTTTCGTGCACGCCGAAGCCAGCGCGCGGATCGCCCCCTCGGCGTCCGCCCACCCGCCCGCGGCGTTGTGCGTGGCCGTGAACGCCCGCAGGTCCGCCCGCACGCCCCTGTACAGCCTCTTCACCTCGACGTCCGCGTCGGGCGGCTCGAAGAACTCCAGCGGCTTCTCTCCTCCTCCTCCTCCTCCTCCTCCGCCTCTGGCCGCCGCCTCGCCCCGCCACCGGCGATACTTTTCAAAATAAGGGCTCGGGCGCTCCTTCTCGTCGGCCATCATGACGAACCCGGACTCGTGGTAGTGCGGCTTGTACACCTCCGAGGCCCGCCACACCTGCAGGGCGTCCGTTGCCAGGGAAGAGTAGAGCGGGTCGGCGTACTCTGTGCGGATGATGCGCGAGACGTCGACGGAGCTGCCGTCCGGGACGGGCGGCAAGAAGCGGTCCAGGACCGTGACCGAGGTGTACCCCCTGTTGGCGGCGAGCTCGTGGGCGAGGCTTAGCCCGAAGACGCCGGCGCCGACAATGAGGACGGAAGAAGATCCGGATGCCATCACGAGCGAGGAGAGGGAGGGTGTGTGTGTGTGTGTGTGTGAGATATGTCTTGTTTCCGTAATGTTGGATGAGCAGTGATTCAATCAGGGCTCAAAAGCTACGCCCCCTTCTGTGAGTTGACGATAGATGGAGAGGTTTTTGGAAGTGGAATGAACAATTCCCGGGCAACAGATGTTTAATGTGGAAAATCGGGCATGTGACAACTCATCAAGACGTCGACGCCGACGTTGACGGAGTTCGGCGAGGATGAGTCGAAGTGGGGGGCGGCCCGGTCGTCACATGTACCCACTTTTCTTTTTGGTGAGGGGCTGTGCTGACTCCGTCCCGTGTTGAATTTTGCTGGTCTCGTAGTGAAGAAGAAGAAATCCAGAGGGGGGGGGGGAGGGGGGTCATTGTGGGTCCGTACGGATTTCTCTTCGCTCCTTCCTTCCTGTGTTCCGGCCCTTCGGCCCTTCGACTCTCCGGCGTCGGATGTTTGTGGGGTCACAACTGCGGGATTGCTCCGGGAGGACAATGACCGCGGAGTGGGTCTGATCGGCTGCTGTTCCGGTCGGTGACGGGCGGCAGAGGTGCGCGCGGGGAGAACAACAGGCAGAACAAATGACAATCCATTGCCGTGCTACCGACTATATTCCACAAGACCTAGATACATTCCCAACTTACACAAGTCTCGTCACAGCGATACAATCGATAAACTAGCGCCTCCCGTTCCGTGTCACTCGGCACTAGTGGAACTGGTCTTCCGTCACACCCTGGCCCATGGCAGCGGTACTGCTGATGCCGCCCGTGACCATCTTCTGCAGCTCGTCGACATATGTTGCACCGCTCCACTTCTGGTGCTTGACGACGTCGACGCCAGATTCCATCTCGGGCTCTTGCACGAGCTCGCCGTACGCCCGCATGCCCTGTTGGCTGTACGCCTTGGCGAACTTGTCGCTGATGAGCGCCGTCGTGTGTAGGCCTGCGAGAGTGATGAACTGCCAGCAGTACCCGAGAGACGCGAGGCGGCGGATATACGTCTCCTGCTCGGCGCGGGGCATCGCCGTCTTCCAGTTGAAGGAGGGCGAGAGATTGTAGGCGAGCCTGGAGGAGTCACGAGTTAGCCTTGGTTGTCATGAGGAGGGAGGTTGTATATATATATATTGACGCAGGTCCTTTGTGGCGACTTACTTCTGCTCAGGCCAGACGGCGTGGACACCCTTGGCAAACTCCTGCGCCTGCTTGTAGTCGGGGAGCTTGCTCTCCATCCAGATGGCGTCGCAGTAAGGAGCGTAGGCGATGGCGCGGTTGATGGCGCAATCGCAACCGCCCTTGAGGCGGTAGTAACCCTCGCGCGTGCGCGGCGAGTCCCAGTCGAAGTGGACGTCGGCACCGAGAATGCCCTTCGCAAGCGCGCGAGCCTCGGTGTTGCTCTTGCCCTTGGCAGCCGAGAGGTACTTCTGGACCAAACCGTCCTTGTTGGGCTGGGGGCTAGCCTTGATGGCATCGACGACAACCTCATCGAAGCGCTTCAGGTTGGCCTGCTTGAGCCAGTCGTCCTCGATGGCCTGGAGCTGGTCGCCGCTCTTGCCGGCCAGCTCGGCGGCGATCATGAGATCGTTCAAGGGCCGGAGGCCGGGGTTCGTGGAGCCGAGGATGAAGGCGTGGTCACGGGGGTCGATGTTGGTGCTGAGGAGGGTGGCGGCCTCGGCGTCTGTGCGGGCAACGGCGACGAGATTGGAGCCCATGATGTCGGCCTGGGCGCGGATGGCAACGAGGCGGTTAATGTGCTCCTGGATCGGTACGAGGACCTTGCCGGCCATGTGGCCGCACTTCTTGGTGCCAGGGGCCTGGTCCTCGATGTGGATGCCGGCGGCGCCCTTCTCGATGAAGAGCTTGGTCAGCTTCATGACGGCAGTCAGGCCACCGTGGCCGGTGTCGGCATCGGCAATGATGGGCCTGAGGTAGTCGACATTGGCGAGCTTGGCCCGAGCCTCCTTCGGGACGCTCAGGCGCTCTTGCCGCTGTTTCCGGTCGTGGAACAGCTGGGCCATGAACAGGTGGGATACTTTGTTGGGGACGGTGGTCTACAAGGCGGGTCAGCAACAGATGGGGCACCGGAAGAGCACTGAAAACTCACGTAAGGGTAATCTGCCAGATCCGGGCCGGGCTCGTCCGAGGCGGAGGCTGTTGACGATGATTGCCAGCCGGAGACGTAGACGGTGTCGAGGTACTTGGCCATCTGGGTGACCATGGTGGGCTCCAAGCAACCGTAGGTGTAGCTGGCGTCCTTGTTCTTGAAGCGTTTCTCGAGGATATCGTAAAGCTTCTTGGACTGCGCGTTACTCGGGTATTCGATCTTTAGGTGACCTCTCTTGGAGACGATCTGCTCGGCAGTGAATGGCCGCTTGGTGTGTCTCCATCGCGGCTCGCTCCACCACCGCTTGACTTGCTCAACCTCCTTCTGGAAGAGGTCGTCTTCGATGTTGGGGTCCACGGCAGGGTTAACCATGTTGTTGGCGGCCATGATGGGCGGTGTCGTGGCGCAGACTGAAGGGAAGAAGCTACCGTTTCGAGGTGAGATGAGATGGGGAGGGAGTTTTGCTCGGGGAGAGTTGCCTCGAGACGAGATATGGTGATATGGCAACCGAGGATGCGAAGAAGCACTTGTGTACTTGACAGGGCAGGAACGAGACGTGCAGAAGCAGACTAATGATGCTATTCACAACTCGACTGGTGATGGACAGAGTGCAAAGAGGAGATGAGATTTCTTGGAGGGGGAAGAAGGAAGAGAGAAAGTCAATTTCGAGAGAGTCACAAGCAAAAAGAAGGAGAAGAAGAAGCAAAACAAGCAGGCAGGCAGGCATAACAATAAAGAAGTAGGTAGCAGCAAGCACCAGCCAGGCATGAGGGCCATCGGTTGTGTTCGGCCAAAAGGCGTCCCTGGACCAATCGTCTTACATCTGTTTCGAGGTAAGTACCTCTGACCCGGGCCCAGGCCAGCTGCTGGACAGTGTGTGAGCGACTTGGCCGGTTCCTCTTTTGCCCAGGACGGTGATGCGTAAGTGGGAATGAATGGAAGGGCGGGCCAGTACCGTGTGTAAAACAAACCTCGGATGCCGAGAAAAGTGTAGCTCGGTGTGCGCGGCGGGCGTCTAGTCCAAGTACAGTATACTTTTGTCTCGCCCCTTGGCCGTCCATTGACCGTCCACGTCCAAGGTCATGAGGCACTAATTATGTTGTAGGATGGGGGAACGGAACGGACTGGAATGGGATATGCATCGGGTACCTGCCCAGTGTGTCATGTCAGTCCAAGTCAAGTGAGAAAAGGTGACGTGAGGTCGGCCTGGCTGTGTCTGGATTCGGCTCAAAGGGGAAGACAAGACGGATTTGGGGGGGGGGGGGGGGGCGAAACCATAGCTTGCTTCCCCCCCGCCATTGCCGTCATTGGCCGACTTGCCGAAGCTCCTTGCATCTCCCCCGCCGTGCCCCGCCATGCCATACTTACCTTTAGGTAGGTAGGTAGGTAGGTAGGTACTATCTATCTATGTAGGAGAAGGGGAACAGATCTGGGGCAAGCGGTAGGTAGGTAGTAGAGTAGCTGTGCAGCCGTCCGGACCATGGGAAGGAAATACCTAATCTGCAAACTGCATGCAGTCAATCAGTCAATCAACTCTGACATCTGCAACTCGCCGCCACTCACTCGGCCACAAGCAGTGCAAAGTTGCTCCTCCTCCTCCTCCTCCTCCATTTCCAACTACTTCCCAAGGCAAAGCAAGCAAACATTCGATTCCATTTCATTGACCCCCGAGCTAGAGTGGCGTCGTTAAAAAAAAAATCCAGCCACTAATACCTACCTACCTACCTACCTACCTACCGCCTGAGTGAGCCATCGAGCCTTTGCCCCAAACCAACCTAAAAGAGAACCCTTGCGGGGTAGCCGTCCGTCCGTCCATCCGTCCGTCGTCAAGCATGTGAAGAATGCTCCCCGTGCCTGAGTCGGTCGGCTCAATGGCGCCGACGCAACCCAGAGGCTGATCGACGCCCTCGGCCCTCACTCTGCACTGCACGTCCTCATACCAGTCAGTCCCGTCAGTCACATGCCTTGCTTGTGCTGCTGCTGCTGTCTGTCACCCGCCCATCAAGACTCGACATGCCACGGAACTTGCCCGATCGACACGTGTCGGCCCAACTAGTCAGATTACGCTTCTCTCCATGGTTGATTGCATTGGGTGCATTGCATCTCTGGTCTGGCTTCGCAGCCGCTCTAACCTCTTTTTCAACAGTCTTCCAGACCCTGCTAGCCTGTTGGCTGTGCATCCTCCATACAACCAAGCACCAATTACCGATAATGCCTAGGTAGGTACACAACAATTCACCGAGGTCCTTCGCCAACTCCTTTCGCAACCTCCGATATCCGAGATGCCGCGACAACCCACCCAAGCAGGAGCGATCCCCTCTCATGTCAAATGATTTCCTGCCCAACACTCGAGTCAACACTTGGCAACTGTATCCATCCTTCGCACTGCTGCTGCTGCCGCCGCCACCCCTTCGCCAGATATTCACTTAGGAAAGCTCGGCTAGGTGCTTCTCGTTGTTCTGCTCAATGGCATCGTGGAACGTCTCGTACGGCGTCAGCGTACCCAGAGCACGCCGCATGTGGGCATTGACGATTTGCAGGCCGTAGACGTAGCTGGCGTTCACCCACCCGAATCTGGTACCCATTATTAGCACACCGCCCGCCCGCGCAATGAATGCATCGCGTCCTCGGACAACTTACCCTTCTTTGGCCACACCCTTGAAGTCGAGACCCTGGTTGCCGTACTCTGCGTCGACCCTGTGAGGGTCGATGGGGCGCGTCACGTCGTACTTCTCGACGACGACGCCGTTGAAGTCAACAAAAGCCTTGGTGATCATGAACAGCCACTTGTAGGCTAGGCGTTCGGCCTCGTCGGTGAAGCTGTATCGCACCAGTCCGGTCCACGCGAGCATTTGCTGAGGTGCCCAGCCGTAGGGGTAGTCCCACTGACGGTTGGGTCTTTCCAGGCCGACCACACCACGAGACTCCTCCGTCCCCGACAGGAGACCGCCAAAAGCTTCGAACTTGGGCAGCGCCTTCTGTACCATTGTTGCCGCTTGCTTGGGCGAGGCCACACCCGCCCACAAGGCCCAGAAGGTCGTGCAGCTTTCGTACGTGCACCGCTCTTTCTTGACCGTGTCGTAGTCGAAGTACATGCCTTGCTCCTCGTTCCACAGGTACTTGTCAATGGCCAGCTTTCTGCGCTTCGCCCTGCGGTCCCAGATGGCCGACGTCACCACCTCGCCGGCCTTGAGCGGTCCGACGGCAAACTCGTCTGGGATGACCAGCTTGTCGTTGAACACGTTCCGGATAGTGCGGGCAATGTCGGTCTCGTACTTGAACAAGAGCGAGTTCAAATCGATGGTTGCCAGGTTGGCGCAGACCTTCTCCAGCCGGTACGATGTGTCGTGGCCTGACTCGCGCACGGCTCGGTCGTGCAGGAAGTACTCATCCAGCTCGGGCTCCTTGATTGTCCCGTTGTTGTAGGCTTGCACAAACTCCTGCCAGGTGATGCCGTGCTTCTCGGCATAAGGCTCGAGAACGTGAACAAAGTGACCCGCCTCCGTCTCGGGGGGGACGCCCAATCCCTCGGGCCGGTATCTCGAGAGACCAGTCACTGGGTCCAGACGAGGCTCGGCGACCCAGACACTGTGATACTCCTTGATGGCGGCGAGCATGGATGTCCGGAGGAATTCCTTGGCGTCGGGCTCATGCTTGATCTTCTCATAGACACGGAGGGCCATGTCAGTGAGGAAGGGGGGCTGAGAGCGGCACAAGTAGTAAGAGCGGGTAGCGTTTAGAATCTTGCCATAGTGTCGAATGCAGAAGCAGAAGTTCTGCACCATGGACTTGGCGAGATGGACCTTGTCGTTGACAAGAAGTCCCAGAGACTCCATGTAGCTGTCCCAGCCGTAGAGCTCGTTGAAACGGCCTCCAGGTACAACAAAAGGAAGACCCCTCAGTGTTTCCTCGCCAGTCTTGGGGTCCTTGACCTTCTCCATCTCAACCGCGAGGAGACCCGGCTTGGCGTTCATGTCGCGAACCAGTTCGGGTGTAATGACCTCGGGGAGCTTCTGAACGTCCAAGCGAATCTCTGGTCTGTCCTTGGCGACTTTGGTGTAGAATTCGAACTGCTCCGGGGCCCCGGCAGGGACGTAGATACGCGGGCGAGGGTCGTCAGTCCAGTCCTTGGGGTCTCTGGCCGCGATCTCCACACTCGAAGCATCGATTCTTCTCGTCAAACCTTCCCAGAAGTGGTCGCGGATAAGTCTCGACAGTCGGTTGACGGGGTTCTCATTCAAACGACCCTCATCGAGGATAATCTGCTTGCGGCCGTATTCCTTGGCCAGCGAGAGCTCTTGCAACAAGTTGGAGAGCATGTATGTGCCTCGGACATCGAAACGGTTATGGCCTGCGGATGCGGCGGTTCTCAAGGACCACACCTGGGCAAGGAATCATCATGTCAGCTTTGATTCTGGTGTTGTGGGGAGGCAACCGGCAAGCACACACCTTTGGTCCATTGTCCTCAATGGTGATTTGCATGTTTCCATCGGTATCTTCCTGGGCCTGCAAGTTCTTCAGCGTCTCGTCCACCTGAACAAGAAACTTCCGGTTGTGAGGAATCGTGGATTCGTCTGGAGGATTCGGAATTAGCAGACGAGGCTTGGAAGAAACAGATTGTCACGCTCGGGGCCGGACTAACCGTGACTGCCTCGTCGGAAGGGTTCGCGAAGCCCCATGCGCTCGAACTGCTGGAAGAGGCTGTTCTGTAGTCGGGTTAGCTCATCCCCTTGCTCCAGGCAGGCGGGAGATGACGAGGAGTCAGGGACGGGACGTCAACAGCGTTGTCATACCTGGGAGTAGGTTCGGGTTCGAGGGCCAGCGCGGTTGATGTGACGCTCTTCCGAGGTGTAGTACGTTTTGGCATCGTCGAATACGCCGGCGCCGTGGTCCTCGCTTGAGCCGCGACGACGGCGTTGACTTGTCGGGGATGTCATGGCTGAACAGCGTCGGCGGGATTTGTTGTGGCGATTGTTGGGTTACAAACACGGGATGCTGACGTGGGTAGGTGGTCAATTGACTTTGGCTGGGTCGATGATCTCGGGGTTGTAGGCAGAATAGGTGCGGCTACTGGTCTGGCCGGTAACGGTTTTGTATTGAGGTCGAAAAAAGCAGACAGAGCGGAAAAAGATCTGGCTGCGTAGCGGTCGTGGCGGCGTCGTTGAATCGGTGAGAAATGGGGGGAAATTGATGTGTGTAAGAATTGGGTGTCACGAGGCCCCGGATAGTATGGGAAGAGACAAGGGCGGCGCGCGGGATGGTGGCCGATGCGGTCTCAGACTTGCGGTAAGAGGTACACCAACCACTGTTGGGTTGGCGGGCAGGTCTGCAGGTCTAGGTAGTGTAGGGTTGCAGCTCAAGCAAGGTACAGTACCTACAAAGCCAAGGTACCTAATTGCTCACCTCCCAACTTCAACAGTACTAAGGTAGTATCGAGGTTTTGCTACGGCTGACGAGGATCTTGGTGCAGTCGGGACGTTCTGTCTGTCTGTCTGTCTGGCCCGTCCCAATTGTCGATTGGAGTGGAGGCAATGAGATAGATGCTGCCAGGCTCTTCTTTTTCTTCCTGTGTCGTCACATGGAAAATTCAGAGATTCCCAACGAATCTGTTCACCACTTTAATTCCAAGAATACAGACCTCGCTGCGCTGTCCATGAGGTTCCAATGACGCTATCGCACGTTGCTTTTCCAGCGGTCTCCCCCACGCCCGGATCCATATATAAAGCTACCTACGTACGTACCTACACTAGGTAGGTGCGAATACCTAGGTACGTACCTCGAGTACGCACTACATATATCGCACTATGTAACGCCGTCGGTATGTAGCTTCAGCTCGCTGCAGCTGCAGGGCACCACGGCACCTCACTGGCGCATCAGCAGGCTGTGCGGTGCGGTGCGGTGCGGTACGGTGCCGGGTAAGGCTTGTCCCATATCCCGACCAATCAGTCACGCCCTGACCCAATAAACCTCCTGGGCCACCAACCAAAAGCTGGTATTTCCGAAATGATTCTGAACTGCGGGCCCAAGCTCCATGCTCCATGCTATTTGTAGGTACCTACGGATACCTAGGTAAGTACTTGGGTATGCTGCGTCACCCTCAATCTGGTCCAGCGGCAACGTTCAACCAAGACATCGAATGCTCCAGACCCTCAGTTGCCGTTGCAGAAGCTCAACCAAGCTCGTTGCAACTCGAGTTAGAGCCGGATCCTATGGAGCCTTATGCAACAGCTGCTTGGCGAAACGAATCTCTAACGACGTCCAGCCTGCGCGCTGTGAGACCTCTATTTCTCCACTAACCTCTTATCACCGGACTCATCTACTAGTGTACATGCCCCTCCCTTCTTTCCTTTTCCAGTCTCATCCATCACGGCTTTTCCTATTTACATGGTCATG
This sequence comes from Colletotrichum caudatum, assembly GCA_030867225.1. Lineage (NCBI taxonomy): Eukaryota > Fungi > Ascomycota > Sordariomycetes > Glomerellales > Glomerellaceae > Colletotrichum > Colletotrichum caudatum. The sequence goes on along the minus strand of MU846007.1, from coordinate 244,576 downwards.
TGCGATACAGTCATATTCCGGTTTACGAGTCTTGAGAGTAAGCGCCTGTCTCCGTGACATGTTCCCCTGAGAGATCGATGGGTCTCTTTTGACGGTTTCAATTACCCACCCGATGCACAAGGCCAACGCAAGCAGACGGCCTTACTTGGCGAAGGCGTTATCGATTACGCCGTTTTGTTCGGGCTATTCTCACGCCAGACATCCTGGCTTAAACAACCAAGAGCCCTTCAATCATGCCATGGTACTAAATCGGCGCTACTTTGTTTGGTGTTGGTCGACAAATTGTCCCCTACCGGGTCGCGAACCCCTTTCTTCCATTGAACACCACTGATATGCACATGAAAGTCTAGCTGATTGCTGGCTAGCCATGCTGCTTCTGCTGGCGGATACTTCTGTGTCTATGTACGAACGGAGCATCGGTTATTTCGTTGTAGAAGTCCGGCCGAGCGAGCGCCTGCGGGTTTTGGCTCACCACGAGATTCGATTGCTGTTGGTAAGGTGAGTATATCTCACGATGTCGTTGTGATAGGCTTGGCCAAAACTTTCACCCTCCTGACCGGTAATCCGCCGTACGACCACTTGTTGGCTCTAGTAGCCATATCTTAGGTGGGACTGTCCACATCATATGAATCTGCTATGTGTTCAGGTACATGTCTGGGAGGCGATAGTGAGATGTTACCATTGAGAATACAGTGGTAACAAGCCAATGCCGGGAATCACAAGGCGGTTAGGGTTGATTTGAGAACGTATGATTTGCGATGATCCGGACCCTGTTTCTAAGTACAACAAGGTGCTCTAGTGTCTCGGTTCAAGACGCCACGTCATGTCAGTGGGCAACAGCGGTGGCATATGAACTGCTGAGAAGATCTGTCCGAGACATTTGCCGAATGGAGAATATTTCCCAGTGCAACTAGTGCATCTACTCTCATCTTCCCAGACGAGTCTCATGCAGGTATTACGCTCGCCTGTGACCTTCATGTAGAGAAGACACCTGAGATATTGCGGTATACGTTGAACTCTTCTAACCTTGTACGCCATGTAATATCCTACATACATCAGAGCAAGCCAGGAATACATAATGGCTAAGCTACAGATTCCTGAAGGAGCATGGTAATATGCCGTCACGAGCATTGAGAGATCCATGGTCCCCTGCTGCCGTCGTGTGAGATGATACATGTCCACCAACAGCCATTCAACAGATTAATTCCCTGCCAGGTTAGCACAACTATGAACAGACACTGATAGCTTGGAGTATACTTGCTTGTATCTCTGTTTGTTTCTTGTTCTTGATGTTCTGTTTCACTTTCGCCACTGTCGGCGTCACAGACTCACAACATTACTTCGCGACGCCGTCTTGCGATCCGCTCAGCCTCTATTGCAGCCATATTCATCTGCCAGCTCCGAAATGGGTTCCAGGAGACCACAAAACACGTCGATTAGACGTTCGTTTTTGTTTTGCGTATGACCCGTCGACTGTTTGTGCGATTGCGCTCGCAGTCGTATTCATCCTCCCGCCCGAACTTGGGTCAAACCATTGCTGGCATGCCGAGGCCTTTTCCAACTGCCATCTACGAGAAGCACTCTTACTGTATGGCCCGACAATAAGTCTGTTATCTCGGCCTCCCTGCAGATCTTGAGGTTTGGAGCATGGGTGATAATCACAATGAATTGAAGTCCATCCTGTCGCTATACACACACACACACACACACATATATATATATATGGTGGGTTTCATACATGTAATCCCGCCAGCACGTTATCTTAGATTTTCCACCTCAAATTCGTCAAAGCAGACTTTTTACATAAGCCTTTTCTTTGTTTCTCAAGTCTTAGAGCCAATTTCTAGACATTCAGTTCAATTCACTACACCGGCCGGCCCCTCGCGGATCGACTCAACCTCGGTTTCCTCTCAACCGGCATGGCTCATATCGGAGGCACAAAGTCCGGGTACCCGGAAAGATCAGTCATCTTATCTAACTACTATTACTTTGGAGTCGGTCAAAACCAGGCACTATATCACTTTACAGTCCCCTGACATAGGTTTGGGCCAAACCACTCTCAGCATGCCTCGACAGAAATGCGTGGCATTCTCCGCTGTTCGGGAGGGATATCCATTTTAGAGTTCCTAACCATTTACAATCATATTCCGAAAACAAAGAGCCTATAGCTTCTCATTTGCCAGGCGTGTTCTTCAAGCAATGTCTTGTGAAGGCAACCCTCAGGGTCTCAAAGACCATGACCCCGATAGGGATCACATATATAAGATCTGGAGAGATAGTGCCGGGTCGAAAAGAGACGAAATATCTCGTATAAGCGAGAAACTGTTGCTAAAAACAGTCGTATGACAAAGAAATTGGCACATTGGTTATGTTGGTTCACACTGCTACAGCTGATAATGGGTGGCGCGGATCAACACCGCAGAGAAGAATGCCAGGCACGTTGGAGGGACCCGTGAAAAGTCATTGCCATTTAATTGTGTTGGAATCAACACACTAGGGGACTTGAGGTCGCCGACGTTATTGATTCCTTGCAACTGACAGACAAGCTATGAATCTGCGTCAACGTAGTAGAAAAGTGCTCCAACTCGGGAGGCCAGCAATCGTATCCAACAACCAGGCAGCGAAAGGATGTCTGAATGACTTCAGGACTATTCTTCAAGAGCGACTTGGTACCGCAGGTACGTGACTGAACGTCCGGGTTTCGATGCTGACTTCACGGGTGCGAAAGCCCTCGGGATTTGCACACCGATTCGTCAGAACCCATTTGACAGCTCAAATATCTGACATCAGAGTCATTGCTATGTTGATGCCAGACTGATTGGGATTCGGACAGGTTTTTTTTGGGGGTTTTTTTTTGTGCCGGACAGCTCGGTTTAATTAGCATTAGACCCGGGGCCGTACGCTATCCTGTTTCTCCAAGCCCAATGCAGTGTCGCCATTTACGTTTTATATTTACATGCGTTGGGCCAAGTCATGCTCAACCATCACCCCTCGGCAATATCATGGCCTCATGTTTGCATTACAGTTTCCTGGCACATTGCTTGATACAGGCTGCGTAGTTGCAGTCTTTCTGCCTACTGAATCCCGCCTCCAAGGCGAATGGATCACAATACGCTGTCACCTCAAGCCTGGGCCAGTTTTTCCTTGTGTACTCTGCCCCGTAATGTCAGGACACTCCGAATGACAGCCAAGCATCGAGGATTGACCGGTCTTCACCAAATCCAAGGACGAAACTTTGCCCTGTGATTTTCATCGAGCATATAGCAGGTCAAATAATGACTTGTCGTCCCCAGAACTAGTCATGTCTCAGCCCGCTGCGGGTTGTTCGGCGAATCCGTTAGGAAAAAAAATCGGGTTTTAGAATCTCTGCACACCTTATCCGTGCCCAATTCTCCCGAGACAAGACACGGGGCGTCGGAAACACAATGTCGTGGGCGACCAAACATACCCAAGTCCTTGAAGAAGCTGGCTAGCAATAAAATTATGGCTGGAAGCGGTGATCGCGACGTCAAAGTTTGCACCGAATCATGCTTCGAGGTCTACAAGATGTTGCATTGTGATGACGTCTTGAAAGGTCGAGTCTGCCCCCAGTCAATAAGGAGATGCTTTCATAATAGTCGAGGCATTGTCTAGCAAGTAATTAGTGTCAGCTCAACAGCCAGGATTTGCCCGAGCAAGTTCGCCTGGAACAAAACCTTCAATCAACCCCAGGTTGAGCGCGTAAATATAAACCAATAGAGATGCCCAGCGTCTTATGGACAAAGAGACATTACTAAGCGGCATCGTACAGGCTGCGGCAATTACGCCAGATACGCTCGTGGCACGCCCCGACAGGGTGGGTGCGCCTGCGCTTAGGACTACCTTCTCTCGCACAGAGAACGACAACCTCGAGTGGTCTCCACACTACTGGGTCCAGCCACGGTGTTGCAGTATTGTCTTCAGTCAGGCTTGGAACCAACTACTTCAGCCCAAGTGAAGATCTTACAACAATCTGCTATAACGTCATGTGAAAACTCTAAGTACGTGCACCAAGACGTTTTGAGTCACCGCCCACCGTTTCCTAGTGGACACGGCGTGCGGATATGCATCTAGATAGATGCGCGGAGTTATATTTGACCTTGAATCGCAGGTTTATCGATTAGGGGGTGAGGGGTTGATCGAGTACGACTTGCCAATCCCAGAGAATCCGAAAGCTTCGCAAACTGGGTAGCCCCTGGAATATTCCGACAGATGTTCCTGGGCCATTATCAATCCGTTCTCGTCCCTGCCAGAACCGTGGTGCACGCTCTGGCCAGTTTCCATAAGCGGCAGAGACATCGTATGCTGCCGACTCAGTTCTGGATCTAATGCTTCGCCAGCTGCCATGTATAGTGGTAATGTATCGGACGAAAAAGCTTCCACCTCACGCTATCTGGTGTTCTCGAATCCCCTCCATTAGGTTTTCCAGCCGCAACAAGACTAGGTCTCATCCATGCCGCCACCCCCTCCTGTGACGAACCTCTTGCAAGAGTGGCAGATGGCTCCTTGTGATATGGTGTCATTGATGTTACTGTTTGCTGCTTCTATTGTTTCTGTCGTGACTCTCCCCATATACTTGTTTGGAAGACCTCTTCCTAAGCTAGGATGCTGCGGCGGATCCATAGTGGGATGTGCTGATTGTTACGTTACGCTCGACGGTGTGAATGGATGTCCCGCGATCTGCTTAACCCCGGATTTTGTTCTTTGAACCAGACCGCTCCTTCTATCGGTTCGGGATTTGACGGGTAGCCTCTGACTAGTTGTGTCGTCCATGGAGATGTTTGTGCGGTAAATATTGTTTGGGAAACTATAAACTAGTTTATGCTGACTCTGCGATCAGCATGTTACATCTATTCCTCAGAAGACGGATTTGTATTGTTGCAGATGCGATCAAACTCGCATCTGAGAAAATCTTAATAGGTCTACGGCTTCAGCAGGGTTCCGATCGATCCCGCGACGTCGTTGCTCAGGGAGGGTTGAGTGATAACGGAGGCATCATATGCGTGACATTAACACCAAAAAAACCACGGCTGCCAGATTGCATGTAACTCTGCCGTGGCGCAGTAGATGTTGGTCTGCTGTAACTAAAACTCTCTTTGCAGCAAAAGCACTAAAAGTGCCAAGGGCAACCCGCAGGAGTGCATGCGATTTTTTGCTTTGCCCAAAGACAAAATTATGGGATTCGCAGAAAGCTTACAGGCGGACTAGGATAGGCGCTAACAAAAGCCGTCGTGCCCGGATAGACTGCACGGGAAAATGGATCACCGCATGTTTTATTAAACTTCTCGGGGTTTGAAAACACGCTTTGCGGGCTTTGATCTTGGGTGACACATGACGATGTTTGACACGCACACGCAAAGAGCAGCGTATGATTTCGACTACACACCCACCACCTGGAATTAACTTTTGGCATCTGCACGCAATCCCGCTCCGGTTTCCACCAAGTAGTTTATGTGGCGGCCGGCAAGTTTTTGGACAACGGATCCTGACCGGAAGGAAGTTCGAAGCTTCCATGAGGGCCTCGCCTCCTGTAGCGGATGCTCCGATGGAGGGTTCACCGGCCAAAGGATGAGGAAAGAAATGTGAAAAGATAAAAGGCCGCATCTCTCATTGCACGACTTGAGTGGCAGTCTCATCGCAACTATTCAGCCAGATGTCACGTTGCATAGAATATCGCTATCTACACCGAGCTGCTCGGAACTGCGATATGCTCGGAGGGTCCAGACCCCGCGTATGAAGTGTTAGTATGCCTCCCACCCAGGTTGATACCACCTGACGATACACTAAGATACTTATCCAAGGCAGTACCCCGTAGGGTGGCACCGATACTCAACATTAACCCACCTGACGATATACTATTACACTATAAATGGTCGGCACATAGCTGGAGGCAAGTCTTGCGCGGACAGGCAACTGATTTGATTAAATTGAAAGCTTGTTCTGTGGAGCAACTGGGAGCAGGGCTCATGGAAATCATGGGACTTCACACACACACACCTACCTGTCCACAAGGCACGGCCAACGTCCGATACCTGAACCGCAATTTTGAGTTCTCAGAGGGGTGTCATGTAAGGACATGTCATTCTCGAGATGTGTCATGTGGTCCCTGCAAGATGTTGATGAATACCTACCATGACCCTGCCCGTGACCCTGCATACGTCAATCAGGATATGGCTACTTCTGTTGACACACGTGGAAGCACGGGTGAGCAACAGCCACCCACACACCTTCTCCGTCACCACCATGTCACGGAACAGATACCCTCCCTGTCGGGGCCGATCCCGGGAATCTTACCGCCCGGTCCGCATCCAGCCACCGGCAAATCGTCGGCATTGCCACGATGCCTTCTTGACGCTATTGCCCTTGTTGGGCGGAACATCCGAGTGGGATGAAACAAACCCGTCCGGTGTTGGGCTCAAGAAAAAGAAAAAAGAAAAAACCCAAAAATCAGACAAATGCCATGTCCGTCTCGGAGCGCATCGCAAATTGGGGCCACACGCCAACGAGCTAAAACCCCGAAAGAGGAAAGGCAACTTTTGTCAGCAATACGCGCGATATATGAAACATGACACCACGCTTCTAGAAGCTTGCCATTTTCGGAGACGGCCTGCAAAACGAGTCAGACGTGAGTGCTCTGCCATACGACTCGCCGGCAAGCGGCTTGCCACAATAAAAAAGAAGAAAAAAAGGCGCACACTCAATCAAACATACTAGAGCGACTAGCTTATAACATTACAGTAGACTTAGTACCTATATAATGAAAATTTAAAACAAAAATAAATACTTAGAAATGTAAGAAGTCTACATTCAATTTAAATCAATTTGTCCAAAAGTTTCTGTTTAGCTGATGCTTGTATAGCTGTCGTAAAGTAGGTGGAATAGTGGCCTCTACAGTTGTTAGCTCTAAAGTCTGCGCTTTTTTTCTTTCTTTTTTTGTGTGTGCAAGCCGCATAGCCGGCAAACGGCTAGTATCCCCCTTGCAATGGGCGTATTCGGTGCTGGCTCGGTAATGACCACCTAATGGGGCCTTTCCGACGCCATCGGACATGTCCCGGTGGCTGATTCGGAGGAAGCCCACCGACAGGTCATGGAATTCCGGTTCCCGGTTTGCTCTCAGGGGTGGATTTGCTGTGACGCTTAACAAACGGCGGGTCCGTTACGCTGAGCTGGTAGGTTGGCAGGTTGGTAATCTGTTAGTTGCACATAATATAGCCCATGCCTACCATACAGTATGCTTGACTCAAGCACAAAGGTCACAGCACCATTACCTGTGTCAACGATTGTTGTGATGTAATCATTAAGCGGGGCGTTTTCTTGTTCAGGGGGTTCCTATAACAGCTTCAGCCGCTTCCAGTCTTGTGGAAGCCACCATCCGGCCGGCAAACCCATATAGTAGCCATGTGGACTCACAGATCGAAAACAGCGAGGAGTTTGTACATGATTCCTGCAAGTACAATACATAGATAGTAGTATCAAGCACAATGCGCGATACCCGCCGGCAAGTGGGCCAACAAGTGGAAGAAGTCGCACATATCGGAACAGAAGAAAGGAAGGGCGAGTAGGGGTAATGAATCGCAAGGCATGCGTGAGTAGGCTCTTGGGGACCTGGCAGGCCGGCACCAAGGCATTGCCCGTCAGGACTAATGTATCAAAGTTCATGACCTCCCTCGGTGATGGCGCCGACGAGGTCTTCTGACATACTGGTAGACCCCAAGGGGGGCTCGAAAAGCTTCGAGAAAAAGTCTATCATGGATTCGACTCCCGCGATGGCCGCGGGGCACGTACGCAGAATGGTGATGACGCCTCACGTATACAAACCATCCGAACCATCAGCATTTGTGCCTGTGTCATCCGTTGCCAGCGTTCAGCAACCTACGAGTCAACTCACATAGGTGTCCACATGCTCTTGTAAGACGCACACCCGCCATACACATCCAGCTAGATCTACGTTCACCCCTCTCCTACAAAGGCAGCGACGTCCACTAGGGCCCCTGTACTCAATACAAGCTGGAGCGCCAAGCAAACTATCCGTAGTGGGGTGGTATTGCATCAGGGACCCATAGGTTCAGAGCCGAAGACCGTGACTCGGACCCGACGTGCACCACCAACGCGGTTCGTTAGATATTTTAGGTACACCAGGAAAGAGAACACCAGGAAAGAGTATAGCATACATAGCCTTATGGTGCAGGTATAGCCAGTTTTCTTTCAGGACGTAAGATTACTGCTATTATAATATGAATGTACAAAATACTTTTTAGTATACATACAAATACTTAAGAGACGCGGAAGAGGTAGGAAAGTAACCTGCGAGCGATGCAGAATCACGACTCCAACAGAGCGTCCTAACCTTTCAGCCCCAGTGGGTAATGGTAAGACTTTGAGTTTTTGCATCCCTGACTGCAAGCATTCACACTTGTATCACAAACCTTGTCCCCGTAAATCCCTTCTTCTTTGCCTGCCGGTACCCGTACAGCCGTTCCCTTGGCCAGGAACGAATGGGTCCTCGAAAAGGTTCGCACTATTGATATCCTCCAATCAACCGACCCTCGACGGAGAGATCACCGCGATCATCTGCCACCTGCAGAGTTTCGCTGCACTTGTAGTGGTCAACAAGGCTGAAGTGAAACGCAAACGACGAATGTTTGATGCTTTGACCCAGATCAGAGTTTGCTATAGTGATATTAAGACACTTGCCAAAACCAACCTGCTCGGCCTCGCGGGACTTGGACTGTCCGCTTTCTCTTTGCCCCCCCCCCCGACTCGAGGGCTCCCGAGTACGTAAGCGCGGTCGGGCAGTGAAATCGCATACTGGCTGCGGCTGGGTCGCACTTGAACGTAGTACGCGTGTTTATATCCAGGCCCCATGGTTATAGGGTTCCGGTGCGGGGTTGGCGACGCCAATGGAACCTGTTCCACTTACCCCATGGATGTCCCGCAGCATGAATCTATGTTGCATGGGTTCTGCTTCTCTCTGGTCACGCCGTCTGCCAAAGAGCCCTGCGGATCGCGCTTCAGAGTTTTGGGCATGACCTGAGAAGTTGGCAGCACTTAATCGGGCAGTTTGTACATAGTTTATGAGTGGCCGTCGGAAGCTTGTACGCCAAGGTATCTTGTCACCTTCAACCATAAATGAGATCATCAAACACGGTATCACTACTACTTCTGAGGTAAGATTGATTATATGCAGTAGATACTTTATCACAGGAGAGTTAATGGTTTCCGAGCTTCGGACGGAAGGCAGTGCAATCGACTAGGTAATTAACACTCAGAGCTGTCACAAAGCTTGAGCCATTTACGAATAGGGAGCTGACATTATGGAAGCCCTTGCTCACACACCCCTGACCATTTCGTCAGTCCCCTCAATCGGGGAGTGGATAGTGGGGCACCGGAGAGATCTGAAGGGCAAATACCTACGCGAGCGTGAACCTTTTTCCTTTTGGCGGACCATCATGGCCCGCAGATACTTCAGGGTGAATCGGCAAGGCCTGTTGAATCCTAATTTGAGACTTTCGCGCTTCGGTATAAACGTGTGCGAAGGCGACAGACAGAGCGCGGCGTCAGCGCCAGGATCTGCAAACTAGATTTGCAAATTGGTATTTATTGCAAATACCTAGATTACAAATACCTAGGTAGTTTAAATACGCAACTCTAAAAAATGGTTTACGTTTGGCCGTCGGTGACTTTCAGGTGGACTCATCTGTGCGAAACTCTTGGTGTGCGCTGCGGTATTACCTGACTGGTGTTGCATGCACCACGCGGTACTGTGTTGGTGGACGGATTGTAATTAGGTATTCGTACACCTACCCACCTACCTACTTAGGTAGGTAGGAAGGTAGGTAGTGGGAGTAAGGTTTCTGCCTTTCCTGTGCAGAATTCGAGGACGTGCACCGATCCGACTTCCGGGTGAGTGATGGGATGGAGTCGGAGACCGGTGCTAGCATTTTCCGGGTGCCAACACGTGATCGATCAACGAGCCACTAGTGGCATGTTCCGTTCCGCCCAGCGATTCCGCCTCTGCCGGGTACCCACGATTACAGCTGGCTGGGCAGTTCATCGGAAGAGCTCCATTGTCGACAGGATTTTCCCCCCCTTCGATAGCCAAGCCAAGGATCAAAGCAACGAAGGCAATCCGACTGCCGCAGCGCGCGCCACAAAGCTTCGTCCGCATTGATCGACTGCAACCCAACCTTTCTGCGAGCTCGCCCTCGGGGGCTTGGTTGGCTGGCTACGTGTGCTTGCGCTCCGACGGAGTTTCGGCTACAGCGGCGTATTTGGCGGCGGACGCACATTTTTTTTGTCGTCATACACGCGCAATTCTCGGGGATACGGTCTCCAAGCTCTCAGCAAGCTCCCGGCACGGAGGCTTACCACCCAACGAAAGGCTATCGGGTTCGCCGCGCTTCCGTCAAAAACCTTGGCTCGATTTTATCCAACGTCGACCCGACTTGAAATATCCACGCTGCACACACCCGAAGTTGGAAGTAGGTGGTGTAACTTTCTGAGCAATCAACATGATGCGACCCGCTTTCCAGATGGCGGCCGTCCCGCGGCGAGCGGTGCCGGCAGCGAGGCAGAATGCCTGGGAAGCAGCATGGAGGAACCAGTTTAGTGCCCCAAGGAGGTCCCTCGTGACACCCACCCAGCGATCCCTGAGTCAACGGGCCACCTCATCGCAGTCGACGCCTCGATGGTCCCAAACGTACCGGTCGAGCTGGACTGCATCTCGTCTCGGAACCGTGTTTCGCTCACCGCATCGAGCGTTCCGATTCTCGGCCCGACAGAGGAATGCCAAAGATGGCGCCGCGCAGGAATCGCTCTCGCTAAGCCAAAGGTTGAAGAAACTCTCGCGGGAGTACGGCTGGTCGGCGGTGGGTGTATATCTGGCTTTGAGCGTTCTCGACTTCCCCTTTTGCTTCCTGCTTGTTAGGATAGTTGGCACAGACCGAATCGGTAAGCGATGCAAACATCCGATCTTGGTGAACATGACACTGACAAATACGCTGCAGGGCAACTTGAGCATTGGGTCGTCTCCAACATCAAGAAGATAATCCCTGATTCGGTCCAGAGCTGGTGGTCCGAATCCAGGGCCGCGCTTAGCCAAGCCGAAGCCAAACAGCTGGGCAGCGATGATATCACCGAGGCCGTCGAAATGGCAGGTTGGGGGGTGGAAGAGGCGGAGCGGCGCAACAAGGCGGAGGCTAGTAAGTTCATGCAGCTCTCTTTCTATTTCAGACCTTATAGCAGCCATGAGACCAATACAGTTCACGGACTGACTTTCTGTCGCAGGCTTGGGAACTCAGCTGGCGTTGGCCTACGCCATCCACAAAAGTTTCATCTTTCTAAGAGTACCTCTGACCGCGGCGGTGACGCCAAAGGTTGTCAAGGTGCTCAGATCATGGGGATGGCAGATCGGCAAACGGCGGAGCAAATAATCCGCGCGCCCGCGCCGGTGTCCAGCCCCCAACGCGGGGCTGGTTGGACGGGGTCGGAAAGTTCCTAGGATGCCGGGCTCCTACTCAATCATGTACCATCGACGGACGACGCACTCGCCGTAGCATCCGGCCAACCGGTCCTTGTGTACTGGAAAAAAAAGCATGTTCTTATTACCATTGACGGCTTATAGACGCTTATAGACACTCCCACCACCCAGATATTGGCATCGCTGTTAAGTACTACATGAGGCACACAAACCCTGTGTTGGACTGCACATGAGACAGTTAGGCTTGGCCCAACAGAACTTGCTTCAGTATAAATGTTACCGGAAGTCCGTGTAATGGGGACCGACGGATGGGCCGGAATGGCATTTTCGCATTGCATGGTTTGGCTAGGCCCGCCCGTCATGGGATTATCCAAACCCTTTACCCTTTACCCCATCGCCCATCGTCAAACGTCATGTCCCCCAGAGTCAAGAGCCTGTAGAGGGATACTTTTGGTGTGGGAGAGCCTTCCGGATGAAGGGTGTCTGCCTGCCTGCTGGCGGAGGCCGTCAGATGTAGCACACGCCGGAAGCAAAGCGCCGTCGTCCAAGCGCGTGCAGCAAAACAAGTTACGCTGATGAGGAAAATAAGAAGAAGAAGAAGAAGAGGACGAAGCAAAGAGACATGTTCCATCGGGCTTCGAGAACCATACTTGATTCAGGATAGTCGGTGAGATTATGACGGCTTGGTGGGGTTCCAAGTCAGTGCATGCGTCGTACAATAAGACTTCAGAATCGTGCTTTGTTTGTTAGAGTTGAGTCATGGCCAAAGCTGAACAAGCTCTGCGAGGAACCCCGGTAGGCCGATAGTGCCACATGGACGTCGGGCGAAGCAGAGCTTCTCTGGCGTGCCTCAGCATGAGGATGCGATGCGATGTTCGACGAGGCTTGGCCACGCGGCGATGGAGCATCGGTAGGGTGACACCACAATGTGTTTCCCGTAACCAGCTGACCCGCTCACAATCTCCCGAAGCGTGTGTATGGGCATGTAGCGGCGGTCACCCTTGAAGACCAAAGTCCCAAAGTGCGGAACAATACTATGCCGTGGGCTTCCTCTTGGCTCCGCGACTCGTTGCGCCCTCCCCCTTCCCCCGGAGACCCCGTGGATAGGGACGACGGCGAAGACGACAAGATTGTGTGTATGTAAACTATGTGGTTTACGAAAAGAATAAACGCCCCACAGTAGGCGAGCCAAAGCCTTGAGGCGAGCGGGGATAAGACGGAGACAGGGGGAAAAATTACATACAAGAAGAAGAAGAAGAAGAAGGAAAAAAAAAAAAAAAAGAACCCGAAAAAAACCCCATCTATTCCGGGCCGCGACTACGGGATTCATCTATCAGAGAGGGGTTTCCGGCTCACCGCCAGCGGGCCTGAGCCTGACCGGGACCCGACCTTCTACCTCAAACGGGAGACGCCCACTGGATCCCTTCGCATCTGCCGTGTCGCCTCATTTGGCTCTTCGGTGGCCGGGCTTGTCAGGCGTCTGCATGATCACCCAGTCTGGCCCCATCATTCTCCATAATTTAAAGTTCTCTGTCTTCTAGAATGGGCCACTAGACAGGCAGGGGGGGGCGGGGTGGTGGTGGCCCAGGACCATCTGGGAACAGGTGGGAACGGGTGGGCCGTCAAAGTCCAACGTCCTCCAGTTCTTGCCCCAGTCTTTCACACAGAGCAGAAGCCCTGACTTCCGACCCTTTTTTTCTCCTTTTTTTTTTCTTTTTTCTTTCTCCCTCTCTCTCTTTGTTCTCCCCCTTCCCCTCTCGTCGTTCGTCGTTTGTCAGCGACCCATGCATGGGTGGGAGAAGGGAGTTTCCAAAAATGACGACCATGTGAAAGCCGTACAAAACCCTGTTGGGAGGTTTGGGACACAAACTCTGTTTCCTTGGCGGGGCCTGGGGACCCCCCAGCAGCTTCGGGATCTGAACTTTTGATCCCACCCCTTCCCTTCGGCCTCTGAGATCATCAAGTACCTAGTTGCGTCTTCGTGCGGAGTAGTAGGTATGGTATGCTGTGTATCCGTATCCGTAGCCTACGTGGTGTGTAGTGTATGTGGATACTATTGCCCCTCCCGCCCAGCCGCTCATACGATGCTGCCTGCTGGCCCGCCCAGCGTCGGGCAGTACACCGACCTTCATCGGCCGGGTTGTTGCAGTGTAGGAGAAAGAGGAACTCCATACGGATCGTACCTGTATATATGATTAGTACCTTGTTGGTTGACGAACTCAACCCCCCCCCCCCCCCCCCCCCCCCCCCCCCCCCCCCCCCCCCCCCCGCCTCCGTCGTTCCGCAGTTGCATACTACGTAGTATGTATCCGCATATAGGTAACTCCAGACAGCCCAAGACACATAGATCATGAACGATCCGCATCCGATCCGGAAAACCCTGTTGTTCAGAAACAAACTCTGAAAGAGGAAGCAGTCGATCCGTATGAGGAAGCAAGGAGGCAAGGAATGCGTGCAGCCAGACCTCTGTATAGACATAATGCGTGCACTCCACCGGGATTCCTACCATTGACAGTTGACTATCAACCTATCACAAACCCTATACGGTGTACTTGTAATTAGACACACCCTGTTTCTTACTAAGCATCTAGTAAGAGTGAGTGAGTACTCGGATGCTTTTACATAACAACGTCAATCTGGACATATATACCTTGGAGGTTTAATTAACTCTTCAGAGGTATCCTTCCTCCCCGAGACCTCACAAAGAGCAACCTTTTTATGGGCTAATGGGCTTGGGACGCTAGCATTTGTAACCCTCGTAGATATACCGGGGACTCAGTATAATGATTGCCTCATTGCAACCGCGATGCCGTTTTGCCTTTCGGTGGACCGACCAGCGGTTTCCCAGTTGGGGCACATCTCCGTGCTGAGCGATCGCCGGTCCTTTTCGAGTCTGTTTCACGCGACAACGTCGACCGACAGCTACCCGCCCCCCCTGCCGGCGTTGTTGCCGTAAATCCGGTATTATATCCGGAATTCGGCCAGTGGGATCTTCTTCATCTACCGTCGACAGCTATCGCAGGGGCCAATTTTTCAATAATTTTTCTCTCTTTGTCTTGGGATGGAAACAAACATGGCTGTGGTGGCGCCGCGAGAATGAGAGAGAGGAAAGCGGGAGGGGGGAAGAGAAATTGTCATCATGTATCCCGTACCTCCATGTCTGCAGCCGGCATCGTTAACGGAGATATCAATGGTTCTGTCCGATGTCCGATGTTCTCCTACTCCTCCTCCTGCAGCCGTCTCATAACGCCGTCGTCGCGAGGCCGGGCCCGACGACGTCAGAACCATCCGGCAGGGCGCACTTTACATAGTAACTTAGTTATGCAGGCACAATCGGGGACTCGACCGCCTAGTAAACCAGTAGGCAACATCTCGAACTTGTGTGTCGTCGTCGTCGTCGTCGTCGTCGTCGTTGTCGCTCAATCGCCATTCTGATCCGATCACCCTTGTGTAGTGCCGTGTATGCAGGGCGTTTTCCGAACGGCTTGTGGCACAGGTGCAGGGCTCGAGACGTTGGCCAGATCACAGATCGAGAGCCGCTCCGGGAAGGAAGGGGAAGGGAAGGGGGGGATTCTAGTGTATGTACGGATGACGGATACCTGGGCAGACTAGCTGCGGTACGTACCCCGAGCGAGTACAGTTCCCACCTTACACTACGGATACGTTGCAATGGGTACGCCAGCAATGTTGCCCCCGCTAGTGCACAACGGCCCAGGCACAGTGGCACCACTTGTTGCTGTCTTTGGCTAAGGAACGGAGATGTCAACTAATTGTGGCAATGGTTTCGAGGTTTCGTGGGGGAAAAGGCAAGGGTTCCTTCTGATTACTTCTCCGCTGTCGAGCTCACGCCCTGCATCACACACACACACACACACACACAATGAGTGTGAGAATCCACCGTCGTTACAGGGGGGGGGGGGGGTGTGCCGGGTTTTTACGTCCCTTACGTAGTACACTCGACTAGGTACGCTGCCTACTTTGGTACGTTGGTTTTGATTTTGAGAGACGCTCCAAGACTGGGGGGCGGCCCCAACGGTCATTTACGACACTTCTGTCGATCTTACAAGCCCCCGAGTTATAAGCGAGGCCGTCACTACGTAAGTGTTGTTGTCTTTTTCTTTCATTTCTTTTCCTCGACAGCGCGAGAGTCACGCTCGCGCCTGAGACGCGCGACGGCTGAGAAATTACGTAGCCTGTCAGAAAATCTTCAGGGTCCACGCGAAGGGGGGGGGGGGGGAGGGAGTTATTTGGGGACATGGGTAAATGCCAAAACAGGGTGACGAATTCAAGAAATCCCATTGCTCCGGGCGTCCAATGACACGAACAACCCCCTCCTCTTTGCTGACGTGCAGGGTGCAGTGTGCGGTGCGAGATGGTCTGTTGGAATAGCGCAGTGGACGGGCGGTGGTGAGGCACACTAGAAAAGGAGTAAACTATAATGATATGGGCAAAGAGGGAAAAGGGTGAGTTCTCCGAGAGCTCACAGCAGAACTCACCCGGGGGTTTCCTTGTCCCCTCTGGTTATGTCGTCGTACGGCACCTATGCCCGCGACGCCACCCACATATAGCGAACCGCAACGATGGGTCAGCCGGCGAGCGTCGTCGGCTCTGGGGGCTGCTGCTGCTGTTGGGGCGTGTGAGGCGTCGGATGATGGCTATGGGGCCGGTCTCGGTCAAAGACCGACCGGCTGGCACAAAAACAAAAAAAAAGTAAAAAAAGTCGGGGGTGCTTTGCAAACACGGAGGCGGAGAGGGCCGGCAGTGTAAAACTGGGACAACTGGTTGGACGACCACCCAGCGGGCTCGCTCCCGAGTGGACGTTTGACGAGCAGAGAGAATCGCAATCAAAAGAGAGTTTGTATCATGGCAGGGTCACCTCTGACTCTACGCGCTGAGGAATCCGCGCACCCAGGTTTGCTGCAACTTCGGACGTGGTTACAGCTCATCGAGAGGAGGGGGCGAACGAAGCGCGAATGATACGGCTATCCCGGCCGTCCCAATGTGGGCGTAGGAGGAGGCAGCGGTTCAGCATGCCATGCGATGGGCAGAAGAAAAGAAGAAGAAGAAGAAAGGAAAGAAACGTCTGGGGTGATATGAGGCAACCAAGATGTTTGCCTCCCCACACTCACTCACGCACACGTACACATACACACACATACACATACACACACAAACACACACACATATACACACACCCACACACACACACACACACACACACACACACACACACACACACACACACACACATATATATATACCAGGGGGATACGCAGTAGCGTAAAACGCGCTGTGGGCAGCAACGGGAAGGGAGAGAGGGGGGGCTTCAGCCCGTCGTGAGTTGAATGGTAGGGCCACTCCCCCCTTTTACTGCGTACCGCGTACCGCGTAAAACTAGAATCTAGTTCCTCCTTTGTCCTGCGACTCGTTAATGCCGGGTCGGAAGTCGGCTCGCTCCACTCCCAGCAGGTCGGAAAGATAGAGTTTGCAGTAAAACAAGGCACCTCGCCGCCCCATGCAGCAAATTTCCACCTCCCTTGCCTGAGAGGGCGTCAACTCATCCCCTACCTCAGCCCAGTTCGAGCGATATTGATGCCAGCTGCCCCTCCGCAGCCCGCCTCCCCTTCCCCCACCTGTTGGACAGGAAAAAAAAGAGAAGAGGTGTGAAGGTTTCCAGGGTATATGCCCGGGTTCGAGAAAGCTTGGCAAAGCGCAAGAAGAAGAAGAAGAAGAAGAAAAAACACAAAAAAGGGGAGGGCATGAAGGGAATGAATGGAGCGATTGACCTGACTTGGGTAAAATTAACCAACCATGAGCGGAGAGAAGACCGGGTTGGTTAATTGAATACGACTGACGCGTTAGAGAGGAAGAACATGACTGTAAAGACGTCTGCACTACACGCTCGCATGCACCTAAAACTATTTACAAAAGAGGGGACGGGCATCCTGGTCCTCCGGATCCAGTGGGCTGGAAGCCGGGAAGTTTGGGTTCTGGTGCATTGGCGGTCCCCTATGGTTAGCTTGTGTATGTATTCGTTAGTCCCTACGCAATACGTGCTTTGTAGCCCAAGCAGATAGGTGGTAGGGCACGGAGGGGAACACAAAAACGGAGACCAACTCCGCCGACACATGTTCCTAGGTACCAAGGTACGGTGCCGTATTACATACAATGTACTACCTGACGCCTATCCTTTGACTCTCGGCTGGCAACCAGGAAATCAGGGCAAAGCAACTGCGCGGCCCCCAATCTTGGGTGGTCGATACCTTATGGTGTCATAGGCCAGGGATGGTGGATGGATCGTTGGTAGATCCTTTTCTCCTTTCGAAATGTTTCCTCCTTTTTTTATACACGGCACGCCACCTGATGCGCTGCAGTTGGCAGTTTTGCATAGCCAACAGCCATATATAGACGGACGGGGTGAAGAGACTGACGGTTCCGGTATACGGTGGGAGGGGAGAGGGGGGGAAGGTGGAAGAGAAGGAAGAAGGGCTCGTTCCCGACAGGTTTGCTCTTCGTCGACTGTCAATTGTTCAACCGAGACACGGATACGGAGCGTCGACAGGGGATCGGGGAATCGCCCAACTCTCTCAAGACCCTGAGACTGGTGGTCATGGCTTCTGAAATAAGATGATAAATCAACGTAGGGCGGGCATCTGAAAGCTTCGTGCGTGAAGGCACGACGCACTGCCTAACTCTGTCTGCCAATAGCGGAACGAGAGAGACAGAGACAGAGACAGAGACAGAGAGTACGTAGTGTGTGTTCCTGTCGTCCCATTGTTGGTTCGTTTGCTGCCGGGCAGGGCGCGAGGAGATGGCTTCTTCGATGGATCCTGTCCCCAGTCAGAGGATCCGCCCTTTAGACTCCCCCGACATGCGGGCTTGCGTATGTATGTTGCGAAAACCAGGGTTGGTATCAGAGGAACAGGCTCGCTAGTGATTATGCGATGGTGCAATAGTGCAGGTACACCAAATCCATACATGGTAAATACCTAATGCCTCATGCAGAAGTAAATGCATGCATGGGCTTGGCCCTGAGAAAGGAATTCTGATGGAAAAGCCAAGCCAGGTCAGACAACATCTGACGAGCATTCCAGTAGGGGTTGGTTGGCTGCTTGGTCTCTTTTAATTTAATTTATTGATGATTGAGCTTGCTCGCCCATCCGGCCTTCCTTCCCCCCCCCTCGTCTTCTTCCACGTCTCTCGCGGTGGCATTTCGGCCGCAACATAGCGCAGGGAAGAGTTTCCCGAGTCGAAAGCCACAGGAGTTGTCTCCCTGGTCCAAGGGACAGACGATGGGGAGGGGGGGGGAGGGGGCGTCGTTGCAAGGGGGTGAAGAAGCGAGCAAAGCGCGAGCAAAGACGGGGGGCTGGCGGCCGCCCGCTGTCTTGAGCCTTTGTGTTACCAAACGTCTTCCACTTAGCATTGCGGCGCACGCTTTGGGTTGTAAAGTGTGAAGTTATTGCAATGGTATGAGCTTAGTTATTCGCTAGTGTGCTGGGCAAGCTCCATTGATGACGGGCAGAGCTACATTATAGTTTTCCCTTTTCCAAGTGTTGGGGCTCAGTCTCAGTCACACATAGCAAAACCTCATCCATCACCGGAAACTCCCCTCCCCTTCACACACCCCTTCCCCCAATTACCGATATACCATTCATCCGAGACCTTGCCCACGGGTTACAAATGGAGCTAAAAAAGGGCGAGCAGCTGAAGTAGGCGCGAATGTCTCCATACTCCGGTGATTATTGGACTGGCGATATTGACAGGGCTCGGAATAAGGTTGTAACAACAAAGCCACAAGACGAGTCGTAATTAGCCGTGCATCATTTCAGCCGGGAGGAGCGCAAGCAGACAAGCAGGCAGGCAGGCAGGCAGGCAATCAATTACCAAGGAAGGAGCACGTCGGAACTGGCTTCCTCCGCGGTCCAAGTACGTACCGTACTGTCCGTGAACTTGTTTCCTTACACAGGTATAATAATGGGCAAGTAAACTAGAACCTTCCTAACAGGCGATTATGCCTGCATCCTGAGTGGTATGTAATTGTAGTAAAGTGGTTTGTTTATGAGGAACCAAAACACATAAGTACAGCACCAATGAATGAATGGGGGTTATGGGTGCGGGTGTCCGTTCCGTTGCCTTGTCGTGGATGCCCCGTTCGGATACTACTATGAACGATGTACGGACAAGGTAGCTTGGATAGGTAGGTACGGATAACACAGCAGTAATGATTACCTACGAATAGTGTGTATTCGTATACGTACCTACCTTGCCGCTCGTTGATAGTCATGTACGTACCTGACCTCCGTGCTGGTCTGCTACAGGTACGTACGTACTGCTTACTGCATCTGCTCCTGACACCTGCAATTCGGCCGGGCTGATCGAACCTGACTAAGGAGAGGCGAGGCTGGTGGGGACGAGATTGTCCCATTTTCCCTTGGACCCGCTCTTTGCCTGCCCTGACCATTCCAATGCTGCCGGTGACGGTGCATCAATCCAAGCCTCGTCCTGGTTGGCTGCCTGCCGAGTCTTGCCGGGCCTTTACTCTCTCTGTGGCTTGCTCCTTGTCATTCACTCACGCTCTTCATTTCTCTCACACTGGTCACGCACATACACACACGCTACAATATCTCTCTTACACACCTGCACAATACGCTGTATCAGCCTCTAGTGTGGGCAGCCAACCGGCTGGCTACCGACACACCGACGGCCACTGCGAGCAACGGATGGATACCTACTTGTGTCGAGAGTCAGAGTAAGAGTGGGTGAGAGTGAGACATAATCAAGAGCCTGGAGTAAGTAGCATGCCAATGTCCCCTAGATATGTGTCTCTCACTCGCAGCGGCTGGGCAGCCGTTCTGCTCATCATAGGTCTCGCATCGATCAACCAATTGGCTGGGCTGCTGCTTCAGCAACCTGCTTTCTGTCCTACATCCTCCGTACCGTTGTGGCCACCATCTCGCCCATCACTCGATACAACGCTATCTCACACACTCCGTCGCGTCGTTCTCACCGAAACCCGTTGACCGTTCGTTCTCTTCGCGCCTTACTACAACGCTTGTCCGTCTCGTTGTTGCACTTGCACCCACTCTTCCGTTCGCTGATCATCGCGGCATTTGACACGTTTCCTGCTCCCGTTCGCCACATTTGTCGTGACTTTTTCCACTGCCCAGTCGAACGCATGATGCGCCTTTTTTCTTTTCCGTTTTCTTCTTCTCTCCCCTTTTTGACTTTTTACAAATCATCCCACGTACGGTTGCACTTACATCATACTTGCCGTAATTGTACGCACAATTTCTCCCCACCCCGGGTTTTCGCAGCTCACCACACGGCCTAGTCTGTGCCTGTCCTCCGTCTCAACCATTGGGCATCGCATACACATCCCAATATGTCTTTACGCCAGTAAACACTCATCACGAATGACCCTGAGTTGCATACACACACACACATATATACACAGAGGTAATCACGTTCCCAAACAGCCTGGACCAAAATGGAAAAACCTCCGTTCTGGTTCCGTGTCAAAGATACTTTTGGTCATGTGGAGTCACGCACGCCTCTCTTGTTCCATCCTGATCTCCAGCTTTATCGCAGGGCGGCACATGGCCTTGCGGTTGGTTACACCATGTGTATCCGTAAGCTCGCGCCCAAGACCAGCTGGGGGGGGGGGGGCAGGGCTGCTGCTTCTCATGGCTCGGTTAACACGGTTTTGACGGCTGACGGATGGCTGCATGTCTCTGGGTCGAGTGCGAGCTGGTGTAGTCCGTGACTTGGACTGGAGACACCGATTCCTGTGCCGGTCATGTCAGGCCTCGGTTAGAGTTCAGTTCCTTCGTCGGTCTCGTCCGCCAGTCAGTCAATATTGGTTTGCCTACCGTTGGTTCATGGCGTTGTCATTGTCGTCGTTGTCGCCGCCGCTGCTCACTAGGTTGATTAACCTTTCACTTCCTTACCCTAGACACTCACTTACGCCCACTCCACCCTGATCCTGACCCCTTTACGTGCACTCCCCTGCGTCCCTTGCCTTTTTTTTTACCCTTCAGCTTGCTTGCTTGCCTCCCAAGACCTCCACTCTTGTCACACGCCTCCCTTCTCCATGGCCATGATCCGTCCACCATCACATCTTTTCCACCCCCTGATGAGAGTTGGGATCTCTCGTCCGTCCAACGCTACTGCTACCTCTCCACGACGTACTCGGTCTCCATTTCCACCCTGGTAATCTACGGTCCCCCTTCCACCTCCTTCTTGTACCAGTACTCATCGCTCATGGCCTTCTTGCCTGCCCGCGGCTGCCCACCATATGCTTGTGATGCCAAGACTCTCATTACGAGCCTAATCACTGCCGCCACGCTACAGACGTGTACACTCTTCATGGCGGCTGAATGCTTGCAATTGAACCCCCCCACCCCCCAGCCACTCAGTGACGGGATGCAGGTAGCAGTACCTGTCCCAGGTCAACAGTCGTCCATCGAAGCACACCCCCCTCTCATCTCCATCTGTTTACTCGTCGTCTCGTTTTACTGATGCTATGGCCCACGGCTTGACTTGGAATGGGCTGGACCTGACAGCCTTCCGAACTCACTGCTTGACTGATGACTTACACGTACACATATACCCACGCGCACCACCCGTGCCGCACACTCCCACACACACACTCTCTCTTATTCTCACTCTCACTTGTCTCTGATCTCACACCTTCTTACACACCCTTTTACACACCTTCCACACTCGCACACACTTTTGCACTTGTCACTTTTCTCCCTCGCCACACTCCCCACGCTCTGTCTCTTCTCGTCTCACAAACACACTCCCCCCCCCCGCCGAGCTAAAGACTCGCACTCCCACACTCCCTTCCCAGATACATCGTACGTACCCCTAGTCCCCTAGTCCGGACGATTACACTTTTACGACCCATGTCTGGCTATCCGCACCCGTACCTGTCCTGGTCTGCTCACCCGCTTTCTCATCCGCCGCCGCGGCAAGGACAGTATGTACATATGCTAGGCATTTATGAGAGAAGCGTCTAATCCGGGGTTGGATTTGCCCTCTTCGGATCAGTACAATTGTATCGCCCATCGAACCCACAGCAAAGCTCTACCCTGTAACAGACACCGCGAGCCAAGGCACAACGTCAAACAACTGTGCGCCTCTTCATTGGAGCGTTGTCAGAATCCACGGCTTTGGCTCTTGTCCCTACCTTACCTCATTGTTGCTGGCCCCTGGCAACTCATTAAATATCGTCGCCCCCCTCCCCCCCCCCTCGTCACCTAGCCCAGATCGGACCAAGCCCATCACATTATATATCATCTCTCACTCTCCCCAGCCTTTCTGGACTCCTTGTCCACTATCGCCTCCTTCCTGTCAAAGATCAACATACATTCGCCCTCTCTC
Organism: Colletotrichum caudatum; assembly: GCA_030867225.1. Taxonomy (NCBI): domain Eukaryota; kingdom Fungi; phylum Ascomycota; class Sordariomycetes; order Glomerellales; family Glomerellaceae; genus Colletotrichum; species Colletotrichum caudatum. Next base: position 221,694 of record MU846007.1, on the reverse strand, counting down.
TCCATCTATATATACACACATCACCTCTCATCCTCCACCACTACACTACGATGCTGTCTATCACACCTCAGGGAGACCACCACAGCCAGTCGCACTACCTCCCATACAGACCTCTGTCTTCCCCGAGCTGCCCCGTTACCGACCTGCCCTTTCTCAGCTCCCTCGCCAGCAGTATGGGCCACAGCCTCCATGTCGGCAACACCTCGTCGGTGACGGCAGCCTCCTCGGTCAAGGATGCCTCCAGCGTCGCACAAGCCCTCGAGATCGCCAGAGAGAGCCCTGATGGTGCCTCGGATCCGACTGTCAGCAGCATCCTGGAGAGCGCCATCAGCCAGATCTGGGCCAAGGTCGCCGCCCAGCCCGAGTCGTACGTCTTGAACCGCGACGAGTTCGCCGTCTTCAACTACTTCCAGCACCGCTTCACCGGCAACAAGATTGCCATGGCCGCACGGAAGCGCTACTGGGACAACGCCCGCGCATGACTCCCAAGTCCCAGACTCTGCTGAGTAGCGGTTGTGATCTTTGGGAGAGCAGCTCGCCCACTGCGCATAGCTCGGCGCGCAGGCTCGCGACACTCTGCCTTCCCCTCCCCCTGGGGCTTGCTGAACCACACAAGGACCGCCGAACCTTCGAGGGAGCAACTTGTCCTGTGTTGGTACCAGTTCATATCTGCGCACCCACAGCGTGCATCCCTCCTCGGCATCTCCTCGTCTTGTCTTGCACCCCCTTCCCCCAGAAACGATCCGCATCTATACCCAGCGGCCATACCGTAATCACAAAACGTTGACCAGCGACTCGGGTTCAGTCGCCACGCGTTTTGGGAGAAGCATATCGCACTTAATAATGAAGCAACATACACGCGCAGCCAAGCGGGTTGCTAGCATCCGCATCCTGCCCCCCCTCCCCCCGGACAATTTTCCCCATTCGCCACCAATCGACTCAAAAAGCAAACGACCAAACAAACAAACCTGCTCCTCTCTCCCTACACGCCATGGGTTTCCCCTTCCAGCAGGCATCCCGATCCCGCCGTCCGCTGCCCAGAGCCCTGTCAGCCTGCTTGCTGTACCCGGGCATGCAGTCTTGGCTCTTGGGTGCGCCTCGGTCCCCTTATCCGTCCCATCATCTTATTAGCCCACCGGATATGTATCTCCGTTCTAATACCCGAAGACTACCCACTTATCAGACCAAACTTCACACCCCACCTTGCTATGGGTATCCTGCCGACAAATAGGGAAAACTGGAGTGGGCCCAAGCGCCTCTTGAGAAAAAAAAAACGGCAAAAAAAGAAGGAAAAAAAAAAGCAGGGCTCCCTCTCAAGCACTGTATCCGCTCTGTCTCAGTCTTCCCACTCCTCCCCCACTGTCTACGCGGCAGACGCCACGGCGCAGCCCGCAGGGATGAAGGGTAGGCGATCCGGCAGGCAACCTCAGTACCAGGATCAGCATTTATGGAAGAGAGGACTCGCCTATACATGCATACGTGTGCGTTGTTGCCAGCCTGGCCCATTGCGCCGTCTTGACGGTGCATCTAACATGGCCGAGGAGGAAGACGGGCAAGGCGGGGCCTCCAGCACAGATATGGAACGGTTCGTCTGCTTCTGCAGTCAATCTCAGCACTCGCATCATCGCGATGCTGCCATGTCTGGGCTGCTGAGTGCGGGGCGGGGGAAACTGGACGGTGTCGTTTGGGACGACCTGTCGGTTTCGGATCACTGGTTGCCGATGATGATTCAAGCCACCGGTGGCAGATGGTCACGTCTGCAGGTTTTTGGGTGGTCGCCTACACTTGGTTGGTCTTATCGCACCAACCTCAGCAAACTCCCCCTTGTTTGAGTGTGGCTTGGCCAGCGCTCGAGGCGCCAGCGCGGAAAGACGCTAGGACGCTGCCATGACACGAGCAACCCAGATGGGGAGGGGGATATGAGTTCACACACGGAAGAAGAGTACAAGGTCAAACAAACGTCTTGGATCGTGGAACGCGCGGGCGGCCGACTGGGGCGAATGGTGACGGTCCACCAGTCGTGTCAGTTTATGCTTTTGGGCCTCTTGTCGAGAGAAGGAAGAAGGCTATTTGGTTGCAATCAACTGGCCGGAATCAACTGCCGGTCGACTTGGTGTCAGTGTGCGAGTGTGTCACTCGCCACATACTTTGTTATTTATTTATTTTGGAGTTGGTGTGCCTGAGGGCGAGGCTATTTCTTGTGCAGTATTTGTATTACTTCTCCCCTTCCTCCAACTCCGCTGCGTACATACACGACAGGAAGGCAGCATGGCATGTTCTGGTTTTACACAGTTCCATATGGTAGTAGACATTACTCTGGGTGTTTTTGTTGGGTGCATATTACATTGGCTAGCATTTGAAAGCGAACGGGGAATAACAAACATGGCCTGATTCATGATTCAGATATCCTCAGACAGGAATTAATTTCTCTCCATCTCGTCTCCGTGCACCACTAGAGCAATAAGATAAAATCTCTACATTACTAGTCACAGACTGGTCTGGTCTGGGCGGACTGTTCACCGGCTTGATTCTCTTCTTGACTCTCGCCTAGTTAGTCAGTAAGTCATTCAGTCAGCCAGCCAGTCGATCGAAACTTCCTCCACGACTCTTGCATTCTTGCTTGCACTGCACTGCCCTCTTCTCATTCTCTCTCTCTCCTTCATTATCCCGAGGGCTGGATAGAGACCTCCTCGGAACGGCAGGTGGCCCCAGCTCGAATCTTCAGATGGATGGCCTTCACTTTCCCCATAAGGTTTAAGGTTATTAGGTGTTTTGCCCGCATGGAATGGCAGGTGCGTGCGGTGTGGACGGCGACGAAAGGGGATCCCGAGCAAGGAGCAACAGAGTCATTGTCGACGACGACGACGACGACGACGACGACCTGCTGAACGGGTAGGAGCCGGCGCGCGCCCTTGCTCCTGCTGCAAAAGCTGGCCGTTGATCGCTCCGTTTGAAAAAACCTACCGCCGGTGGGCGCAAGAGCAGGAGCAGGAGCAGGAGCAGGAGCAAGAGCAGAAGCAGGAGGAAAGCAGCACGGACACGGGGGTCCCTTCTCGTTTGGTTTGAGACGATGAGCATCGAAACCGAAAGAGGAAATAGGGAACAGAAGAGAAAGAAAGAAAGAAAGTATAGTGTGGAAGGTTCGATGGCACGATGCACCTACCACTACCTACCTACCTACCGCATAACTCCCATCTCGAGCCTTTTCCCCTGCCTCCCCTCGGTGTGTGCGCGACGTACCTTTCTTTGTCGACAACTCTGCATCTATTTGTAATCTGTCGAAAGCTCACTCACTCACCCACTCACTCATTCCCACGAAACGGCCCTCGTCAAACCACAACTCAATATCCGGGTTGATAAGCTCTTCTCTCTACAGCCAATCCTTTCCTACTGGCCTGTTCCGTGCCTGACTGCCATCACCATCCTCCTCTTTACTTTAACCATTTACCCCGCCACGGTTTGCTGTTTTGCAGACCGATAACGCCTGCTTACCCTTTCGCCTGCGTCGACGCACCTCGAGATGCAAGCCATCTCGCCCTCCCTGTAATTTCTGGCCGACCTATCTAGGTACGTACGCGTATACACGCCAGGGCTAACCACATTGTCGTTTGCCAACCTACAGCCTCCCCGCCCCCTTGCCCGCCGCCGTCACCGCCCAAACCGTTATACTTCCAATAGATGCAAATCTACCGAGTGTACCGCACCTTGTTACTTCGCTCACCAAACTTCTTATCCCGCATTGAGCCGCCTAGGCAGGCTCTAGCTCCGTTCAGTTGCTTGCGCGGGCGCTTTCTCTCGCATTTGCCTTTTGGTGGCGCTCACTAAGCTGCTTGCTATTATTCCTTCACCATCACCCCCATCTCTCCGGAACCCTCCGGTCACCCTTTCCCCTGTAGCTGACCGACCCTATGGAATTCGGTGGCTTTTTTGCTTGATAAGCCATTTTGCCCACACCCTCTTTTCTGTCGTCACGCGGTATCTGACACCAGCCAACAGACACCCAAACGAGAGATACAGGGCAGCCCGGCCTCAAGGCTGCAGAGGGAGGAGTCGAAATCCGAACCTGCAAAGGCCCGCCGCACCATGACCCGACGGCCAGTCACTAGGGCGCTTGCCTTTTCGTTATTTGTCTTCGTTCTGAACACAGGCTACGTGGTTTCACGTAACATGGCCCCGGATGCGTCACTTTCAGACTATGGCACCCGTTACCAGGGAATCGTGGCCGATGCTCCGGCGCCGTCGGATCCTCAGCCAGGGGCAGAGGAAGCCGGTCGACTGCCGCTCGAATGTTTCCAAGTCGCCCAACCAGTGCTAGGTCCCAACGGCCCTGTCTATCAGGAAGTAGCCCGGGGCAATGGGGATGATGGCAAGGGGTTATTATCCCCGGCGGAGTTTGCGGGGTGTAGGGTGCAGCTCATGGACCACTCATTTGGCAACAGCTATGGCAAACCCTTCGTCGGTAAGTCGCGTCGTACGATTGGCTCATACATTTTCATGGTTGCGAAACGGAGAATGGGTGTCCTGACTTGGCGCTGTTGACAGGTGACTACACACCTCCCAACTGCGATTTCAACCGCGTCATTGTGAACTTTACTGCCACATCTGCAGGCCGCCAACTGGATCGGCTGGCTCTGTTGTATCTCGGCGACACGGAGGTGTGGAGAACGTCCACAGCGGAGCCCAGAGCGGCGCCCGGGATTATCTGGACGTATTGGAAGGACATGACCCCGTACCTTAGCCTCTGGAAATCTCCCCAAAAGGTCATTTTCGACCTGCCCAACCTCATCGGTACGTGTTTGGTTGATGCTCCAGCACACGTCTAAGCGACCCGGACGCCCACGTAACAAATGATTGGCTGATGCCGCCAAATCCCGACCAGCTACTTTCATCGGAGACATTGGAGTGGGGGCCAAAACCGCTAACGCTGCCAAGACGACAGATATACAGGCCCTTTTAACTGCACCCTGACCGCGACCTTCTTCAAATCCGATGTGGGAACCGTTAATGCAGTCCCCGCTGACCTCATCATCCCCATCTCGTCACGGAACGCCTCGTCCAACACGGGCAGTGCCTGGCAAGTGCCAGAGCGTGAGGCCGTGAGCACCGTCAAATTTCCGCGCAACGCCAATCGAGCAGTCTTCTCCGTCTCAGCCAATGGCCAAGGGACGGAGGAGTTCTGGTGGAGCAATGTCCTCGAGAGCGATGCCCTAGCTTTCAATGCCACCGTCGGCATCGCTCCTGCTGGAAGCCCCTGGCGCGAGGTCCAGGTCCTCATTGACGACAAAATCGCCGGAGTACAGTGGCCCTTCCCTGTCATCTTCACTGGGGGGGTCGTGCCTAGCTTTCACCGACCGCTCGTCGGGCTTGACGCCTTCGACTTGCGGGAACACGAGATTGACATAACTCCCTGGCTCCCGGTCCTGAGCGATGGCCAAGAGCACACCTTCAAGATCAAGGTTGCCGGCATCGCCGACCAAGGGAACCGGGTATTCGTGAACACCACCGTCGGTAATTTCTGGGTGGTCTCGGGCAAGGTCTTCCTCTGGCTTGACGAGGAAGGATCTATCACGACCGGGAAGCCGCCTATGGTTTCTGTTTCCGACCCGGATATCCAGATATCCGGTCGTGTGATCGGTAAGAATGCGACCGGCGCAAACGAGACTCTCGCCTTCAACCTATACGTGACGCGTCGTATCTCAGTCAAGGGCGAGGTCATTTCCAAAAAGGGGACCAGTAGTCCTGAGTGGACACAGAGCCTATCTTATACCAACAATGCAACCCTGGGCCAGTTCGGCCGCAATGGCTTCAACAACTTTATCACCACCGGCACAGATGCACTGCTTAGAGGGCCGGTCAGGTACCAGTCGACATACTCGTATCCGCTGATAGTCAACCAGACGGCCAACCAGACGGCAGCCGGCGACCTGAGCCTGGAGGCAACAATGTTCCAGGAGCTGAGGCTGGAGGTCGAAGGCGCGGGGGTGTATCCAACCGGCCTGGAGGCCTATAACGCTCTCGGCAGCAACGCGCAGGGACAGAGCGGCGGCCAGTACAGTGTGTCGCAACTTTGGACTTTCCGCAACGGCACGGCTGTGTTCACCATGCCGGCAGATATGAAGAACAGTTCAGCGTTTGGCACGACGCGACAGGCATTCCGGTTTAGCGGCGGTCGGGACGGGGCACGTGACGTTGAGCTATACACGAGGAGCGTCCTGGCTGCGAACAACACAGTGCTGTCGGATGATGAAAATTCAGCCGATGGGCGAGGGAGAACTTTAGCCGTCCCAAGCCTTCCTTGAGACGTCTGGTGAATCAAGACGGGGTACTGAGCCTACCAGCTAAATTCAGGCGCGGAATCGTTGCAAGCTTCAGGGCGACATGGTCCATGGATAAACATGGATAAATATGAGATGCCGGACTCCGGGTTAGACCGCCCAGGTGGAACCTGGTGTACTTCGTAGACAACCGCACAAGCGCCCAAGAGTGAGTGTATCGAGTTGGCCCAAGCGCCCTCCCTAGGACACCTGCTACTGCTAGCGATGTGTTTGTCTCACCTGAGGCTACGGCAGGCAGGGGCCTGAGCCGGGATTTGCTTTTTAAACTTTCGGAGTTGGAAGCAAACAGCCAAGCAGCCGTCATTTCCCCTTTATGCCCCAGTCCAGGTAGTTTAAGTGCCTGCCTACTTACGGAAATGTTAGTAGTAGTGCGAGCGTTCCACGCTGGGACCGTGTCTCGCCACCGATACCGATTTCTGTTCTTGCAACAGGCAGCGGAATAGAGCTGCCTGATTTGCATTCCTTTGGTTAAGCTTTTTGGGGAGCCGGCCAATCTCGTGTCACCTTACTTGACCGGCAGCGATCTACAGGACAGCGAATCTCGGTGGCAGGTTAAAGTTGCATCGCACCGCACGACGCGGCAAGGGGTCTTGAGAATCCCTCAGTGTATGGTATGGGATGTTTTGTTTTGCTTTGTTGACTCGAGAAACGGTAACTTGTAGCATTTTCGTTTACATAGTACTCCGTACACACATGTACATATATCGCCGCGCGCGGGCTTCCCCCCATACGTAGCAGTGCGCGTGCATGGGTACCCTAGTTTAGGCTGCCTTCAAAGATGCAGCCGCCAATGGCGGGGTGTTTGTCCGCATCACCATATATGATGTGTATATCTGCTCGTGTCACGAAAGTCTGCCCCGTGTAAAGTAGGTGTAGGTAGGTAGGTAGGTAGGTAGGGTACTATGGGACTGGGTGGGATCGTGGCCCTGTGCGCATGCCCGACAGGACGCCATGCGCCGTCAAACTTTACACTACTAGTAGTACCCCGACATTAGGGGAATGAGAATCCCCACGGCAAACCATGAAATCCCATGGGAACCATTCTGGGTTCCCGGGTGCTGCCCCGCGCCACGTCGCGGGCATCGTCCGTCGTCTTCGCGTCCTTACTCGGTCCCGTCATTTCTCACATTCCACCCTGTGCGCATACAACCACACGTACAAGGAAGGCATGGGCATGTGTGGGTGCTTTCAGTACGTAATTGCGTACTTGCGCGGCCTCGCTTCGCTTCGCTTCCACAGGGCCCTCCGCACCAGCCTCTCCTCTCCTCTTCTCCGAGGGAGGGGCTGCACGCTAACCACGTACTACGCGTCGTCGTGGAAAGCCTAATTGAGGTGTTCTTTGCAAGCGCTTCGATCCAGACAAAGCCTCATACATCATCATACGAAGACGCCGCCCAGCAGTCTGGGAAGAAGAGGATCCCAGAGTCGAGGGCGTGTGGCGCTTGACGGACGGTCCAACCCCTTCCTTCCTTTCTTCCTTCCTTCCTTCACCTCTACATAGCAGGTATCAGTTACTCTGTCTTTCTCACTTACACCCCCCCCTTCATCTCCAGCTGGTTCAATCTCTCTCTCTCCAACAGAAACGATGCGAGATAGGAGTCGCCGTCGATCTTTAATATGCCACCGCAAGCCAAGAAACATCACCAAACCTTAACATTCCTTCTTTCTGCCTGCAGAATATCCAAGAGTACCTACATACGCATACGTACCGCGCCTCAACCCCGCAATTCGTATCCCCCTTTCCCTCCCTCTCCCTCTTTTCCTCTCTTCCTCTCTTCGGCATCCCCTCCCCTAGCGTTCTACTCCTTCGCCTTCTTGAACTCTGTGGTAACTCCCGGTCCTCGCACATATAGGCTTTGACGAGGCTTGTCGGCCATGGTGCGATTGCCTGCCAGAATACCACGCTGCGGAGCGGCCGCTCCTTGCACTGGAACAAGCCAAGCCTGTTCGCTGCTGTCCAACACATACGCCTCGCGTAGGTGCCGTATTTCCCACTTTGACACCTGTTGAATCAAGTCTGAGTCTTGGCATCCCTCCCTCCAACCCCGTGAACCGGGCAAGATTACCAAGCTTTTTCCCCTGACAACCTGCCCGGTTATTATTTTCATATGCTCCCGCTTGTTTGCTTTCCCCCCTCTCCTGTCTCCCTTCTCGTATAGCAACTCGCTGTATCACACCCTCTTGGTGCGCGGATACAACCCCGGTGCCGAATCGGCTCCTGGAAGATGGACGGCCGACGTTCCTGCCTACTATATGGGACGGGGCTGACTTACACTGTGGCCGGTGTTGCCAAGTTGAGGCGAACCGGGGGCGGTCATTGGAAGAAGAAAGGATGACCTTCTGGAGGCGACCCGCTTTCCCGGGCGGTGCCACAGGTCGAACGGTCTGAGCCCAAAAAACCACACGCCCTTCCTCTAATAGCCGATACCACAAATAGGGCCGGCGTCAGAGTCAGTCCACCGTGGGGTTGACTGACTGGATGGGACAGGGACGGCGAGAAGAGGGTTCGGATGCCGGGCGTTCGCCCTGGTTTCCACTTCTTTTCCGGTTTTCTTCCTCTTTTTTTCTTGTTGGGAAAAAAAAAAAGGCAATGGATGCGTGATGCTTCGAGGCGCGGACGCCAAGCAACCCATTGGATGGATGGTTTGCGACAAGCACGGAGGCCAGGACCGTTGGCTTCGGTTCGGGAGGGGAGTGGAGGCGCGGGCGGCCCGCGGCTGGCAACGGCCGCATTTACCCCAACCCCATCCCCCCAGGGATCCTTACAAACACCATCGGGAAACGGAGATGGGTGCATACCTAGCAATACGGGCTTGGCGAAGATCGATACGCCTAATCATACCCAGCGAGGCGAGTCAAAAAAAAAAAAAAAACAGGACCTCGCTGATGATTCCAAAGCATAAACAGAGCAAGGTCAACAAGCGAGCGCCGGCTCGACTGCAGGATGCTGCCAAGTTCTCTATAAGTTATGCCCACCGGAAGTCTAAGTCAGGGTGGCAGTGATGTGCTGGCATGTTTTTTTTAGGCGGATTCGGGAGGGGAGGCAATATCCGTCTGCTTTCTTCCCTCCTTCTAGAAGTCCTGTTGAAGCCGCCCAAGGTTGATTGGGAGGGAGGGAGGGATATCGGCCCTGCGCAAAGACGTGATGGGTACCCGAACGCAGGGCTAGCTGGGACCAGGGCGGGTTCCAACCATATTCCCTGGGCATGTCTCTCTAACTTTCCGCGCCCTACGGACACGGAGGGTCAGGAAAGGATACAGAGTCAGTCGGTGTGCGTTGCGTCGGAGCAGCTCGCTCGTTCGGACCCCGAACCCCGACCTCGCCGAACAAGTCAATCACTGTCATGCGGAAGTATAAAAAATCGTAGTTTGGTTCGAGGGCAGGGAGAGGGCGTACCGCAGGCGTCGGAGACACACACACACACACACACACACACACACACACACACACATTCGGCTAGACGCTACGCTGCCAGTGTCAAAGTGAAGCGACCGACGCAGCGGGAGACAAGACAGTTTGTTTGTTGCTTGGGCCCAGCTGTCTTGGCGCCCAAGGCGGGAGGGTGTGGCCAGGTAGATTGTGTAGTGTAGTGTAGTGTAGCGTACAGTACGTCGCATCGTCACCATCCCCAGCATCAGAACAGACGGGATGTGGGCAGCAGGCCTAACCTCATGTGTTCATGTGGGGTGTATGTACCGGTATCACGGTACAAACATCGGCCGTTAGGGGGAGCGCAATCTGGGTATCTCGACGAGCCGTATCAGAAAATCCGCCAAGAGTGGGAGAATAAAGGAACCGCAAGGATGGTGTGACACCTTGGCTTGCTTGATGGGTTCCTACGACGCAAAACTAATCAATAACCATGGGATGGCCTCAAGAACGGCGGCAAGAGGGCAGGATAGGTGGGCAGGTACCGATATACCTTACCTACATGAGAGAGCCTTCTTTTTGGGGAAGAGTGGGCGAAGTGATTAGATATTACCTCTACGGATACCAGGTAGACACGGTGTACGGATATGTACATAGGTGCCTACCCACCTACGATCACTATACAGGCAACAGGCTACCGATGGTGCGAGGCGGAGGTGAGGGGACGGGGCAAAACCTTAATCACCAAAACGGCCGCGTGCATGTAATTGCGCGCAGAAGTGTCCGGCTCCGCTCTAGTACATACCTACCTCGACGCTATGGACGACGAAGCGACGAGGAGGGTACAAAGTACATTCATTCATTCGTTCGTTGTACGATGCACGTAGAAGCTCAAGCCATACACATGATTTATGATTTTCAATGGTCGGTGCGGCAGGCAGCCAACCAGCCAAGCCCCATCAAGACGAGACGAGAGGAGAGGAGAGGGCATGAGGCGGGATGCACGATCAAACTACAAGTCTATCTGGTGATGCGGCGTAGTAGTAGCACTGCCATGCCCATGCCCATGCCCATGCCCATGCCCATGCCGTGGGTAGCTTCGCTCCGTTTCGCTCAGTTGACGATGCCAATACCGGGATTGGAGATGCAGACGCACGGCTTCATCATACGAGAGAGGGGCAGGTGATGGCCGGCTGCGATCGGCAAGTCAGTCAGTCCGTCGGTCCGTCGGCCGCTGCTCTATTTCTCCACCGAGGCTACGTCTCTTTTTGAAATAAAAGAAGAAGAAGAAAATTGCCTTTGGAATCTTATACTTTGTTCCGACTTTTAGCTGACGAGAGAGATATGGATCGTTGATGGACCTGGGTCGAGGCAACCTCAGCAGAGCAGACGCGTTGTGGAGGGGGGCTCACAGGGCAGAGCGGGCGCTGCGACGCATGTATGACATGCGCTGGCGGCATGTTCATCCCGTCCGGGCAGCGCGGCGAGAGTTTCTCTCTCTCTCTCTCTCTTTATCCTTTTTTTCTTTTTTCTCACCCTACTCCTTCCTCTTTTTGGTTTGTTGTTGGTATTTTTGGTGCTTTTGCTCTCAGGGCTCTCCGCCAACGTGGAAAGTTCAAGAGGGGAAAACTCTCCCTCTCGCTGGGAGGGGTGGGAGATTCGGACGGGGGGATTGGGGGAAAGGCTCGCTCGCACTCGTTCCTGCCAACACTCTGTCCCGGTAAACTCTGCTCGCTCCTGCTGATGTTGGTTTGCTCGGCGAACTCTACTCTCGACACGACTGCGCAGGTCAAGAACGCTGATCCCGGGAGACTCCGAACAGCCAGAAACAGACCAAGACGAGACAGGATATCCTTTTTTCTCCCCTCTTCCCTCTTCTTTACTATTCAACCGTGCAAGTCCCGTCTTGCCTGTGTATCGTCTCCTCGGCTTGGCTGAACGTAATTAGGCCATGGGGCCCAAGTCATAGGTGCAATACCAACCAACATGATGGTCAGATGCTTGCGCTGGGCCAAATCTCGTCATCTCCAAAGGAAGGCAGAAACTCTATATCAGACGGGCCTGTTGTTTGGTATTCAGCTCCTCTCCTCACACCCCTCCTCCCTTTGCGGTAGGAGCAAACCTTCTTTCGGGCGGCTGACGCAAGTTCTTTGTGTAGCGTGTCAGGCATAGAAGACTTTCAGCCCGCACTAAGCGCCCCTCTTCATCCTTCCCCAACCGTGCCCCACGACAAAGGCAGGGCTGGCCGGCAGGCAAATCCGAATCCTTCGTCTCGGCCCAAGAAGTCGCCAGCGAGCGTTGACGGAAGGGGGAAGAAGGACAAGGGGTGTGTGCCTTGAGAGCCTGTGTAGCGCGGTGTGGCCTCGAGTTTGGCAATCTCCCGGGGCTGGAGCATCACCGGCCCTGCTGCTGCACCACAGGAGTCCAAGCGTTCGCACCTTGCGATAGGCTTACCGAGAGCATCGACTTGAGACCGTTAGAGACGCCGGAACTACCGTGGGGAGTGAATGTGGCGTTTACGGCCGTGATCCAGGAGCTAGTATCGCCACCAGTGGCGCCCGGCGGAGCCTATTCCGATTGTCAAAGCGAAATAAGAAGAGAGAAAATGATGATGAGGTTCATGATGGGGTGGGAAACTCTATCGCATAGCTGCCTTTTTTCCGCGCAAGTCGAGCCTTTTCCGGACAAGCAAACTAAGATACTGACTGAGAAAGAGGGGTGATTGGATGAAGGGGTGGGGGGGGGGTTCATCTGGCAGGTGCTGCTCGGCCCCCAGCAGTCGCGCTGAAGTTCCAACTGAACTGTAATCCGCGTAATCAATGATGTGTAATCCGGCTTTCAGGCCAGGCGAGGCCCCGCCCCTACCGTCCAATATCAAACTCCCTTTCCTTCCCCCTTGGCCGTCATCCCACATGCCAACACCCTCGCTGCTTTCTTGTCACTCCATCTCAAGTCTCGTTTCGTCGCAAAAGAAGAAAAAAAAGATCAAGAAGAAAATACCAAATTCGACACCCCTCTCTCCGCATCCTCAGACTAGGTAGGTCAGGAGGGGGAGGGGGTCTGAAGGCGGGTGTGGGATGAACCAAAAACTTTATTGTTCCTGAGAGAGCTTCAGGAGGCAGGAAGACCTACAAGGTTTGCGCGGTAGGTAACTCAAACCTGTGAATCGACGAAGCTTCAAGCGATACGCGGCCAAGCAATGTGTGACGTGGTCCGACGGGGACGAAGTCCGGTAGGAGAGGTGTGGCCCAACAAGTAAGGGCGGACAAGCGTATAGAGAACGCTTCGTCACGTTCGTCTCTTGGCCCTGTCCCCCGACCCTTGGTGAACCAGCATTAAAAAAAAAAGGCCGGCGGGATCTGCTGAACCTGGCATATCCGTCAACTCTCTTGGCATCCCAGGTCTATCCCTTCTTTCTTCTTCTTCTTTTCTTTTCCCTACTTGGACCAGCACTGCTGCTTCGTGCTGGTGAAGGGGGAGGGTTTCGCATCAAGACGTAGAGCTGGGAAGAGGGCGATTCGGACGGAAGCACAGCACATACATGGCTGCGGACCTTTTGCCAGACATTACAAACGAACGCTACACACAGGCCCGCAGCCCGCGCGATCGTGATCTGGCACCGACGTACGCACGCGCACGGGGGGAACGTCACTATGCGAGGGCTGGTTTTGCTATCGTCAGCATCACTAAGACGGGACAAACGCCATGGCACATTATGGAAGGGGGAGGGGGGGGGGGGGGGGGGGGGGGGGGGGGGGGGGGGGGGGGGGGGGGGGGGGGGGGGGGGGGGGGGGGGTGGTGGAGATTGAATCGGCGAACGAAGGATGACAGAGTTTCCCCAGGGGATAGGTCGAAGCAGCTTAGGACATGACAAGTGATTAGACAAGCACCCGCATCAACAACTGGTCTCCTGAGTTTGGCAGATGGTCGTGCGGCTGATAGGGAGAGAGTGTGTGGGAACGAGACGTAAGTAAGCAAGGGCGGCACGGCATATGAGGCCAGATGTGCGGCTTCCCCGGAGATTACTGCGTTATGCCGCGAGTTCCGACTTGGGACCCGCAATCTTGCCGAAATGCCCCGTCTTGTTCCGGTTGTCGGTCGTCTGCCATCTCGGCTCGGGGGGGGGCTGACACAGCTCTAGACCGCATCTTGCGTGGGTCTGTGCCTCGTACCTAGATGTGGACGGGGTCCTATCTTCCCTCAGTCCCGGGCTTCTGAACAGGTGCATCCGTCCGAAGTGTTCCGCGACGTTCCTGAATCCGAAAGGCCAATGACGGTGTGGAGAGGGCAAACTGCTGTCTTGGCTCGCCATGACCCGTGCGACTCATACTTATCCCGATCAGGGTCCATTGCCACCGTCTGACACTCTATCGACCCTCTTTCTCTCTTTCTCTCTCTCTCTCTCTATTTTAACTTTGCGGTACCGCTGTCCGGACTGAGCTGGCTTCTGCTTCGAGTCTTGTCTCGTTGCTCCGAGCGCAGGTGGACTCGGTCTTGACTTTTGGACCATGTCAAAGATCTGCGTGAGGCTCTGCCACAACACGCCCCAAGGGGTCAATCAAGATGATGGACACGATCCGTGGCGTGCGATATGAGAGTTGCGGGAGAATAGACACAAATCAAACAAGCAAACATGCGCATCCACACACTCACATACGCTCACCCCACGGAGCTGACTGCCAGTTCGGGCCAAGCTCCTTGCCGCCTTTACGTATGGCATCGCGCCCCAGGGTTTATAGTTTCCCCGTCCCCGCCTGCGGCTTTGGGACTCTGTCGTTGGTCGCTGCATCATGTCCTGGCGCGAGCGGGTCTTGGATTTAACACGGTTTCCGATACGACAGAGTTCTGAGATGGCACCGCGGTTGAGCCGTGATGAGCAATGCTGATGATTTGTCTGATTCAACGCCTTCTCGACATGCCGACACGATGTCTAGAGTTTACCCCCTTGCTGTGTTTCGTGCGTAACCCCCCACCCCATACGTATCGACCCAGCGGCAGGGAAATACATGATGATGTTTATTGCCTCAGCCGAGGCGAGCAAAGCAGAGCCAAGCTCTCCGAGTATAGTCAAAACGAAAAACACCACACCCAAACTCCCTTGTCCTCATTACCCTGACGCTGTGATGTGGCCCCAGTGACCAGCATACCTTCCCTTCCCTTCCCATGTCTATTGTTGAGCCCACCGTTTTCAAGTCCTTGTTGGACTGTCCCTGTCAAAACGAAAGACAACTTGTCGACGGTGATAGCAGAACATCAAAGAAACGACCTTCAGTCCGCTTCGGCTAGTTGCATTATCAACCGCGCGGCCATGTCTAGGAACGGGAAAGGACTTGTGACATCCTTCTCTTCGAGCAGTCTCCTGTCGGCCGTCTCATAGCCAGAGCATTTGAAGTCCACGAGGTAGACGCCGTGCTCCATCTCGTATATCTGGATGTCCATGTGCAGGGCTACAAAGTCGCGCTTGGCTTCGTCTTCGCCAGTGACGTGGTAACTATCCGGGGTCTTGCTTCCCTCTGTGGGGGTCTCCGATCTCTTTCGAAGTGCTAAAACGTACTTAGTAAAATATAAATCAGGTCGGAGGGCACAGTTCGGCTTACCCTGTGTCTCCCAGCGGACCTTGATATGCCACGGGTCGGCAGGCAGTTTGTATCGCTTTAGCGGATCTATACTACTAGTTGAGTCATTGCCCCCCTGAGATGCGTAGTCGTCGGCAAAGCTACCTTCATTGCTGGGCTGATCTGTCTCCGTCCCGTGGAGTTTCTCGTAGTCTTCGTCTGGCACGTAGGTTGCGCCCAGTTTGTTCAGCGCTTTGTGTATGCACAGCAAGGCTTCCCACGGCGCGTTACGAGAGCGGATTCCAAACTGCCATCTCACGGGTTTCGTCTTCTTTGCTTGCACGACAGGGGTCATACCCTGAGGTCTTTTGGCCGAGTCGTCAAGGCGGACTTGGCTGTTCCTTGAGTGAGGTTTCAAATGCCGGGCCGTCTCTTCCCTTTCAGCGTCTGTACGGGCCGAGGGTCCTGGTTCATCGACCACGATGGTAGGCGTCGGATGGTCCTCGAACCCGCCCTTTTCACGCTCGACGTATTCCTTGTGATAGGCCGGCAGACTGCTTGGCAAGATGCCGATCTTGCTGATGTATGGACGCTGTCCACCCACGGTAGATCCGCCGGATCTGGCTGATGAAGCACTTGGCAAGGGGCTGGTTGACCCATCTTGATCAACCGAGAGTGATGACATGGCCTCTGTGAAATCGTCAGAACGGAACACGCACAACGTTTTACATGATACATACCATTCACTTGCATGAGTTTGTTCTCGCGGACAATCATGTATGCATCCTTGATCGCGGATGGTTCTGCGGCCTGCAGAGCCTCCTCAACATCCTTCTTTCCATAGCCCATGGTCTTACTGATCTTCTCCGTGACCTCGTTGTGTAGTTTCTCCTGGACCCTTGGAGGGGCGTTGGGGGCGATATCGCTCTTCTGGATGGCCTTGTTAGGATCCACGCCCGTGTTGAAGAACTCCTCGACCGGCGGTGCTAAGTAAGCAGGCAGGTCTACCATGAACCAGGGGTCCTGTCTGATGTCGTCGATCGTGGCACGCTGTACAGGGTTCACGACCAGCATCTTCTTAATGAGCGTCGCGGCGCCAGAGTTCATCCATTGAGGTATGCTGTACGTTCCGCGCGCAATCTTTGCGAACAGACTGGGAATATGCTCGTCATCGAAGGGCAGTCTCCCGACTAGCAGGACGTAGAGGATGACGCCGCAACTCCAGACATCTACCTCCGGCCCGGCGTAAAGCTTCCCACCAATAACCTCAGGTGCAGCGTAGTTTGGGCTTCCGCAACTCGTCTTGAGGAAGTTACCGTCCGTCATGATATTGCTCAGACCAAAATCGGCAATCTTGACGTTAAGGTTATCGTCGAGCAGCAGGTTCTCGGGTTTCAAGTCTCGATGGACGATCTTGTGTCTGTGGCAGTATTCAACAGCGCAGAGCATCTGCTGGAAGAACCGGCGGGCTTCGGGCTCCTTCATACGCCCATTCTGTACAATGTAGTCAAAGAGCTCACCGCCGGCGTACTCAAGGACCATGATGATTTCGTTGGGTGTCTTGATAACGGTGTACCTAGGACCATCCGGGTTAGTGAGGCGTTTCATCGGGTGAGGGGCGTGACAAGTGTCGGGGGGCCATACAGCTTGATAATGTGAGGATGTCGCAACAGTTGTAGGTATTCGATTTCGCGCTCCACTCGGCCGGCCATGTCGCGACTAATGAGCTTCTTCCTAGCGATGATCTTGAGAGCGACCTGCTGTCCGGTGCCGTTATGTATGGCCAGCTTCACCTTCCCAAAGGAGCCTTCGCCTAGGGTCTTGATGATCTTGTAGGCGCCGATGCGCTGCTCCGTCTTGATCTTATCCCGCAGCGGAGCGGTAGTGTCGACGGGAGGTCCCATGTTGGCGGCGTTTATGGCGGCGTCGGGCAAAGGTGGTTGTAACTCGTGACGACCGTCGGCGGCGGCGGCGGCGGCAGCAGCAGCAGCATCGGCGGCAGCACCGTGCTGCTGAGAGCGACGACGGATCTGGGATGGCGAGAGGCTGATATGGAGCTCCTCCTCGTCGAAACCGGAAGCCATGTTGTCGGTCGGGGGGAGGGGGGGCTCGGGGTCGTTTTTGTTTAAATGGGTTGTGGCCGGAGCAAGCCTTTGGACCACACTCAAGTGGGCATGACGAAGTTGGATGTGGGTGGATTGTGGAGGGGAACATGGAATGGTGAGGTGGAGTGGATGCCAAGAAGCTCCCTGGCGCTCCTGGTTCATGCCAGGCTCACATTGGGTATGACTGATTGACCACACACCACACACGACCCCTGCCTGATGGATGTGGCCTGCCAGCCAAGTGCCACACTGCCTGCCCTCTGACCTGCCCACCTGCCCGCTTTGGTGGGGGAGACCAGCGGTGGTCTGTGCATTTCAATGCCAATTTAGGGGTTTATGGAGGGGCTGCTTCCACTGTCTATACGTAGTAGAGCACTCACCGGCCCTTGGCGGGCAGCTGTATCGCCAACAGTGGAAGAAAGACTTCTATAACTGGTGGGACCGTTACTGCGGCTGGCAGCCTTTAAGAATGTAATCGGCGCGGGTCGGGCAGCCTTTCGTTGGGCCTCATGGATGATGCTGCAGCAGAGAAACACGTTTCCGTCCTGACACCACTTCGCCTCCTGCTGGACGCGTTGGGGAGGGCCTGAAGTTCGAGATGAGTGAGCAGACAAGGTGATCATCGTACCTATATTGCACCTCATTCCCCCAGAACACGGGTGAGGAGGCGCTGCTGACTAGTGACAGCTCACAACGTACGGCAGCCACATGGTTGCATAGGTAATGGCTAATAGGTAGACCTGCCGGCAACTCTCATTTGACAACAGCCCCATTGTGTGACGGGTACTGGGTCATGAGGAGGTGGGCTGATTAATTGATTGATTGAGTGTCTGCGCATCTTGCCAACCAAACACGGTATCAACACGTTCCCAACAATACTGAACTATCGTCTGTCGAAACAAACACGCGCATGACGCGCTCGAAGCTGGATTAGGAATTGGACAGACCAATCGACGGTGGTTCGGAGATGGGGGATCAGTGCCTTCTTTCCTTCAACCTAGGTAATCTCATTAGTGAGAGTAACTTTACAATGCCACCCTTCGACACAAGGTCCGCTCTTGGCTGTTGCAAGTCCCTAGTATGACTCGAGAAATAACACCAAGCCCAACGAATCGCCGCCCGTAGGCATTTCACAAGTGTCTTCGACGGCCCAGCAAGCCCAGAGCAGATCAAAGTCTTGCTGCTTCTTTGCACAGACCAAAATAACCTTGATCAATACTACTATACACGGGGCCAACTGCCCCGAACCTCAACAGATCCCCGATGCTGCCGTGCGTAGTAGGTAGGTTGGCGTTGTCAATGCTGGTAACGCGTCGACCGAGCCCAGGCTTGGAGCTTAGGGGTGGTTTACAGTGGTTTGGCACGTTAGCTCGGAAATCTCCAGGGGTTGTCGGCGAGCCATGCCGGAAGGAAACGTCGCACCGGGCGGTCCAAATCACCATGGTGCATGTGCCCGCTTCTGTCTAGTTCTACTTTCGTCTACGCAAATCGATGATCGAAGACGGGGTTGTGGGGGGAGAGGGGGAGACTGTGTCTGCAGGACAGAAGATTCTGCAGCAACTCCTTTCCCGAGGTTATGAGGGCCTGCTCACCATCCTCTCCGCTTGCTTGTTCCTTGTCGAAAGATTAGACCAAGTGGAGGCAAGTGGGCGGGCTCCCCATAACCTGCGGAGACTTCTTATTGCCTAAGCCCCGTTGCACGTTTTCCTAGGATGCCAATATGTTCCTGGTGTACCTCAGTTCGGCGCTCGTAAATGTAGTCATCTGCTCAACTGAGCGAGTCTTCGGTCATGTGCGGTCGTAAGTGGAGAGCGACATTTACACTTGAAGCGTACCAATCATACCAATCCGCTTCGCGAACTACAGTCCTAGTTTACAAATAAACCAAAAAAAAAAAAACCCCCAGCTTTCAGAAAGGCAGCTATGGCTTGTCCTTCTTGTCTTCCGCACGGAGCCTCTCGATGAGCTTCTCCTCAAGGAAGGGGCTAAGTCCGAGACTGTCTGCTGTTAGCAATTGCACTCCAACAAAACATACCGAGCTCTATGCTTACATTCCCTCGTTGGTGATAATTCGATACGTTCCGCTAGGCTCGAGGGGCCCAATGATATTACCGCTCTGGTCAACCTCAACGCTGCCCATGATATCCTCAGGCCATGCAATTCGGCCAAAGTCCGGGGGGTTCCGCGAGTCGCTGAGGTGCACGTAACCACCGTGTCCGCCTCCGCCCGCGCCTCCCTGAGCACTGGCACCACCGGCGCCGCTCCCTCCGGCGCCGCCGCCACCGCCGACTTTGCTCGAAGAGCGCTGCTTGTTCTTTTGCGAGAAAAACGCACCCCCGGAGCCGAGAGTGGCCCCCCCGGGGCCAGCAAAAGCTTGCGCCTGGGCTTGGAGGTCCTTGTCTTTGTGTGCGTTTTCGCAGAGAACTTCGTAAAGGATCTTGGTGAACGTCTGGTTCTCGGTGAAGGAGCGCGGCGTTGGGGAATCTGTCGTGGAAAAACCAATGGCTAGCCTCTGGTTGGGTGGATCATCTTCGAGATACGACAGGAGAAAGGAAGCTCGCGATGCGTCGGCGGGGAAAACTTTCTGTAAAGCAGCATTGATTAGGGTCTTGCGTCTTTATGTCGCCCAAAGAACACTTACAATGCGTGGATTCGACGAGAGACTGGAGGCTGGGCGAAAAAACGTTGACCTCGAGGCAAGCCTCGGGAGAAACCGAGCTGCTGGTGCTAACATCGTGACGTGCAGGGCTCCAAATTCTACGTAAACTCGATCCTGAAGCTTTTTAGGTCGAGGGGAATAGCTTCCGCTCTCCTGTCCAATGATGACGGCATGTTGGTCCTGTAGGTTGAAGTGAGCTTCAGCCACAGTATGGAGCACAGCCACTTAATCACACTATAGTACGCTACGCCACAACGCGCTCAATTCGCCAGACGCGGTACGGATATTGAGAATCGGACGCGCCTCAATTAAACATTTGGTGCCCCCCATGCGGACTTCGCGACGACGGTTGACAACCTTTACAGCCCGCTACGACAAACCCCTCTACCCAAGTTGACTTGAGCCTCTTCTCCCGTTTTGTGCTACAGGAACTGCAGCGAGTACGAAGGGGCAACGCCATTGCAACCATGGATCCGCCGCCGTCAATATCCCCGAAGCGCAAGCAAATGCCCATGGCCAGTATCTTTGGCGCAAAGACACCTGCCCCCCCCTCTTCCGCGATACCCTCATCTTCGCCCGCATTTGGCACCCCAATTCACCCCCTTAAGCCATTCAAAGTCTCGGCACCTACGAAGCATGCGATTCTCCCAATCGTCCTCCCACCGGCCACTCTCCGACCTTTGGCATTTCGGACGTTCACAAAGAAACACAGTCTGACGTTGACCTCGAGCGCTCTCCAAGAACTTGCAACCTTCATTGGTCGCCATTGTGGCTCGGCATGGCGGGAGGAGGGCCTGGCGGAGAAGGTGTTGGAAGAGGTGGCCAAGTCGTGGAAGAATCGGAATGGTGGGGTCATTGTTGACGGCGCTAGCCCAGAGCTGAAGGATATTCTGAGGACCTTGGAGGGGAATATGAGTGGAGGCAAGATTGTGACTGGCGCAAGAGGCCTGAGCCGACAGAATAGTCTTTTGATCGAGCCGGGGCAAGATGTGGACATGTCGAACACGAGGTTGGGGTTGCGGCCAGTACAATCGTCTTTGGTACGGGAGGATAGCCAACAGAGCTTCGGCATGTCCAGTCTCGGTGTGGGGGAGGAAGAGGAAGAAGAGGAGGAGAAGATCAGGGATGCGCGGAAATGGCTCAATGTCATCGACGCATATGACCAACCAAGGTTCTCTTACAATGTTGCCAAGAAACATTTCGAAAGGTAATGTGTGATGCGTTTTGCGACAAGAGCCCTCTGGCTAACATAGTGACAGAGAAACAACGAAGCCTTCCCTTTTACCGCCAGCAAAAAACAAGACTGCTCTGTTCCGAAACAGATACAACGTCATACATCAAAGGTTACTCAGGAATGAGTCTTTCCAAACGTCAGCCGTTGCGAGCGCGAGAGCACCATCACTCAAGCGCTCTTCGTCAACCCAACTGATCCATAAGATCACACCAATTGCCAACCTCTTGGGTCGTCACGGGAGCCATCACATGCTTCTGGGTATGCTGAATGTGCTTCCCGCAGGAGGTCTCGCAATCAGTGACCTTACAGCTACGATTGCGCTCGACGTCTCCCAAGCAATCGCGATTCCCGAGGACTCGGCATGGTTCGCACCAGGCATGATTGTCCTTGTGGATGGTGTCTATGAAGAGGAAGAAGAGTCCGTTGGCAAAGGCTTGAGTGGAAACAGTGGTGTCGGCGGGACGCTGGGTGGCAGATTTCAAGGCTTTTTCATCGGCCAGCCCCCCTGTGAGAAGAGGAAAGCCACTTTAGGTGTCAGCGGCCCAGACGGCGGCCAGGACCACACTATAGGAGGCGGTTTCGGCTGGATCGACTTCCTCGGCGTGGGCAGCGAACGGGCTGTCGGATCCAAGATGCGGAAGCTCGAGCAGCGCCTCCTGCCCCGCCGCTCTGCCGAAGAGGTCCCTAGCAGGGGCCGGATGGTCATCCTTGGTGAACTGAACCTCGATCAGCCGCGGACCTTACAGGCCTTGCGGAGGATTCTCACAATATACGCGGCTGAGCCCGAGGGCGTAAGTCCTATGAGCTTCATCATCACGGGCAACTTCACCCAGCACGCCGTCCTCGCGAGAGGCGGTAGCGGCGGTAGCATAGAATACAAGGAGTATTTCGACGCCTTGGCTTCAACACTATCAGAGTTTCCAACCCTCCTTCAAACTTCCACCTTTATCTTCGTCCCCGGCGATAACGACGCCTGGGTCTCTTCCTTCACCGCAGGAGCTGCAACCCCACTGCCGCGCAAAGGAGCTCCGGACGTCTTTACTTCTCGCATCCGGCGCGTTTTCGCCGCGGCTAATGCGGAAGTTGGGGCTAAGAGCGATGGCGAGGCCATCTGGACCTCAAACCCCAGTCGTGTGACGCTGTTCGGCCCGAACCACGAAGTCGTCATCTTCCGCGACGACATCTCAGCCCGCCTCCGCCGCGCCGCCGTACGCCTCAAAACCTCGAAGCAACCCCAGAACGAAGGCGAAGAGAACCAGACCCTTGGGGCTGAAGGCGGCGCCGACGATGTTGCTATGGGCGGTAGCGACCCGGCCGAGGAACCGGCTGAAGAGGAGGAGGCCATGGACATCGACGTTCCAGAGAAGAAAGCCGCCGCCAAGAAGGCCATCTCGAGCGTCCCACAGGATGTGCACACGGCCCGGAAGCTCGTCAAGACGGTCTTGGACCAAGGCTACTTGTCGCCGTTCCGTCAATCGATTCGTCCCGTGCACTGGGACTACGCGACCGCGCTGCATCTGTACCCTCTGCCCACGTCCATGGTGCTCTTAGACACGACCGCTCCGCCGTTCTGCGTCACGTACGAGGGCTGCCACGTCATGAACCCGGGCAGCATCCTCGTCCCTGGTCGGACGCGGGTTGGCCGTTGGATAGAATATGAGATTGGAAAAATAGGGAAACTGCGGGAGACGACGTTCTAATATGACGGCGTGGCAACAGCCGTCCGGGCGACGATACGGTCTGCAGAGGCAGCTGGGCCATGTGTTTAGCGATGTGGAATATCATGACTAATGGCTGAAAACGAGGACGGTGGCAATGCCTCTCAAATCTTTCTGGCGCTTGATGACATATACCCCGTATGACGTTGTGATTCAGTATGTGCTCGCCGAATTGAAGTTCAAATCCAATGTTCAATCAACCTACCATAGGACCATTTATTGGCCATCAGTACGGAGCCGCATGGCGTTGTTTCTAACACATAAGTACCGGGCAAATGTGAGCCGAGGCCTGAGCAGAAACTGTGCAATTGTGGAAGGACACGACAACAGCAACGCTGTGTATAGAGGAATGCTGGCCTCGGTGTTCTGGAATATAAGCCGCGCAAGCCTCGATGAACGGTTATTCTATCTCGCTCGCGTGCTTTATCTCTCCTTCTCCAAGCGCCTCGCTGCAGCCTTGCGGGTTGCTTTTAAGCTTCAACTGACGACTCAGCCTGCAATGTGTAATAGGCAATGACTATGGCGATCCCTGAGAAGAAGAATGCGGCCGGGCGCAGGCTCATATTTACCCACAGCAATTTATGCTGGGTAGTTAGTAGTCAGTCAGCACTGACTTGGCCTAGTGATGTTCTTGTAACAAAATGCGTCGTCTTCTACGAAGCCGAATTTGGTGTGTTGACGTTGCAATGCAGTAGTGGCTCCGGGCAAGTGATGGGCTTTTTATTGGAATTGAAATAGGAGACCCGGACTTCTGCCCAGCCATTTGAGATAGTCGACCAAAGGCTGTCGCCTCGAGGGCGACGGAGGACACACCTCAACCAGTTGCCGCACAACTGAGACGGCTTATCTTTGAGCCATGCGTCCAGAAATACTGTAGCAGGGCTCACCAGCAATGGTCTCCTGCAAGATACGGAAGGGCCAATAAGAATGCGGCCACGCGGGTATGTAAAAAGGCCACGCGGGCCTCGGAAGCCATTTGGACAGAAGCGGATTGGGGTTGACCAGGGGAGGGGGGCAGCAGGAAGTGTACGTAAAGGTGATACGACGTGGCGTCTGAACAATGCAAGCGGCTATGTCCGCACGAATGGAAAAGCAGGCGGGATAAGGTGTTGAAGAATGAAAATAGTGAAGAAGCCTGATGGATCAGTTGCTGGTCAACAGGGCAGCAAGCGTTCGTCCAGTCCAGCGTGTAAATCTGCCTGTGCGTGACAGCTGAGGTCGGAGGCGGACCCTCCTCCTTGAAGCAAACTCCTCAATGCAGATTCTGAATTACCATGCCACTCATACCCAGTAAAGGATGCCGCGTGTCTCGTATCTAAGGTGTCGAATGGCGGCGCCCTCTTTCGCCAGTGGGTGCACTTGACCGCCGCCGAAACCGAAGCAATCAAAATGTGGTAGGAACAGTAGGTACCTAAGTAGTCAGTCACAGATGCCTTTTCCCTCTCCTTGCATGTTGCTTAGTGGCAGCATACTCCAAGTTCAGCGTCCCTATCTTTCGTTCCGTGCCATCCCATCTTCCATCATTCGTTGGGGGCGGGAACGCGGTCTTTAGACCACATCCCCCTAGTGCACCTGCCCGTGTCCACTGTCAGATCGCCGGCCCGGCCCGGCCGAGATTTGGCCGTTACTTTGGTCGCTATCTCTGATGCTACACAGCGGCAGGCCATGGCAAGAAGGGGGAAATAAGAATGAGCGGTCCGCGATGGTCTGGGCCATGCCTAAGTTCCAGATTCTAGCAACAACAAACGGTAGGTAGGTAGGTAGGTACCTGAGCAGGTGGGTGGGCACCACTGCACCGTGCCCACCCCTCGGGTTTGGATCCACTGTCTCCCTTGATTCTGTCCAATCACGGCACAGCCTGTCCTCGCACTTTCAGTCGCTCGCCTCTCCTGGTCCTGGCGCTTTGCATTGTGGGGAGATCCCGATCGAGATCTCATCAACTTCACATATCATCCCACGAAGGTCTCGTTCGCCCCCTTCCGAGGCCTCCACCTTCGCAACCACATTTTGCGCGGTCTAGGCCTTTACCAGAATTGTGAACACCCGTACGCCACCACCGCGCGCCTGCGTTGCTCTGCGTTGCGTGGGCGGTCTCGAGCTCCCCCCGTTTTCCAGAGCCCCGCCTCTTTGTTCGCACTCTGTACGCTGCCATCATCTAACATCGGGTTTGAAAAGCCTATGTTGCATCCTCCAGCCGTTTTTCACACGCCACGGCCCTCCATCTGACGACCCCACGCGTGACCTTGTCTACCGTGGCCAGTTGGAGCGTGAGCAGCCTTGCTACCTGTCACCGCTGCTCTCGGATTACGCACCCGTCGTCTACTTGAAGTTTATGGACCCGGCCATCGCAGCCGTACCCATTCTCACTGAACCGTCGAGTGTCACTCCACCATCACTCCAACCATGGCACTGTCACCTGGAGGCATCGTCCCGGCTCAACTGGGCTTCCTCGCCATCTTTAATCCTTCACTTGGGAACACGGATGAGACGCTTGATGACCAAATAGTGTATTATGCCTCGGTGAGCACCCAGCGACAGAAGCGTCGCCACCGCTCTCGCACCAAGCCCACCGAGAACATTTCTCAAGAGGAACGCAATGAGCGTCTCCGCCAGATCGGCCTCGCCCAGGGCATGGTGGAGTTCAGCAGAAGTTTTTCCGGCGGCCAGCCGGTCGACTCCATCGATACAAAGAGGTCGCGTGTGATCCTCCACGAGCTGGAGCAAGGTTGGTGGATTCTTGCTGTAGGTTTCATCCCGTCCATGTAACGCTTTCACCTGCTGATCATCCGCAGTCCATTGATCTGACCCGCATTCCCCTGCCCCCCAAACTGCAGACCGGGAAGGCCCAGGACTCTCCTGAAGAGATCGTTGAGTTTTCGTCTAAGGAAATCAAGCCCTCATCTCTTTTGTTGCAGGATATACTCCGTGCCCATTCCATCTTTCTGCTTCACCATGGCACCTCGCTCAGCGCGTTGTTTGTCCGTTCTAGGAGGACAAAGTTTATCAGCCTTCTTGGCCGATATTGGGACCTGTTCTTGTCAACTTGGAACGTTATGCTGCAAGGTAATCCGGTCCGGTCCGTGTTCGGCGGCATCAACATAGCCGCTTCTGGCGAACTGGGCATTGGTGTTGGGGAAGAAGAGCGGGGCAGCGGCGAACGGGACGTACTGGAAGGTCTTGTCAGCAGAGTTGAGGGCCTCGTCGACGTTGTTGTCAGCAAATTTGGCTCTTTCGATGCCGATAGCGAGGCTAAAAATGGTAAGGAGCCAAAGAGGCCGTGGTTGGGCACAGGGCAGGATCCAGGTCCTGAAGACGGTGCGATCTTCCTAGGAACAGGGGCTTTGTCCCGAAAGTCGGTCAGAGACGTGTCGCAGTGGATGGAGGACTTATACACTTGGGGAGAAAACGCCTACGGTGTAATTGAAAGCCCGACTTCTCTACGAGCCGCAAGACGTCCGAAGAAAGCCGCAGCGGCCCTGGAGACTAAGCCATCGGAGAATCAGGGTGTCCCCGCAAGGCCCCCAGTTCGGCCACACGGTAGACGATCTGATTCCGGATCCGCGTCCGGAAGCTCAGGGTCTACTAAAACAATCGCAGAGCGGCGTGGCCAGGAGATTGGCACCGTAGAAGAAGCCAAACGGCCGGAGTTCGCCAAGGGAAGCACCACCGCATCCGCTACCGTTCCCGCTGCCCCTCCGATACAGGAAGGAGACAGACAAATGGATAAGCTCATGACGTACATGAAGCTTGGTTACGGCACCTACTGGTCGATCGGCAAGTCCGATACATCGTCACCTGTCGACAAGGGCCAGTCGTCCTCCGATGCTGCCGTGCAAAGCGGGGAATCCTCCGAGCACACATCCACCACGGCACCGAAACACTCACGAATGGACGACGATGTGGGCCACTACCTCATCGGGATGATAGGTGAAGTCGAGGCGGCCAGCGACAGTAGACGTGAAGACTGCAAGGACTCTGACCAGGGGGGCGACATTGAATCGAGCTCTCGGACTATGCTCCGCACCATTCATGTCGAGCTCGAAAAGACAGGATATGATCGTAATGAGGCAGACGTCGTCAGGGATCTGGGCAGCTTCACGGATGAAAACATACCCCTCGGAATCAATGACGTAAGCTCGAACCCACAGTTCGGAAACCAGGACTTCAACAAGGGCAGCAAGATGCGCGTCGTTGTCTACGTGAACAAGCCGTTCATTTTTACCCTGGTCTTCGAGCTGAGAACCGACTCGCTGGCTTGGGACTCGTTCTATAAATCATTGCATAACCAGCTCGCGCCTCTCCGAAAACCGCTCCTCTCTTCTATCCACTACAGACCAGAAAAGCCCGAGGTGGGATCCGCAGCATCGAATATATACGATCTTATTTGGGATACCAAGGCCATGACTGTGTTATCGACTATACCCAACATACCCGACCACACGCAAATGTCCCAGTCAAATGCACAGCTACCGTGGTCGCGCGTTGAGGCGATGAACACACACATGCAGCTTATCAACATATTTAATATCACACGGCCGGATATCAACCAGCTGGAGCGAACCTGCAAGACAAATCGCGGGTGGTGGGTCGTGTGGCAGCGCATTCTGGACCGATACAAGGGGAACGAACACGATGACAATGGCGACGACGAAGACATGCCGACCTCCGAGAGCAATATTTCGCTGTCCACGAGCGGCGATGGCTCGAGCACGCAGAGGCCGCCTTCAATTCCCTTGCCCAGCCCAACGGTTAGCAAGGAGATTTTCTTGATTCGCAGGGCCAGCGATCACGCCGGCTACCGTGGCGTGAGCTCGTCGTACGCCGAGAACGGCGGAGTGGGCGCGGCCGTAGGGTGGGGCGACGGCGCGGGCCGTCTGGCCTCGGGGATCGGCATCGACACGCGCAAGTACATCGAGGGGCTATTGAACTTTAGCCGGTAGGGAACTCAGAAGCTCTGCCACACATACAATTGTGGCGATGGGAAAGAGGACATGCATACATACCCGGATAGGAACGTCTGCAAGTGAGAAACGTATCTCACGTTACGAATACGATTAGAGGCGGGGTCAAATTTCGCCATTAGTGATCACACGTCCAACTTACCAGCTCATGGACATAAGTCCACCCACTGCGCTGGCGAGGTCCAACGAGTGGTCTTTCTGATACCTAGCTCTATGGCCAAGTGTCTATGCAGATGCCGAGACGGTGTTCTATTTCCTTTTTTTCCATGCGGGGCAGTCAGAAATTCGCTTCAAAGGCAGCGCTAAACAAGCGCGTGTCGCTGCAGTAGTCTGCCAGCGAACGGCTTCAATGACGAACATTGATCCCAAATTCCCTCGCTCTGTCTCTCTATCTCTATCTATTTGCATTAGCTGCGCTTATGACACCCGGTGTAGAAACTCGTCACGGTATCTCACAATGTCTCGATGACAGCAACACTCGAAGAACGTCGGGAATGTGATCGGTATCGACTCCCGAGCGCCTCTCCCTCGGCGATCAGGTCGTCGTTCCGTCCGTCTCTGTCCTCCCACACTTTGCTTTATAACCAAAGAAGAAAAAAGAAAAGAAAAAGAGTACCTCAGCCAAAGCTTATCCTTTCAAAAACCAGTCATTAGGATAGCCACATGTACTGCGGCCTCGCTGCAAATACCTAAACAAGCAAGGCCATCCGCTGTCTGCGCCGGTATTTACGGTGTTGCTACTTCCGCAGCAGCGGATAGGTTTGTGACTCCCTCTTCCAGACTCACATGGTCGAAGTGACGCCATAGACCGGAGACTCTTGCCCGGTCCCGGACGAGCGACAAGAGTAGCCTAGGGACCTCGTCACCTCGTCTGGTGTTCCCGGAGGAGCCGCCATCTGGCGATCACGCCAGGCTGCCGCTAGGATGGAACTCTGGAACTATGCGCTCTTTTACACTGTCGGCGTCCGTGGAGTCGAGCGTGCTGGTGTGGTCGATTATTGCAGGTTGGTTGATGGTGATCCATCAACCAGTCCCTGCATCAGACCCTGCAGGCGAGTATGGACCAATTAATTCACTTTCTTTTGGATAGCAAAGCCAACAACGGGCGCGTAGTAAGGAAAACAGTCACGGATCAATGGTGGTGTGACTACACCATCTGCGGGTTTTCATCGTCTGAGTCGAGCAATGAATTTAGCACTTGGTTCAGGTCATTTGGGCTCGCTCCACTTTAACGTTGCGTGAATGTGGCTAAGCTGCTGACGTGTATCGGTAGAGTTCGATTAGATGGCCTGCAAGCGCGAATACAGTGGCTCACCTCGTTTCACCGAGGGTGCTGTCCAAGGTTTGATAGGACGACAGTGATCGGAGCCAGGGTACAGATGGGTTGGTTTTGGATTGTTTCCTTCCGGGGGTTGCTGGGCGGCCAGGTTTGTGCATGCTTTCCGGACAGCGAATCGCCGTGGAAGGCTTCCTCAAGGCCGGATTTGCTGCAGGGACGGGGGGTGGTGGTGCGCCGAGAGTGAGGAAAGTGCAGAAAACCCAAGTGAGAACCCGGCAGAAAGGACCAGAAGAGGGGCAAAGAAAGATGGCAAAAACAAGAGTGAATGAGGGGCAATGCGAGCCTTTCCACCCGCCAACCAGCATCACCCCACCAGCGGGAAGAGTTGACAGGGGAGGGGGCTCAGTCAGGGTTGCCCGCGGGCCAAAGCAAGCCGTCTTGAATATGAACTCTTAATCTGGGCATGGAAAACATTGAGCAACGACAGCCCGGAGCTTTGCACGTTAGGAGCCCGAGATTGGTTTGAGTCAGGGAAGCTTCGGACGGGTCGGGAGGGGTGGCGACAGAAACACGCAGACACTCACTCTCCCATCTTCTCCCACTTTGACATGCTCGAGGAGGTTTACCTACCTGCGATGCACATAGTAGTAACCTATTTGTTATTACAACACCGCCTTGTTTTAGTACGGTGTGAACTCTCGTCACTCTAGCTTTGAACCCCGTCTGCTGAATGAATCTGACAGAGCCGAGCCGATGGATGACGACCGCAAATCGTCTAGGGACTCATTGGGCTGAACGCGGTCGTGTCCAAACTGTCTAGCGGCTGCTTCGGTGCCGTCTGGAACTCTTTGAATGATGCCATTGGACTTCTTTAGAGACGCCAGGCGCGGCGCCCAAACATTCGACCGCGAGGATACGGTACGTACCTTTGGTAGGTACTAACTACTTGTGCGCGTGGGAGGGCGTGGGAAGGTAGGCATTGGCTGGTGAGGTCATGGTTCACGCAAGTGCCGATCTCCATTGGAAACCATCGAAGCTCTGCTCTCTCTGCCCGTCACTCACTGCCTCTCGACTCTACCTAGTCTGTGTGCAGCTGCAGCCCAGCATGCCAACCGCAATGTGCATGTGCATTCATTCCCACTTTCCACTATCCATGTCTGTCACAACCTGGGAACTTCCCTTCCCGATCGAGTCCATCCCACCCTCCCCAGCCTTGGAATATTAAAAGATACACTGTTGCTGCTTTTCCTGTCCGCAACCCTACTCACCCGACAACGAGACCACATCAGACTTGTCTTATTTGTTCCACGCCACCCCTACCCAAGACTACTGCTGCTCCTGCTCCTCCACGTTGTTATCGATTCCTGTCGTCCTTCCACACCACGCACAGGCTCAGCGGTTGAGAATAACCCCCAGCTGCTCTACATCATCGACTTGCGAAACACTTCTTCGTCACCGACAACCAGTTACGCCATCACTACCAGATTCGTCTTGATTACTGAGCGCAGTCATAGCAATCAACGTCAAATACATACCTTTCAACACTCGGAGAATTCCACTCTCGGACAAGCACTTCCTGATCTTCCACAACTGCCCAGCATGATGGACTCGATGTTGCCAGTCCTCGTCCGGGGTCTCCAGATCCTCTGGGTCCTGCTCGTCACAGCACTGATCGGCAATGTCATTGCCCTCAACATTAACAGCACCGGCTCTGCCATGGCCGCCATCAACTTTACCATGTTCGTCGCAGTCGTCTGCTGGCTTGCATCTCTCTACGGACTGGCCGCCGCTTTCGTTTCGTCCATTGCCGTCCCCATCGCACTGTTGGCCCTCGACGGTGCCGCCATTCTGTTTACCTTTATCGACTCCATTGTCTTGTCAGCCAAGCTCCGCGCGGTCAACTGCGGATCGCTGAACAGGCGTGACTTGCCGAGCAACTACATTGTCTGGGGCTCCGGCGACGACGAGAAGCGTTGCCGCGAGATCCAGGCCAGTACCGTCTTCATGTGGTTTCTGTTCGCCAGCTTCTGCGCTGGTGGGTTCTTTACCTTTATGAACTTTCGCCGCGGAGGCGGCTCCATGCGCAGTTCTCGGCCCAGCATGGCGCAGGTCGACGTCTAAGCTGTCAAAACTCAGTCGTGGCTGTGGCGTACACTTGCGCGGCAAAAGAAACTTGGTGGCGTGTTTAAAACAGAGACGGACGGCATCTGGACTAGACATTCGCTTTCCATGTCACGTCACGGGAAGGCTGGTTCGGTCTGACGGCGTTGGCGGCAGGTTGCTGTTTTACGTTACCTTTCACGATGGCATGTAGTAGTAATGGATGACAGTAAATGGGATATGGAATGACATGGATATGCGATTATGGATATGGCGGGGCTTATACCTGGGAGCTTCGGGAATTGTTCACAGGGCCATCATGAGCCCCTTATAGTACAACGCTGCGAATTGATACCATTGAATTAGCCTCGGTCGATGATTGGAGCCTATGGATGCCGTACTGTATGGATCGTCTAGCACATCAGAATGTAACGGGCGTTGCCGGCTACTATCACACGAAGAGCATGGAGGATAACGCTCGTGCTACTCGGGTCTTGGAGTATGACAAACGTTGTAACTCAAATCTAGATGACCAGGCCCAATGCCTCGTCTCTTTATATGCCGCCCGGTTTTCTATGACGGCTGTCCCTAACGCCAACCATTTATACACACCAAGCATCGTGTTGATGCCTTTAGCTTAATGATGAAAAGATCCATAGGTACGCTGCCACGCCTACTGGCCTCGTTGCGTCTCCTATAATGTTGCCGCAGCCTCTGCCGCACCGGTGGCCTTGAAAACGCCCTTGTTCGTCCACCGCACCTCGACGTTGTGCATCCATTCCATGTATCGTGACCAGCCTGTTGTGAACGATGATCAGCGCTTGACCAACAGCAAGAAGGACACTTCGGCGGCATACTCCAATACGCAAATTTTCGGCCAAAGTATTTGCCGGCGAATGGCACAATGACCATGGTTAGCAGCAATTGGATCTGCTCGAGACTGCGCTCCCATTCCTCCTGCGCGTCCGATTCATCTTCCGAGTCTAGCACGCTGCTGGATATTGAAGGCAGTGAGTCGATCTCGTCGTTATCGGAGGACGGGGAGACGTCGTCGTGGAGGACGAAGGAGTCGGTGGATGCCATCATGTCGGGGATAGGGCGACGTCGGCCCAGTTGTTCGGCGCTCGGCTGTTGAGCTTGGGATGTGCGGCGTTCGACGAGTCGGGAGGAGAGCGAGTGTGTGAAGAGCGGACTTCAGCGCCTTGTTTCACGGTAGTCGACAGGCTGTCTCCTGCAGGCGTGTTCGATGCTCGTACTCGTTCGGGGAAATGCAAGACGATCTACCGGAAGGGCGTTCGTGAGGGGACGGGTTGTATCAAGGACTGCAATGCCTCCGAAGATTGATACCAGTGAGCTAGAGATGCCAGTGGAGGTCGGAACGCCTGCTGGCCTGGAGCTCCCCCCCATTTCCCCAACCAGGGTCGCTCACAGGCGTTGTTGATATCGACGGTGATTGGCTCAAGGTCCCAGAATGATGGGTCTGCCTGGAACCATGGAAAACACAAAGTACCTGCACTTCCTACCTACCCGGTAGCGGTACTTCGGTCAATCACGTGATCGTGTCTATCATTGAGTCACAGCCCACACTGGCTCATATTGAGGGTGCTCAGCGATAGATAGTCTACAATGATAGGATCGGGTCGCCTCCTTCTACCACCCTCACGTCACACCCGCACCCCTCAAGAAATCTTCCAGTGCTGCAGTCAATTTGGATCTCTCCTCTCACAAATTCCCGAACCATACTCGTTTTGTTTGACATTTCCAAACAGGTTGCTTGGGATTCCTACACCATTTGCGCCAGTACACGACTTGTTCAACGGTCGAACAAACCGCCTGGGCAGCTCGAGACATTTACCTAGGACACGCGCCAGGATACCTAACCGAGACTTCGTTCAGTGAGACACAGGCCGCAATCATGGATGTCGAGGTAAGTTTCCCTACACCACAGTCAACAAGTTAGCCCTCCTTCATGCGCACTTGTGAGCACCACCACCCACTGGCTCCTCCACCAATCCCATCCTTAATTACCCCACTGCACTTTGAACCTGAACCCGACACGAATTGAACAGAACATTTTCCGTGACTCAACTCAACCACAACCGCCAAAGACCGCCACCCATCACTACCTGACGTTGTTCTCCCCCTCCTCCCCTGCGACCTAACTTTTCTTGTCCTCTATCCCTCATCAGAGAGCGAGAGAAACTCCCCACTGTGGTCGGGTTTTATTTTATTTTTTTATACAGTTGTATTCTGACATAGGTGCCTTCCCCACAGGACACAGCCCCCGTCCCCGACCGCAAACAGCGTAAATCAGTCGCCTTCACAGACGAGCAAGCAGTTGTCGACGCCGACGGATCAGTCACAATGGTCAACGCCACCGAGGAACTCAAGGAGACAGCCCAGTCGCACACGCCTCGTACGCCGCCGCTTGCCGCAGCCCTTGAAGCCTTACATGCTGATGCCAATTCTCAAGCTGGAGCCGAAGATGCGACGGCCTCCGCCCCCGAAGCCGCCGTTGAGGATGGCGGTCTCGACCTGACGATGAAGAAGAAAAAGAAGAAGAAGGTCGTAAAGGAAGGCGATGACGCCGCCGAGGATGCCCCCGCTGGCGAGGACGGCGGCCTGGACCTGACCATGAAGAAAAAGAAGAAGAAGAAGAAGGTCACTGGGGACGCCGAGGACGACGAGTTCGCCGCCAAGCTCAAGGCTTTGGACCTCGAGGGCAACCAGGAGGGCGGTGAGGCCGCTGAGGAACCCGCCGATGACGGCGACATGGACGCTGGCACCGGTATCTGGCAGCACGACGAGACCAAGGCCCTGAACTACAGCCTGCTCCTGAACCGCTTCTTCCACCAGCTCTCCCAGAAGAACCCCGACCACGCTCTCAGCGGCTCCAAGAGCTACAAGATCCCTCCCCCGCAGTGCATGCGTGAAGGCAACAAGAAGACCATCTTTGCCAACATTGCTGAGATCTGCAAGCGCATGAAGAGAACCGAGGAGCACGTCACCGCATACCTCTTCTCCGAGTTGGGTACCAGCGGTTCCGTCGACGGTAGCAGACGCCTGGTTATCAAGGGTCGTTTCCAGCAGAAGCAGCTCGAGAACGTGTTGCGCAAGTACATTAGTAAGTCTTGGACCTGGCACTTGTACCACGCTGTTGCTGACCGGTATTCTCCTCCGCAGTCGAGTACGTTACCTGCAAGACCTGTAAGTAAAAACCCTTCGCCCGCTGTTCATGCAAGTGGTACCCTGCTGACATAAGTTTTCCAGGCAAATCCGCCGACACCGAGCTGTCCAAGGGAGAGAACCGTCTGTACTTCATCACCTGCAACTCTTGCGGTTCGAGACGTTCCGTCACTGCCATCAAGACTGGTTTCTCCGCCCAGATCGGCAAGAGAAGAAAGATGCAAGGCTAAAGAACCACGAAAGAAAACTAAACTACACAACCCCACGGACGACAAGCAAGAGAAGAGTTGGGAGAGGGGATTTTCTTCTACGCTATTTACGTCCTTTAGCGTTTTCTTGTCTTGTAGATATGACCTTTGCTGGGCCTAGCAGTGCGCGGTGCAGCAAATCAAGGGTTGCGATGCTCCCAGGGGTAGTCAGTTGATGGATGGCACAATAGAGAACAGATGGCGTTTTCATCCCAAAAGTCGTACGGAAGCAAGCACGGGCAGTAATGCCAAATCATTATCTCCTCACTTACCTACAGTCTGCGGATCTGAATACCCTCCCTTTTTCATTTTTATTCTTTACACACGTGGGTGTGCCGTGATATGATGGGAGCGCTACGTCCTCGAGCTTGCGTACGTGCGGTAGTGGGATGAAGAGCCGGGGGAGGGGGGCGAAAGCCGACCCGACCTCTACTCGTCCGGCGATAGGGCCGGCCGCCGGCGGGTGATCCAACCACCGAGTTATCTCCCTCCTGCCACACACAAAAGCCAACACATGACCCGACTAACCCCGCGGCAAGCCTTGGAAACAACCAAGATTCTAGTTCACTGTTTGGCCGTAAACATTTTTGGAACCAGGTTATCATAACTTTCCGGGTCGGAAGCTCTAGCAGCAGCAGCCTTATCGCTCAACTCGGTCTGCACGTCGCCCCGCGGAGACGAACAGACGATCATGACGGGCGCGACCCTCCGACCAGGCCAGGCCGACCTCCCCTCGGCCAAGAGCACCGCGTCCTACTGGCATCGTGAGCCCTCTGAGGTGCTCCTCGGCCACAGGACCACCAAGGCGCTGCCCCCGACCGCGGACGTCGTCGTCGTCGGCACCGGCATCACGGGCGCCTTCGCCACCAAGGAGCTGCTGGAGCTGCAGCAGGCGGAGGGCCGGAATGAGACGGTCCTTGTTCTCGAAGCGCGGGAGGTCTGCTGGGGCGCCACCGGACGGGTGAGTTCGCCATTTCTTTTCCGCCGTCAGACCTTCCGAGGCTCGTGCGGCTTTGACGCAGTGGCGCGAGCGGCTCAAACATCGCTTGGCCAAGTCATGTCATCCAAAAACCTCTTGCTCTCATGCGCTGCTACTGAAATGCACACAAACGTAAACCACGCACAAATGTACCTTTATCAGAACTAACCCTC
Source organism: Colletotrichum caudatum (assembly GCA_030867225.1). Classification (NCBI taxonomy): domain Eukaryota; kingdom Fungi; phylum Ascomycota; class Sordariomycetes; order Glomerellales; family Glomerellaceae; genus Colletotrichum; species Colletotrichum caudatum. The sequence continues at coordinate 185,792 of MU846007.1, read as the reverse complement.
CACCCGCAGAACGGCGGCCACTGCCAGCCGATGGCCTACAATCCCAACGCCGCCATCGCCGACTTTGAGCTCCGCAACTACGCCTACCTGGCCAACTTCGTCGCTGCGAACTCCATCCCGTGCGACTGGGCCCCCCTCCGTGGCGTCCACGCCCTCCTCACCCCGGACCTTGTCGCCGCCGCTGGGAAGCAGATCGCTGCGCTGCCGCCGCACCTCGCGGGCCTCGCGAGGCTGGTCACCGACCCAGAGGAGCTCAAGAGCCTCAAGATCCCCCGCGCGGCGGGAGCCGTCGTGCAGGAGCGGGCGGCAAGCGTATGGCCGTACAAGCTCGTCGCGTGGGTCTTTGAGGATCTACTGCGCCGTTTCGGACCAGGCGCCGAGACGCAGCCGGGGGGCGTGCGTTTCAATTTACAGACCAACACCCCCGTGACCCGCCTCCAGCACCTGCCCGGCTCCTCCGCCGCCTCTGGCGAGGCTTCGTGGGTCATCCACACGGACCGCGGGCAAGTCGCAGCGAAGAAAGTCCTCCTCGCGACCAACGCCTACACGAGCCACCTGCTGCCCTCTTTTGCGGACCTCATCGTCCCCGTCCGGGGCCAGGTCGCCGCGCTCCTGCCCGAACCGCGCGCTGAGCTGGGGCGGAGCTACGTCTTCATGGCCAGCTCCGACCCATCCAGGGGCGAGCCGAACCAGGACGACTACCTTATCCAGCGTCCCGGGCCTGGGCTGGAGATGATTCTCGGCGGCGGGCGGGCGCGTGGCACGCTCAAGGGCGTGGGCATCTCGGACGACGACGAGGTCGACCCCGTCGTCGCGACGTACCTGCGGCGGGCCGGGGCGGCGAACGTTGACCTAGGCAGCGGGGGGGAGAAGAACGAGCTGAGGGCGAGCTACGATTGGGTGGGCGCGATGTCATTCAGTCGTGACTCGAAACCATGGGTTGGCCCTGTGCCGTCAGGCCCCGTCCTCGGTGGCGGAGAAGGATTGTGGATCAGTGCTGCGTATACGGGACATGGCATGCCGCCGGGAGCATTGTGCGGTTGCGCAGTTGCGAGGATGATGGTTGAGTCACGCGAGGACTGCGCGGATGTGGTGAACGTCCCTGCCGAGTTCCTGGTCAGCGAGGAGAGGGTCGAGAAGGCCAGGGCGCTGCCCTCGATCAAGGAGATGGACGACTTGGACATGTTCTTGTTGTAGGCCGACCGGGCGCTCGAACCCCCCGACCGTTCTCGGTTGTCTGGTCTGGGCGCGTCCAGATCACCGCTGGGAGGAATGGCGATCAACCTTATGGAATGCGTCCCAGCGAGACGAGAGCGGAGCGCAAGGCAAGGACGCCTGACGGAGGAGACACTGCCGTGCTGTGGTTGGGGGGGGGGGGGGGTCTACTCGAGACATCCGGGGAGACGCCGAGGGAGGTGGAGGGATGGGAACACGCTGGGCAGTCCAGGTTATTGCGGAGTGAGACACTCGAAAAGGGATGCGAGCAGTTCTCCCTCTAAGTGCACGCACGCCTTGTGCGAAAACTACGACCTATGGCATCTCAGTTCAGTATTTCTTGCCGTGGGATCTCTCCCTGGAGTGCAGAATTTTTTTGTCATGCTTGAATGGCCCGCTTGAAATGCTGACCTTCGAGTGAGCAACTACAACTTGAGAGGCCTGAGGGGTCATACACGACCGTGGGAATGTGTCATCAAGTTATCAGTGGACTATCGGCCGATTGAACTAGAGTTTGAGGGCATGTTGGTCGAGTTCCTGGTTTTCATTTTTACTTCTTCCCAGTACTGCGGCAGTACCAAACAACTCCAAGGGGAGCCTCGTGAGCACTCCTTGATAGATATATACACTGAAGGTTACTTGTATAAGCCAATTGATGGAAAAAAAATATCCACAAAAACAAAACACCATGTTTATCCGCCCAAGATGGACCCAAGAAAAAAGGGTTACGCATCCAAAGGTATATAGATATTGTCATCACGTCATCGAAAGCCAAGTTTCTTTCGTTGTCCTTTTGTAATCCAATGTGAGAGCGCAGTGAAGCTCTTAGTTGATGAAAGACCACTCCACAGTCTTACGGCCGACGCCGAGGCTATCGAACATCTCGAGGAAGCACTTCTCACTGACGTCGATGTCGTTCGCCTTGCAGCCCATGCACTTATCGCGGACAACAGCGGTGGTGGACTTGCCGTCGACGGTAATCTTGACCTTCTTGCCGCAGTACGGGTTGCCATTGGACTGGGCACCCATGACGAGGTGCGAGATGGCAACGATGTTCTCGGTCATGTCCTTGCCACTGTCGTCCTCACCGCAGGCACCCATGCCAACGGTGTAGTAGGTTAGGTCACCGGAGTGAGGCACGCCGCCAGAGCTGCTGGAGGAACTGGAGTCGGCGCTGACTTGGGCGGCAGTAGGAGCAGCAGCCTGAGTGGTAGGTTGAGGAGCGAGGGAAGGGGTAGGGGAAGGAGTAGAGGTGGTAGGGACTGGCTCGGGAGCAACGTCAACGGGAGCGGAAGGCTGGGCGGGCTCAAGAGTTGGGGCCTGAGGAGAGGGCACGGCGGCGGGAGTGGACGTGGGAGTGGGCGTGGGAGTGGGCGTGGGAGGTGGGGGAGGGGGAGCCTGCGCCACGGGCTCACTGACGGACGAAGCGACGGGGGCGGGCTTCGTAGAGGTAGACAGGGTGGTGGAAGACGGCGCGTCGGCTGGCTCAAAGAACTGGGCGGGAATCGAGGTGGCAGAGACAGCAGAGCTGGTGGACGAGACGTCGGGGTTAACCCAGACGGTGGAAGTCGAGTCAACCCACTCGGTCACGTAGGCGGTTTCAACAACCCACTCGGTGTAGAGAGCGCGCTTCTGGTGTTTGCCGTGAACATGGCGCTTGTGGCCATGTTGATGAGGCTGAGCGATGGCAGCGGTAGCCAGTACGGCGCAAAGAATGGCAGTGGTCTTCATGTTGGCTTACTGAAGCTTGTTTGTAGCTGAAGCGTCGCTGTGTATGTGTGTGTATTGCTCAGAAGACTTGGGCCGTTTGTTTCTTGGTAATGGCGATCCTCTCTTCCTTCAAGGTTGGTTTGGAAGCAAAATGAAAGCAACAGGCCGAGCTAAGCGCGAGATCGATCAAGGAGTGTGCTGGGCCGAGAATGAGAATCTGTGAAGCTATATTGGGTTCAAGCCTGTCGACGAGAGCTTTGAGCACGCCTCGTATGTATGGACCCTTGAGTCGCGAGGTTTGCTGGCGGGCTGAAAAGATGGGGATGAACGGGAGTTCACTGAACTCTCTGTACGACAAGATGGGATGATGGATCCGTTTGGTTGATGGCTTGGATGAACCTTGAAGCAGTCGATTGGAAGGAATGAATGTTGGTCGAGCACTGCTCGAGGGTCCAGAAGAAGGAATGAATGAATTGTGTTTTGGTCAAACGAGAAGGAGCGTCGTTGGATGTAGAAAAAAGAGGGAAAAGAAGGATCGTTGAAGGTCGTCAATCTGGAGAGTGGAGGTTCGCCGGGATATGTAGGCCACGCAAGGACTCGGGCAGAGGGGAAGAGAAACCAAACAATTGACGCATGGCGAGCAAGGTGAGGGCCACATTGGGACTGGCGAGAATGGGAAGCGGGGGCTAGGGTGGGTATTGGAGGGGAGGGGTGCGAGCGGAGGCCTGCAGAAGGTGCTGCTGGCGCCACGACGTTAAGTATGCCTGAAGTGCTTACAGCGTAGTAGTGTGCTGGGACGTGTACGAATAGTGTACCTCGAGGGCCACTATAGGCTGGGTAGGGTGACATCGGTACCTGGCGAGGATAGAGCAAGCGCTGTGCCGCAATACCTAACGAATAGGTCCAACAAAAGTCGCAAGAGCCCCGAGAGGGATTAAACTAGAGGCAACGGTGGAGAAAGCGCAGCTGACAGCTCGTACCTAGTTTAGTTTCCTCGCCCAGGCTCGCCATTGGGTACTGTGCGATACCATCTAGGTACCTGTATCCCTGGCCAAGGCAGTGCCACTGCGCCTCTCCTGTCGAGTCGTCACTGGTTGACTGTTGACTGATTGAATGGGGCCGTTGCCAGATCGTTGCTGGTCAACCGGTAGGTATGTGCCTGGCCCGGAGAAAAAGACAGACCTGACACTAGCAGCCGGAAGAAGCAAGGCCCAGGGAGCACAAGAATAGCCCCGTTGGATGCATGGATGCGTTAGCGCAGCCTACTCACTCGCTACATCGCTGGCACTAACCCGCCAGGGGAGGTAGGGAGGGGGGAAGGATCCGCGCACAGAAAATGAATGCGTGCGTGCTTCAGGCCATTTCTCCCCCCTTATTTTCTTTTTTCTTCATCTTCTTTTTCAGTCGCCTGCCATCCGGCCTGGCTCGAATCGCCTGGGCCCGTCTTGGCCCTCTGGCTGGGACTTGATTGATCCACCATTTCGATGTCTGGGACCCAAACCCCAAACCGTCGTGTGGTCTGGACGTGTGGGTGCCGAGGAAACGCTTGTCCGTTGGTCTGGCCAACTTGAGGAACCAGCAGCATCGACTTGTTGGTGGCACTGTAGAAGCCCTACTTGGAGACTGGCTACGGGTTGCCAGGGGGGTCCAAGAGACGGGCGAGACGAAGTGGGTAGCGAGGCGTAGGTCGTGGTCCATAACGAGTGGTGGTGGTCGGGACGGCAGAGGATAGCCGGAGCTGGAAGATGGTGCTGTTTTGGTTGGTGGCCGTGTTCGGGTCGGGGCCCTTTGAGGAAGGAATCAAGGATGCTTACTTGCCCATCCATGGCAGCAAAGACTTCAACATCGTGCACGGACACGAGGATCGAGGCAACCAACTAAGACGGCGCTTCCTCTTCAAAACCGGCCGTCATCACATGCCTTTGGTAAGTAAGGTAAACTAAGGTAGGTAGGTACGGATACCTAGACGGCTGAAGGATTGGCCTGCGCGTCTCCTCGCCCTCTTCTCCATCCCATATCACTCTCGTCCGATTTTCCCTCCCATTGCCCGCTTGCCCAATTCATCGCCTCGTGCTCTGCTGCACTCTCGAAGCCTCTGATCCCCGCTCTGTCGCCTATGCTTGCCTTGCGACGTACCTGGTCTTGTTTCCTTTTCTTCTCCCCCGACGACCCAAAATTGGATGAACCGTCAGACAGGCGTTTGTTTCTTGAAACAGGCGGAAACTGGGAAGAAGGCCCCCGGCATGGTCCTACTACTATATTCAGGAGCAGGGGGGGGGGGGGGGGGGGGGGGGGGGGGGGGGGGCAGTGGAGGAGGACGGTCGGGGTCCTAACACCGTCCCGTCATCTAAACTAGGTAGTAAACTAGTAGGTAGGCATCCTGGTATCCTGGGTCGGGAACAGAAGCATGACGATCAGCCGGCAGCTCCAGGGAAGAGGGCCAGTGACGAACCTGCTTGCCAACCGCCAATGTTTGCGACGAAGCCTGCGGCTGAGCATTTGCAATGTACGTAATTTGTGGACTATTGCCGTACTGGAAAGCCGGGAAAGGGTTGTGTCTCTGATCCGATGACCCCGCGGGTTGAACCAGCCAGCGCCGTGGCGGCTGCGTTGTCGTCTGGGGACAAGGAGAAACGTTAGTGCAGTCGAATATCTGAGATGTTACAGTAGTGCACCGTGGTGCCTCCATACTGACGGTACAGACTGAGTACGGATACTTCATACCGGCCGAGGGCTTCAATCCCATCTCCAACGAAAAGGGGTGTCTTGGAAGTTCATCCTTTCCATGCCTCAGGCTCGCTTGCTTTCAGCATTTTCGCGCGAAGGGAAACAAATGACTGGAACGATGCAACAATAGAAAGCGAACATGGTGACGCCCGAGCAAATTCAGCTTGTGCGGGTTCCTTGCATCTGCAAGGAACGCGCCAATCACAGATAGGCGCAGCTGGATGACCCCTCCCCCAGCGCAACCCTCACAGCTCGCCTCGGCTCTGGCTCTCGGTCTCTCCCCTGTCCCGGCTCTGGCCCCGGACGATCAGTCGACTCAGCCAGTGCCACATCAGCCAGTGTCAGCTCGGCGGCCAACGGGTTCAGCGATGCCACCTCTGACTCTGAAGTTTCTCCAATCTCTTGGACAGCAGTTGGGCTTGCTAGCCCGCAGGAGTCGGGCGGATATGCCGGTCACATTGGCTCGGGTGACACTGCGTCAGCGGCCGTGGCGATTTTCTCTTTCCCGGCCGCCCACCAGGCGAGTCGTTGATGGCTTGTAGCAGACTCTGTAGCTGATGGAATAAGAGAAGAAAACCCCTCACACCATCGGTGATTCGGCTGCGCCTTCGGCACAGCGAAGCGTGCATGCAAGTACATTGGTTGACTCACGTTGGTCTACTACGTAGGCCAACTCGTCGGACCGAGCAACTGGGTATTGTTGGTCTCCCCACTGTCTATATCGATCGACAACGCTTCGGCCCCTTTTGCGCGTCAATTAAGGGGTTTCTTGGTAAATCTCCATTGCAACCCTTTCTTTATATTCATTGACTTGAGAGCACCATCCTATCCCTTTCGCCGGCTCCGACGATTCTACTCCTACCCTCAATGTTATTGGTGTGATTTCGGATCATCGTATATGCGGCCATCAAGAACCGTCCTCTGATGGTGCCTAGTATCAACGCAGAGACCGGCCACCGATAACAAGGCATCTTATGATGACCGAGCGGCCCTCTCCATCTCTGGATGTCAGGTTGTGAGCCACTTGGGACAGCGACCCGTCGGCCATGAGTACCGACATCCGCAGCATTGCCTATGTTCACCCCCGGATTTATCGGAATCGGGTTTCGTCAGATGTGTCCCGCAAAGCAAGACAAAAGTCCTTCTACCAAACGGCTCGCTCATGACAGATCAACCATGTGCAAACAGGTATCACTCTCGACTGCCGTTCGTTACCGACTTCTTGCTTGTGAACGTGTAGAGAAATAGGCCCTCTCTGCTAAATACGGCCCGATCGTCGTCAAATATCTCCGTCACCTGAAACGCTTTTTGGGCCTTCTTGAGGAACTGCATGTCCGCGCGTCGTCTCTTTTTGAAGCAGAAATAGACCGTGGCACTGGGTTCCAGGGACAGCAAGTTCGTCAGAGTTTCCAAAAGCAGCGGGAAGGCTGGCTCAAAGTATACGCAATCGGCAGCCAGGATGACATTCGGCTTGAAGTCAATAACCTCTTGTGCCAGTGGCCCGCCCCTGTCTTGTTCGTTAGCAACTCAAGCATCAGCTGAAGCACAGCATATGCATTCCCAAGCTTCAACATTTGCCCTCCAGGCCTGCAATGCGGGAGAGAATATTTGGGATACTAAAAAAATAATGCTGACCACCATGCATACACCTATCGCCTCAGCACTGCCTTTGCCAAAGCCTAGTGTCGTGGGCTTGAAGGAAGGCTATGCATGGCTGGGCTTGGGCAGGCGGGTAGGGGAGCACGCACCAGTTCAGGACCATTGGCTTGACTTGATCTTGTAGATTGTTCAGCTCTGTGTTCTTCCCCATCAACTCGAACATCTCGTCTTGGTCTGTGAGATAGAGCGGTGTCTGCTGCAGTTCACAACCTAGAGCGACAGCAAGACCAACGAGTCCTCCGCCTGCACCCAGCTCCAAACTATTTGCCCCGAATTGGAGGGATCAGCCCTGACTCTGGTGACAAGAAAAGGCATCACTTGTTTGGCTACACAGTGCCCGAATCCGGACAGCCATGCCAATACACGGCGGGATGACACCGCAATCGACCATGTCGGGGGCGGCGTAGAGGTGGGAAGACGGGCTAAAGTGGCAAGTTGACTTACATTTTTGCTCCCTTCAGAGCTTCCCGATGGTAGCGCAGCATGTGTTTTGTAAGCACCATACCTGCCGGCCAGGTCTGACCGCCACATCCTGAGGTGAGGTCTTCATGGAGTTTGAGAGGAGTCGACAAAAGACCGCCAACGTCGTACGACGACGTTTGCGCAGCCTTATACGCGGGGAGCGGTGTGAGGTCTTCACCGATATTCAAGGGCGAAAAGTCTGGTGACGGTGACCGGTCGGCGGACTCCATTTGCTCGGATATGAGGGGAGCGTTGAGAATTATCGTGTTGCGGGGGTTTTTCTGGGGGTTTTTTTTTTCCCCTTCTTCCCTCTTCCTCCTCTGGGAATGGCCTTGTGAGAACACAGATGATGAGTTGAGGCAAGGTGACTGACGTCTTGACAACACGGTGACGCGACCGAATGAGTAATGTCTAGAAAAAGTGCGGGTTTGGAAAGCAGCGGGCGAAAAAGCGGTATTGCTGGCTTTTCTTTTTTGCTTCTTCTTTTTTTATATTTTTTTATTGTGAGGTCGAAGACAATCTAGGCTTTCCGATAAGAGGATGTGTGTTTTGTCTCAAGCGGGGTTACCCCTTCTCTTCTGCGCTCTTCTCTTTACTGCTTCCCGTGTTTGGGCAGAACAATCCGGTTGTCCGCTCTTTCCATCCGATCTTTAACGACACCTTAATTGAGCCTCGTACTGATCGGGACAATCAATTCCGGTGTTAAGCTTACCTAATGCTCCGGAAATTTCATATTGTTTTTGAACGCATCCAATCCTTAGGAGCGTCACTCAAACGTAGACGCACGATGCATTCGATGAATCCAGTTCACCGGTCGAGGAGGTCTTCGCTCATCTTACCCTCTAAACTCAGAGATCGCATTCCAGACGTCGCCGAAGTCCCCAGTTTCGGGTGAATATGTCTCGTACCGCCCCTTCTATTTTTCGACACCAGACCCTTTCCCACCGCCCTTGGAACCCCTCAACCCGTCGCTGGAATGATCAGTTCCGTACCCAACCCTCCCAGTATGGCAAGCTGACGCTCGCCACTCTGAAACGGGGATAGCGGTTGTCTACTTTGAGTGAAGCTGCGTCTTCCGTTAACGGAAACGCATCAGTAGTGCGCCGCACACGCTCGTCCGCGACTCTTTGTTGCGAGGGCGCAGACGCTGGCACGAAGGGAGGCATGTAGAACCAGGAATCGGGAGCCCATATGCGATGGGATTCGCACCCAGTCTATTCCCTCCGGGCATTGTCCTACCTCCTCTCATTTCTAATGAAAATTACACTCTGAATACAATGTCCTTCTCTGGCTGATTTTGTTTTTGTTTTCCATTTCTTTGGCTCGCAAATGCGCCTCCTTCATACAACGCAACAGCCATAACAATGTACGTGATGCTGTATGTGTTCCCGGTTCTAGCTGCGCTTTCGGGAGCAGTGCCAGTCGTTTATTTTCCATTCAACTCTCAGCTGCCGCCTGCCACCAGGATATCTCAGCCCTTCTTGTATACTCTTTCACCACAGACTTTTGCCTCCCAGTCCCAACTCTCTTACAGCCTTAGGAATGCACCACCATGGCTCTCGATAGATGCCACCACCGGCCTTCTCTCCGGAACTCCCCAGGATGACGAAGTGCCACCCGGCGAGGTGGTCGGAATACCGGTGGACATCGTCGCAACGGACGATACGGGCTCAGCAACGATGACGGCCACACTGGTGGTAACAAGAAGACCGACGCCCAAACTCAACATCCCGTTATCCGAACAGATACAGCGATTCGGTGATACATCGTCACCTTCTGCCTTCGCGGCGTATCCCGCATCCGATTTCTCATTCTCCTTCGCAAAGGATACGTTTTCCTATGTCGGTGACGGGCTGAATTACTATGCTACCTCGGCAGACAACACCCCTCTACCCTCCTGGATCAAGTTCGATGCCAGCAGTCTTACATTCACGGGGAAAACCCCACCATTCGAGTCGTTGCTTCAACCGCCCCAGAAATTCGATTTCAGTCTCTCTGGATCTGATATAGTTGGCTTCTCGGCCGTATCCGTCGTGTTCACCATCGTTGTTGGCGTCCACAGGCTCACGTCGGACACACCCATCATCCGAATCAACGCGACTCGGGGGACAGAGGTGTCCTACACGGCTCTAGCTAATAGTATCAAACTGGACGGCAACCCTGTTGCGCCGGCGGATCTTGACCTCGCCACATCTGAACTACCGAGCTGGCTCTCGGTCGATAATGCAACACTCGAGATACACGGGCCCACCCCTGATGATGCGCAATCTTCAAACTCAACACTCACCTTCCGAGATAATTACGCCAATACCCTCGACATTCTTTTATCCGTCACCACTACGACGCAAATCTTCCGTAATACAAGCTTGGCATTCGAAGCTACGCCGGGAGAGGAGTTCTCGTTTCATATTGAACCATATCTCTGGCAACCTTCAGATGTTGAGCTAGAGCTCGACGTTCCGGAATCTTGGATCAAGATTGAGGGGCTAGTTGTGTCAGGAACGCCTCCTAGAGCTACCTTGCCTGGCAACATCAAGATTATCCTAAAGGCAACATCGAAGACCTCCCAGGAATCCGAGACAGCGACAGCGGATCTTACACTACTGTCTGTGCCCGCCGTCTCTTCGACTATTCCCACGCCCTCCTCTTCAACTGTTACCAACCCTTCAGTCAAGCCAACGAACACAGCGGTCAGCCCTGACTCTAGAAAGGGCTTCAAACCTGGCTACATTGTGCTCGCCATACTGCTCCCCCTGCTATTCCTTGCGTTGGTTGCTTTCTTGATCATTTGCTGTCGCAGAAGAAGGCGACGAGGATCGGCTAACGACGAACTCAAAAACAAGATTTCCGATCCTGTGCCCGGCTCATTTGTGGCAAACGGCGAATTGCATAGCAGAGATGGGTCTGAACAGTCCATTCTCGCGAGAATGAAGCCGGTTGGGAATAACCGACACAGTCGAGGATATTTCAACTCCGCCGTACAGAGAATGAGGCAGTCAAGAACACTCTCAACCATCGCTGGATCCCGTATGTCCCAGTCGAACAACCGCTCATCCTATATTTGGAGATCATCCGAACGAAGTCCAACGCGGTCCGCATCTTTCACATCTTCTTGGCAGACCGAGGGCGTAGGGGCTCAGCAAGTGCAAGACCAATCGATGAGCTCCTACAACAGTTCGAACGATGTACCTTCCAACTCACTTGGTGTCCCTCAAGGCCCGCGCAATGACTCATACCGGAGCGTACTTGACGTCACTATTCCATCTATGGGGGAAGAGACTAGCAGTATCCAGGCAACACCGGATTTGGCTTACTCAAACACTTGGGGAGAACCTTCCAGGTTGGCTCTTGATCGGTCACAGCTACTGCCCGCCGCCGGCGCCGCTGATAGTCTGGCATCCATACCAGAGCAAGTGATGCCGACAAAGTCGAATCTCACGTACGGTAGGACGCACTCGCCTGCGCAGCATTCAAGGAAGAGACTCTCGGGCCTGAATGAGTTTGGGTCGCCGGGCAGTTTCCGTAGCTCCAGGTCTGGTTCAGGACGCGGCAGGTCGGGCCGACCGGATTCAAAGCAAGAATCGCGCTACGGTTCAGTATCGCGGCCTATAAGCAGGAAGTCGGACTCGAGCCCCTTCTTTGGCGGGGGATCGGTTATGCCATCTCGCAACCAATATACCCTGGACAGCGACGACTACGACACCGACTCGACACAATCGCCGAGGGGGACAAGATACGGGAAAAGGAAGCCAAAGAGAAATTCTCTCAGCATTGCATACGATGAGCTGGGTCAGAGCTCACCGTACCTGAGACAAACGCTCTCTTTATCTCCTCGACCACTCAGCATTGTCAAGAGAGATTCAAGCGGGACAAGACGCTCGAAGAGGGACAGCCATGCCGGCAAGCAGTCGCCTTTGTCACGACATTCATCATCCAGCTCGAACATACTGGGTGGTGGCTGGAACAGAGACTCTATTGTGCAGCAAGACGCCTCCGGGAGCCGCCCGGACTACGCATCGTCGAGGGCGAGCAGCGAAGTTCTGGGCAAAGGCAAGGGGTTGGCCTCGTCAGGAAACGACTCGGGAGGTTCTGACTGGGTGACGGAGGCAGGAACAGTGGGGAAAGGGGGTCCTCGGAGTCGGTTGAGCAGCAATGAGGATTTCCGTGTATTCATGTGAGGATGAGGGCCATTCTTCCCCTCTTGTCCCATAACCTAACACACTTGTCTCCCGTTGGAAAGCGTTGCGATTTGTTATACCCGCTGAGGAGTTTCAATGCTCGATGTCTCTTTCTTATATTGTAGTAGTAATGGAACAGGAACAGGGGCGCTAATGGGATGGCCGACGTAATGTTTGGAAGCTTGAGACCAGTGGGAAAGCGCAACGTGATCTAGGTATCGCCCTGGTCAGGGTACCCGGATCGTGATGTCGAATTGGCGATGCAACAAAGGACAACGAAATATCAATTAGTCTATTACCGGTAACTATTCCCCGCAGACCCCTTTTTTCGAATCCCCTCTTGTTTTAGTGTAAGTAGACCAACAAGTCTGTGCTTTTCTCTCGTTTCCCGGACCAGGCTTGAGCAGGGGCCAAACGCACACGAATAGCCACAGCTTAGCTAAGCTCACCTAAAAAGGCCTAGCGCGATCAGGAGCCCCGAGGTTGAAGAAGGGAGGCAGCCCACCCCACCACTGTTGGCCCTCTGGGGAGGGGCCACGGGGCCAAGCTTTTGGGGTTTAGATGGGATTTTTTTCCGAGGGTGAGGAGAGAGAGCTTGGGCCTCATTGCCAACCCATTTTCGTCTGCTTCAGAAAAAGGAGAAGGGGGGGATGGGATTCTCAGTCTTTGGCTGGAATGACCAAGAGAGGGGTCCGCGTGCACGGAGCACAATAGATATGACAGGTGGGTAAATTGTAATCGTTGTACCTATGCTGGCTTGAATAGGATTATGGAAGTCTGTACGATTTCCAGTTAGGTGTTGGGATCTTCAAGAAATAGAGCTGCACACAGATAACACGGCCATTTCTTAATTAACCCCTCATGTTTGGAAAGACTCCGTTGTAACTGGATTATGACAACAGACGGAATCGGTATGCAGCATGATCAGCACCCACCTATGGCATGACGCAACTGTAGCAAATAGAGAGAGAGAGAGAGAGAGAGTGTGTGTGTGTGTGTGAGTGAATGAGAGACAAATAAACAGGAACTCGTCTCTTCGTGACAAGTCCTTTCCTCTCTCATCGAATGCGCCGTAAATGTTGCTCGCAACTTGTCTCCGAACAGGCTAGAAATGACGGTATTGCAATTGCTGCACAGCTTAGTGTATCTGTCTATTGCTCCATTCATTGGTCGACAGGCCGTTGCCAGGTGATGGGGCAAATATGCAAGCGAGAGAGCAGAGAACAGGAGAAAGAGAGAGGAAAGTGCGCGCGGAACACCCCCTCGTACCTACCTAAGTCGGGCCAGAGGCAATGTGACTCCTCCATGGTGTTGTTGGTGCAAAGCAGTGGAGGCGTCAACAAGACGGTTAACCAGCACCGCCTCCTCACTGGCAGCGTATCCTCTCAGTTCGCCTCACAGTCTCGTCACCAACTGGCCTTTCATTTTCGACGGATTCCAAACATCTCGCCCTTCCCAACCTGGGCCTTAGCCTTAGCACCTTCGTCCTAATTGCTTGGTGGTTGTGCTTTTGCTGGCGGTACGTACCCCTCTTCGGAGTCACCTTACGACCAGCTGTCCGCCAGCCAGCCAGCCAGCCAGCACCTTACCTACTACCTTAGTAGGTAGGTAGGTAGCCCAGCCTGCTGTCCTGGCCCTTCCTTCCGTTGCTTGCGCCTTCTCCGTATCGCACAAACTCCCTCAAGAGAGTGCCACCGCACGCGACCTGACCTGCCTGCGTCGCCTACCTGCCTGCCTCTCCTACTTCGTCGTCACCACCACCCATCCATGTGGAAAACTCTTCTTGCTCACAACCTCACCCACACCACACCGAGCTACGATTGAGTTCGGCTCTTTTTTTTTTTCTCTTCCTTCCTCCCTCCCTCCCCCTCTTCTGCGCAACAATATCATTTTCGCGCAGCAATTCCTTCACCGAACCTCGATCCTCCTTCCCTCTCTCAGTAAACCACGTCCAACGCCTCGCGGGGATCGACGCCTGTCCCCTGCTATTTCCCTTGCGATTCGGATACCCCGCTTCCTGACCGAGTGTGCGCGATCTAGAACATTTTGCTACCGCACCGCACCGTACCACACCACCTTCCTTCACCTTACCTCTAATTTTTCCCTCCCAGTCTTCTTGCGCACTGCACGACCGGCTTTGAAAACTCTTACTGGCTGTGATATCGACCTGCACCCGACCAAAAACCGACCGACCGAACACCTATCAACTCCGGTAGCTGTGCTGCTGACTCTTCGAATCCATCACCATGGGTCAAACTCTCTCCGAGCCCGTTGTCGAGAAGGTATGTCATGAACCCCCTTCCTGCGCCCGAGCCAGACCAGCCCAGTTCTACTCTCCTCTCTGTCTACGCGTCGCCTTGCCTAGCACACTGCCTCCATAGCCCATCTACTCCTTGCTGCTGTCTGTTCCTCAGGGCACAGTCGGCCATGAAGATGACTACGTACCCCGCCTGGCTTGTCCTTTGCTTCTGGTGATACTGCGTGGGCAGCCGAGAAGGTCAAGGGGCTTGAGGCTCTATGTTCAACAATCTTCATCCACAATGGCGTACGTTCAGCCTCTTGAGGGGTCCATTTCACTGACTCCAGTCCCACTGCCACAGAGCTCGGCCAAGGGCGAAGATGAGCGCCTCATCTACGGCGTCTCCGCCATGCAAGGTTGGCGCATAAGCATGGAGGATGCCCATATCACGATCCTCGATCTTCTACCTCCCGGCAGCGATGAAGCTAAGAAGCACGAGTCAAAACTCTCTTTCTTTGGAGTCTTTGACGGCCACGGTGGCGATAAAGTGGCCTTATTCGCTGGAGAGAACATTCACGATATCATCAAGAAACAGGAGACCTTTAAGAAGGGCAACTACGAGCAGGCGTTGAAGGATGGCTTTCTGGCGACAGACCGCGCAATTCTCAATGGTAATCACCCGAATCTTTCAGACATATGACGCTCTGGAGGGTTTGCCCTTGCAGCAGTAGCCGTTTATTACATCCACAAAGAGTGCACGTGCTGACTGCCGGGTTCATTCAGACCCCAAATATGAGGAGGAGGTCTCTGGCTGCACTGCCTGCGTTGGCCTGATCTCGGACAACAAGATCTATGTGGTACGTTGGAGCCCATCCCACTCTGCACCACATATTTGCATTACTGACAGCTTTGTGAACAGGCAAACGCCGGTGACTCGAGAAGTGTCCTTGGTATCAAGGGTCGGGCTAAGCCCCTGTCCCAAGACCACAAGCCCCAGCTCGAGGGTAAGTACTTACTTGTTCATGGTATGCGCAACTCTGGTGGCTGACTTGTACCCTTCTTAGCCGAGAAGTCTCGTATCACAGCCGCGGGTGGCTTTGTTGACTTTGGCCGCGTCAACGGCAACCTTGCGCTTTCCCGAGCCATTGGCGACTTCGAATTCAAGAAGAGTGCAGAGCTTTCTCCGGAGGCCCAAATTGTTACCGCATTCCCCGATGTCGAGACCCACGAGATCAGCGATGACGACGAGTTCTTGGTCATTGCTTGTGATGGTAAGCAATAAAATACTAGTTTCGGACACCGGACCGGGAATCACTGGCTGACACTGTCTTCAGGTATCTGGGACTGCCAGTCCTCTCAGGCGGTTGTCGAGTTTGTTCGACGCGGTATTGCAGCCAAGCAGGAGTTGGACAAGATCTGCGAGAACATGATGGACAACTGCTTGGCTTCCAACTCGGAGACTGGTGGCGTTGGCTGCGACAACATGACCATGGTCATTATTGGTCTTCTGCGCGGCAAGACCAAGGAAGAGTGGTATGAGGAGATTGCCAAACGGGTTGCTGCTGGAGACGGACCTTGTGCCCCTCCCGAATACGGTACGACTGAACCTGAATCCACCTCCTCTTAAGGCGTTGGACGCGCGCCAACACCTCCACCCACATTGTTCTGAGACGTTGTTCTCTTTCCCGTTTAATACAACAACTATCCCCTTGTTACAATAATCTGTTTTGTGTCCCGGATTTCTTTTTCTTTTCCTCTTTTTCTCTTTTTTGTCCAGAGGAGGAGAGCTGATTCGTAGTCTGCAACTAGCTGAATTCCGTGGCCCCGGAGTTCACCACAACTTCGACGACAGCGACAGCGGCTACGATGTAGATGTTGAGAACAAGGGCAAGCCGTTTGGCATTGGCGGCTACAAGGGTCGCATCATTTTCCTTGGTGATGGCACTGAGGTCTTGACCGATTCCGATGACACCGAGATGTTCGACAACGCGGAGGAAGACAAGGATCTCGAAAGCCAGGTGTCCAAGACTTCCTCAGCAACAAGCAAGGACGGCGAGACCGCCGACAAGTCAGAGACGAAGCCAGCGCAGGAGAGCAAGGCAGGCGCGGATAAGGCCAAGGAGGAGTCAAAGCCAGTCGCAACATCTGAGGTGGCAGACTCGCAGAAGACTGACAGCAAGAAGTGAGTTGAGCGACTGGCGATATCAACTTTACCTTGACGAATGATGCGGCGTGGATGTGTGTGCTGGCTCGGGATTGATCGGACTACGGATTCTTATGACTTGAGATTCGAAAGACTTTATACGGCTTGGCTGGGATGAAATGACTGAAATGCTTCCTCTTGTTTTCTCCATCATACTGAGGGTCCGCGCCTTCGACAGGGTTTGCGAAAGGGGGAACGGAAGCAGTCGCTGCGGCCAAAGGGAAGACGACGGCCGACCGCGGCTTAAAGATGGCTGAAGATCCACCCATGTATGTGCCATAGCTCGTGGCTCCCGTGGGCTCACATAGTGGCACGCCTTACACATGAATTCATTTGCATAAACCAGTACTTATCCGGCATGGGCCTGGCACTGGTTGTGAAAGTCTACCAGCAGGACAAGAGCCTGTTTCAACGTTTAATTAGCCACATGGTGATTGGGGTCCAGGTACGGTGTTGCTTTTGCCGCGGAGCATTGTAAGCCAGCCGATCCGTCCGCAACCTATTTCAACGGCAACGCCGCAGGTGCGTATATAGCCATACGGATGGTTAATGGGAGATGAGGAATTGCTCAACGTAACATATTGCATCGAGAATTTGGGCCTTGACACAATTTCCATGGGTATTACGTAGCGAATATATGGGTAATGTTATACAGGAGGCTTCTTTATACATAGTCGTCAAGGCCTTGCTACTTCAATTGCTCAAAGAACGGGTTTCGTCTACCCAACTCTCAACATTTTTAGGGGCCGATGCTCTTCTCAAGATCAGCAGCAATCGTGTCGGGGACTCGCTCGTCGGGAAAAGCGTCCTTGTCGCCGTCGACAGGATCGAGATGTGTGATGATCATATCGAGACGTAGGCGTTGGGAGGGATCGATGTTCAACTTCCGATCCCTTGGATGAAGGAGCATCGGCTTGCCGGGCACGGTAATCTTGCGCGACAGCTGGCCCTGCTGCTTGGCTTGCTTGACTGCCTGGATGATCCGGCTGTCGTCCTCCCACGACGCGTTCAGGGCCTCATGGAGGGGCTCATCGGGACGCCACTCCTTGAACCGTTCGTGCATACACCTAGCAATCTGGGCGCCAGCATTCTTGCTTTCTGACAGTTTCATGTCTTGTGGACAAAAAGAAGGCAATGCTAGAACGTCTGTGGCTGTCCCCTCGCCATCCGCCTTGCCCTTGTGCCCTCTGTGGCCGTGTTTCAACAGCCTAGAAACGTCATTACGCATGTACCAGGTGGTCTTGCCGTCCACGCAGGCGTAACGCCAGATGAGACCCAAGGCGTTGGGCCTGCGCATCCTAAACGCCAAACAGAACAGTTCGTGGTACGTCTGCTCGTCGAACGCGATGTTGAGCTTGGACGCCTTGCGGAGGATGGCCGTGGAGACAGCGAACTTCCGCTGCATCCGCGCATGATACAGAACCATGTCAAGTACTAGGGTGGTGGGGGTCGTCAAAGACAGCTCGCTCATGATGTCGAAGAGATCCAGGCAGGAGCTAAGGTTGCCCAGGCGTCCGAGCTCGTTCATGATCCTGGTCATGGCGGCTTTCGAGACCCAGTGTTTGCCATACTTGGCGTCCTGGCTTTGGAGAAACTCCCGCATGCCGGGCCATTTATCGTGGGCATGGCGGACATCATATACAACTAGATCCTTTGCAATGAGTTGAACGGCAGTTGGATCCAAGAGCAGACCGAGTGAATGCATGATCTGGACCACGTGGAGGCGGATTTCTTCACTCTCCATGAGCTGGAGAAACAGAGACCAGGTCTGGGCGTTCGGCAGGCAGCGGTGTCGAATCATCAACTTCAGAATAGAGTCAAAGTTGAAAAGATCCTTGACCTTGACATTTCCAGTCAGAAGGGTATTGAAGGTGCCGGTGTCAACCGGCGGTAAGTTTAGTTTCAATCTATTATTGAAAAGTTCGCGGGCTTCATTGCGATGCGAATGACTGTGCAACTCTATGAAGCGCAACGTCTGCTTGAACGCACGCCTCGAGTGCGCCTGGTTTGCGGTTTTGTCGGCGAAGGCCGCCTTGAGGAGGGCTATTGCTGCCTGAATTGCTGTGGTGCCCGAACCGTAAAACTTGGATGAGAGGCGCTCAGGGAGTCTTGCGTTCGTGATAGCAGTGACATAGACCAAAAACGTTTGAGGAGTCCACTCTTGAGGCTTCGGGATCTTATGGTGAGGCTGGTAAGCTGTATACTCGGGAGTATAGCCCGGACGCTGTGATTCCACGGAGCTCTCCCACAGGAACTCTGCCGTAGACCGTGCCGGCCCTTCAGGCTTGGCCGACGAGGCTTGGCTGCCGGTGAATTTGCTGCCGATGGCTCCTTCTGTGCTTATTGTGCTGCTATTTCGAACAGCAATGCGGTAGATCTCTTCGGTTGCATGCTCTAACGCCTCCTCGTCTCCTGAGAGCAGCAGATAAATCCCATCATTGGACGCTCTTCCATAGGCGTCCTTTGGCCAATGAAGCTCGATATGACACCGTGTCTGCTCGTGTATGTCCCAAATAGTGTGGTCTACTTCGTACAGCAACTTGTCCCCGAGCTCTGACTCGACTGATATTTTGCGTGCACGAATTTGCCACGGGCCCCTAAGCGGCCGAGTTTGCAGTCGGAGAATATCCAACGTAGCACGCCAGTTGATGAGGGGTTGTTTCTGTATTTGCCGGATGGCCTGGAGCCGCAACTGTCTAGTCACGCTCTGAGAGGCTCGCTGCAAACTCGACTGCGTCTCGCGGGAGGAGTTGTATCGCACAGCTGGCGTAACTAGCACGGAATCGTATTGCGTGGGTGCCAAGGTAGTCTTTTGGCTGTTTTTGAGGTGCTTCGACCGCACTTTCTCACTTTGAGAACCATGCTTGAGCTGAGAAACGTTGTGGACTTTTCTTATTCGTAGATGCTGCTGTATGTCTTCGGTGGGGATAGATGTGGTCGCAGGTGTTGACGGTTGTGTGTCGCCAGCCGACTGTTCACCATGAGTTGACGTCATTGTCGATTTCCCTGTCGATTTTGACAACTGCATCTCGGTTGCTCCTGTCTCGAAAGCCCGATCGACACCTTTGGCTTCTTCCTTGTCGGTCCATCGCCCTGGGGGAGGGCTGGCGGCGTCACCGTTCGATTGCTTAGCCGTCCCCTGAGCACGGATGTCGTGATTTTCTCGTTCGATTGTACTCTCTGAAGTTGTCCCGCGATGCGATGTTATGCCCTCATCGGGCTTCTCTTGGGTCGCATCGGAAGCTGCGTGAATCCATCGACGGGAGGACGACAGTTGAGCCGATGACGCCTGAGGCCATCGTCGTGGACACCTGGGAGTCAGAGAGATCCCAGAGACACCAAGGCGCTGGAGTCGACCTTTCCATGGTAGCGTTGTTCCCAGTGACATTTGTTTATGAATGGCTCATGTTGTATCACGGGCTCGCAGTTTGTTGTGTCGGGAAATAGCAAGACACGGAAGTGCTGAGCAAGAGTCGCAAAGCTAGGAGAAATTTCCACTTCGCGCCGATTGATCCCGGCCCCGTCCGTCACCCCAGTCCCACTGCCCCACTCCGTCTGTCTGCTGTACGTCCCTGTGCTGCAGGGACCCAGGTCTTAATTATTTGGTGATCCAACGGGCTTCTGGACTGTGTGTTCACGAATGGGGGTAGGAGAGAGCGCTTCTTGTGGTGGGATATCAAGGACTAGCAAGTTTGTATATGTAAAGCCGGGTATACAAGAAAAATATTTCTCTTCTCATCCTCATTACTTACCTGGCGACCCAGGCAAGGCGCCAGAGTTGACGTGTGCCGGGCCGCTCTGATCAATACCCTGCCAACTATCGTTCCAACCCTCATTTTCTGCCACAGCGTGTTTGGCTTCGCCATTCTCTGCTAATCCCTTGACGTCGCTCCAATACGACAATCGTTTTACTTCCTCATCGGCATGCTTGATCGCCCCAGCAAGATGCTCCTTTCTCTCCTTGGCCTTGCCATTGCCGTCGTCCTGCTCCTTATCTGCGGCGACCGCATCATCATAGATCTGCGTCAAGCGACTCAGTAGAAGCCTTCTCGAGGCCTGGAAAACAAAAATGCCCATAATATCGTGCATCTCATCTTGCAAGTGCCCGAGGTTGTCTTTGGCATGTGCCAGGTAGTTTTCGACGGCCTCAATCTTCTCGCGGTCGATTCGTGAAGCTCGTAAAACCGCCATGAGTGTCCGCACATCCTCTATATCGGGCTTCTCCTCCACCACACCCGTCTGCATGCTCGTCTTGCCGATGCTACCTCGCCTGCTGCCCGCTACGCTCGATGAGCGGCTATGATTGGCAGGCGTTACTGTGAAATAGTCCGAGTTCAGCATATGGGGATCATCTGAAATGTTCTCGGGCTTTTTCTTGATTCGCTTGCGAATCCAGCACCTCCTGCGAACGAATGAGTTCCACCACTTCGGGCCATGCCAGGAAAACTTCTTGGAGAACATGAACGAGTATTCCCATCCGAACTCATCCGTGGGCACGCCTTCGGGGCGATATACCCTCCACTCAGGCCATGCCCACTCCCATGATGGATCGGGAACTTGGGCCGTCTTAATCGTCGTGGGGCTTGTCTTGTGGAACTGGTTCTGCCAGGGCGAGGGGTCGAGGTTGCCCAGAGCCTTCCCAGAAAAGAGGGCGATGCCGCAGGCTATACAGCCTCTCTCGTTCTCCCACAGAACATCCACGGCCGTTTCTCGCTCCGCTGTTGCAGGTCTTTCTCTGTGGGCACCATCTCGTACGGGCATTGGGCCCTCCTGCGGCGTGGGTTCTACATGGCAACAAATATTAGGATACTTTCTTGAAATCGGGGTGTGTAGAAGACGGTCTCACCTTCGACTTCAATTGATGGTGCGTTGGTGGTCTCCGTGGTTTGAGGGTCGAGCGTTGGCGCACCCTTTCGTTTTGCGGGCTTGGACGGCTGGTTCTGTTCTCGTTCTATTGATTGCTGGCGGAAGCTAGCATCATGGCCAGCGGCGCAATTCGTAGCGCCGTTCGTGCGAGCATCCGCATCATGTCCCCCCTGTTGGTCTTCATCTCGAATCAGTCGTGATCGGGTCGATGCTCGCGTGACTCCGCCAATGGTCTCGATGCTCGGGGACGCAACGCGGTCGTCGTGATTGACAATATTAATCTCGTGGTCGTAGTCACTATCTTTGAGGCCGGTAACTCGACGGGAACTTCGAAACGATGGCATCGCTACGTATCACAGCTTTTGCATGCCGGGTGTCAAGAGGTTTCCACCTTAACGCGGCCCCAGTTACCAACGCGCAGCAACAGGAGCCGCTACTCTTAGTAAACGGAGACGCGAGTGGGGAAGATGCAATAACAATCCGGACGTGATCTTGCTTCGCGGGGGCAACGAGGGCGCTTCTTCTGGAATGTTGAATACCAATGTATGACTACCCTAACATGATGCCAGCTCACGGCTGTGTAGAGGCGATGTTCCCAGTGGCCCCGTCGAAGGGTAGACGAGGGGGAAAAGGGTCGTGGTGAGGAAGAAACCCCAGATGGCGAAATTATTACGGTGCGTGCTGTGAAGTACAGTCCGAGGAAGTCAATGGAGAACCGCGCTTTCGGACCTGGCGTGGGCTAGACCTCCTTCGCCTAGCTGGGACTGACCAAAGACTCAGAACAAGGCTAGCACGATGCAGGAGCAGGGCGGCAGGATGGCTTAGCGACGGCCTGGAACAGAGATTGGATACGGGCTGGCTCAAGCGCTTTCACAAGCGAAGAGGCAAGGGCAGGATATGGTGCGTCGATGATGTAATGTCTGCGATGTCACAGCTGAGCGCCGTGCACCCTTGTCACCGGCTTTGCGTGCCACAGAGCCCAGCTGAACCATCCATGCCAGGGCGCCACAAGAGTCATCTGAGAGAACCGGGTTTGGAGCTTTTGAGAGACAACAGTTCCATTTGATAGTGACAGTCGGTTCTCGGGGCTCTGGTCAATGTAAACGACCTAGGTAAGTAGTCTAAGGTGACACTGGGAGATCCAGTGATGTGGTGATCCGGGCGAGACTGATGATAAACCTCACAAGTACCTCTTCCTCTAGCCAAGACAGCATGAGTTGTACATAGTAAGTTCCGAAATGGTCGCCTCTGAAGCATATGGCCTGTGCTTGCTGTAGGTGGGGCACTGAGCTAAGAGCGGCTGGGGCAAGCTACCTACCATTCCCCGCACTTATGCCGCTCTACGTCATGTATCCTTCATCTCTTCACGTCAACCATGAGCTTTTGTAGCTCGAAATTCCTTGCCTAGCCGACGGCAGGTGCAGGTAAGGTCACTCACTGGTCACCAAGGGGTGGGAAAAGGACGTAGCCGCGCAGAATGAGACAAGAACTTGTAGCGCCCGTGATTCGGTAGTACTAATAGATCGTGCCATCCTTCGTAACGAGTCCCATTCTGCTCTCTTCTTCTCTCACACAATTCAATCAACCAAAGCCCGCATTCTCGATAATAAACCTACAGGTCAATTCAACCCAGAAACGGCTCGTCACATCTCTCTACAGACCCATCGAAACAATCAACATGTCCAAATCCAAGGCTCCCCTCTACCTCGGCCTCACTGCCGCCGGTGGTGTCGGCTACTACCTCTACAGTGCTGGCGGTAACCCCAAGGCCGCAGAGGCCAAGTTTGAGAGTACGTTTTCCTCCTCACTCATTCTCTCCACGCCGCAAAACACAAAAGGTTCTAACCGATGTGCCCAAAGGCGACGTTCACAAGGCTTCCGCCGAGGTCAAGTCGCATCTTCCCGGCGGCCGCACCCCCGACGCCCAGAACAAAGGCGCCCAGGTTGGTGCGAAGCTTGACGAGGCTGGCGCGAAGCTCGACTCTGCTGTACGTTTCCCCGCGCTCGTTACTCTGCCAGATGCTGGGTAGGATTGGATTGAGATGGCTGACTGATTACTCCTGCAGGTTGCCCAGGCCGACAAGAAGTTCTCCGCGACCAAGAGCAATGTTGAGGCATATGCCAAGGATGCAAAGGCTGAAGCCCTGAAGAAGGTTGATGCTTTTGACAGGAAGGTTGAGGATGAAGCTGCAAAGGCCAAGAGCGGCATCTCTAGCTGGTTCGGCGGAAAATAACTGTGACGGAATATGGCGGTTTCTGCCCTTTTCTTTTCTTCCCCCTCCTCTCTTCATACTTCTGTTGTACGGATTCATCATGATATCGGGGCATCGGTTGCGGTTTTTGTCCTTATTTGTTAGCCTAGGGTCCAGGAGTAGTGACACGAATCAATTTCAACACATTTGACTCAATTTTGTTGGTTACAAGTTATCACCTGGCTTCCTTCCCAGTGGTATCCCTTGCTTTTGCGCCTGTTGATGTTGTTACGGGACGACCAACCTTGCTCTATTCCCGACGCATCAAACCTATTTTAATACACATGCGTTTTACATGGGCTCATTTCTCCAACGCCTCTGCCACCATTTCTAGAACTTCTTCCGTGCCTTTCCTAGCGTTTACAGGTTGCTTGGCGATCGCTTGCCAGTGTTCGCCATGGCGGGGCTCGTTCAAGACGCATTTATTGATCACGTCCGCCCGTTTCTCCTGAGATTCAGTTAGTACATGAACAGGATGCTCGACCCTGGCAAGTCGGGAACTTACATCTGTACCATGCTGGAGCAGGAACTTGTAATACCAAGCCCAGGTGTCGCCGTTGTCGCTGTCCAGCACCAGCGCCTTTTCGAACCAGTTTTGGGCTTTTTCGAGCTTACGTTCGCCCCAGAAGATGCGAGCTACAGCCACGAAGAGTATAGGATCGTTGTCCACCTTTTTGATGGCCTCCAATGACCGCGGCTTCCGTTGGGTTCGTGGCTCCAAGTGCCAGATCTGCTCGCTCCAAAGGAGACCGCTTTTGGGCACCTCTTGAAGTGCCTTGGCCATGAGTGACTTGGCCTGGTTGACGTTACCCGCGCGCCGCTCGATGCGTACAGACTCGCACCAGAGCTCTGGTGATTTGGGAACAGCCAGGCGAGCTCGATCGAGAACACTGCGAGCCTTGACGACCAGCCCGACCTTCTCCTCAAGGCGAGAGTAAAGAAGCCATAGGGGAACAGATTTGGGCACTGCCTTGACTCCTGTGCTGTATGCCTCCCGTGCCTGCCCGACCTTCCCAAGATCTTCGTAAGTTTGTCCCTTGAGCATCCACAACTTAGCGGTGGCCGGGAAGTACTGTAGAGCGCGCTGGACCAGATCCAATGCGGCGTCGCTGTTGCCCAGTACTCTCTCGAATACTACACTCTTCATCCACACACGATCCGTCGGAGCTTGGTCCCGGGCTTCCTCCAGCAACTTACGAGCGCGCTCGGTCTCTCCGTTCTCGGCTTCGAGCTTGACCGCGGCGAGCCAGATATCTTCATTGTCCGGATTTGATTTGAAAGCTCTGGCGAGTATCAGTCTGGCATTGTCGACTTCGCCGGCTTGCCATTTCTCCTTGGCGAGCATCATCCAGAGCACTTCGCTCTTGGGGCATGCTTCGACAGCCTTCTCCAACACCTGAGCAAGGGATTCCTTTGTCCCATGGTTTCTCTCCAAATCGGCAGCTGCCATCCATAACGTCCTGCTGTTGACGAAAACACGCAGCGCGTAGGAATAGATAGCACGCGCCGTCTCGTACATGCCGCGGTTGATACTGCTTTTTGCGTCCTCCATCCAGGTATCCTTACGGTCATCGTCTTCGTCCAGACCGTAGCCCAAGGTTTCTCTGATGATGTTTCCACATGTGATGACGGCACCCTCCTCCTCGCACTTCTCAGCTTCTGTAATCCATTCCTCGCGCTTTGGCATGGCGGATTCCTTGACAAGAACCGCGACGGCACGCTTCATGACATTCACCTTGGTGCCCTCGCCCAGCTGCTCCTGCAAACGAGCGGCTGCGATCCAGATTTCGTGAGAAGTAGGAACCGCTTTGCGTGCCCTGTTGAGTACTTTTTGGGAATTTTCGGGGCTTTCCAGTCTTGCCAAAGCCAACCACAGATCAACGGACAGGGGTATAAGCTCTGTTGCCTTGGCCAGCAGCAACCGAGCATCTTCCGGATCTTCTTCAAGGTTGACCGCTTCTTTCCAGAGGGCCTCGGATTCGGGGATGTGGTCTAGGGCAAGCCGGATGACTCTCTTCTTCGCCCTGGGCTCGTTTTCCAGCCTCATCGCCTCGACCCAAAGGCGCACGGACCGGTCGTTCTTCTTGATGGCTTCCGCGGCAATGATCTTGGCATTCTTACCCTCGTTGAGTCGAATGTTTTCCAACCAGACGTCCTCGCTTTTAGGGCAGTGTGTGCATCCTCGTGCTATTACGTTGCGGGCTGCTACCGTCTTGCCTGCCAGCTCTTCAAGTCGCGCTGCAGCAATCCAACCAGGTGCGTTATTCGGGTTGGTCTTGATAACCGATGTCAAAAGTTCACGTACACGGTTGATATCACCAACCTGAGCTTGGGACTCGCTAAGAACGCTCTTGTTCAAGCTGGTAATATAGCCCTTGGGATCGATGGTTGATGCGCTACCAGCCACTGACTCGGTGCCATCCAGGGAGGCTTGTTCAAGTCTTGACTTCAGAACCTTGTCCCTTGCGGCACCAATCTTTGCGAAATTCGTCATGGTGCCATCCGCTGTGTCGGCGCTTGATGCAGTACCATCCTCCGCAACGGTGGTGCCTAACTCGGATGAGTCTCTCGCGGCGGCAAGGACGCTGTCGGGAACCGCGTAGAAGCGTTGGCGGAGGTTCTGTTTGCTTCTGCGGTTCTTTCCTGTCAAATCTCCAACCTCGGGGAGATTCGCCCATTCGTCATCGGTGACTGTTGACAGCGCTCTCTTGAGATCGGCGAATTGTTGCTGGATCTTGGGGTTCTTCCGCTCGTATTCTTCCTGTTCGGCCTTTTCGCGCGCTTCTCGTTGTTTTTGTCGCCTTCTTGCCATCTTCTCGTCTACCTCCTTCCATATCCTGTCGGCCTCCTCATCGTCTTTGTCGTATACACCGCCGGCGAACAGGCCAACCTCATTGTCGGGATCTTTGAAGCGGTCGTCGTCGTCATTGTCGTTTTCGTCTGCCTTCTTTCCGTCGGTTCCCAGTCCCAGTTGAGCAGCACGCTTTGCGACGGCCTCCTTAATTTGGTCTTCGGTTGGTCCTTCGCGTGCAGGGCCTAAATCGGATCGCGTTGTGAAGCCAGTGGCACCTCGACCAAGACCGGCAACATAGTTCTCGGGCGCCGGCTGGCTCAAAAAGTCGCGTCGTCCAGACATTTTTATTTTTTTCAAGTGCGCCGCTCGTTTATCGTCGAGGCGGTGGGAATAAAAGAATGCGCACCGCCTGGAAGTGTTGTAGGGACGGTAAGGAGATCTCACGAGCCGCAGCCCCAGAGGTGACAGTTGCGCAAGGCTGAAGGTACCAAAGTTTTTAAGCTGCGGAATCCCTGTGGCCACTGTCGTTTAGTGGGTCTTCTCCACTAAAATTTCCAAAAGGCTGCCCCTCCATCTTCACCGCAGACTTCGACATCGTTAGATTTTGGG
Source organism: Colletotrichum caudatum (assembly GCA_030867225.1). Classification (NCBI taxonomy): domain Eukaryota; kingdom Fungi; phylum Ascomycota; class Sordariomycetes; order Glomerellales; family Glomerellaceae; genus Colletotrichum; species Colletotrichum caudatum. The sequence goes on along the minus strand of MU846007.1, from coordinate 158,878 downwards.
GATTCAATGTCGAGAAACTGCCTCTGAAATTTTGTCACGGATCCTCTCTCGGCTCGCTTCTGCTTCCAATTCATCGTTGATACAAAGGGTGTACTTTTACCGCAATACATATACGATGGGCAAAGTCAAAGCTCCAAAGCGGAATGCCGCCTCCTCATCGTCGGGTCCTTACTCTCGACCCTCCCAAAAGACCAACAACGTGTTCAAGTTCAACGTACGTCGGCTGCATGGATGCTCGTGAATATCTTCTAACATAAATTTAGACAAACTTCGGTCAACACATCTTAAAGAATCCCGGTGTGGCGGACGCGATCGTACATGTACGCCCAGACAGCTCTTGCCAACGAAGAAGCCCATGCTTAACATATCTGTATAGAAAGCCGAGCTCAAGCCCACGGATACTGTTCTGGAAATTGGTCCAGGAACCGGCAATCTGACGGTGCGGATATTGGAAAAGTCAAAGAAGCTCATAGCGATCGAGTTTGATCCCCGAATGGCAGCCGAAGTCACAAAGGTTGGAGGTCACGCAGCCAGGTGGATTTGAAAACGCTGACGGAGTATACAGCGTGTGCAGGGAACCCCAGAGCAGCGAAAGCTCGAAGTCATGCTTGGAGACGCCATCAAGGTCGGTTCTCCCCTGGGTCCAGATATCAGGTTTCGTGAGCACTGTAGCTATGTGTCGCAGATGTGCTGGAGGCCCGGCTTGTCGTGATTGGGTTTTACTAACAATATATTTCAGGTTGATTGGGTTCCTTTCGATGTGCTCATCTCGAACACCCCTTACCAGGCAGGTATTTGCAAGTATATATATGAGGATCACAGTGCTTACGCGTCATTAAGATTTCCTCGCCCCTTGTGTTCAAAATGCTCGCCATGCCTAAGCCGCCGCGGCAGGCGATTCTCATGTTCCAGCTCGAATTCGGCCAAAGACTTGTGGCCAAGCCCGGAGACAAGCTCTACGGCAGATTGAGCGTCAATGCCAACTTTTGGGCGACGTGCTCCAACGTGGTGAGTAGTGGGCAGACCTGACTAGACCCGATTACGTTCACTGACGCCCCGACAGATGAAGGTTTCCAAGGCCAACTTTAGACCGCCGCCACAAGTCGATTCTTGCGTTGTGCGTATTGTGCCCAAACAGGGTGCTGAGCGTCCTACCATTGCCTTCGAAGAATTTGACGGCCTTCTTCGCATTGTAAGTACTTGGTGGGCACATATATGAGTGTTTCTTGCTAATCCTCGATATCAGTGCTTCAACCGCAAGAACAGAACTATGAGAGCGAGGTAAGACGTTCTTGACCGATGGAAAATACACACATGCTGATGTACAAACTAGTTGGCTTGGCACGAAGGAAGTCCTTCAGATGCTCGAGAAGGTACGCCCGAATCACCTGCAATATGAGAACTCACAAAGCTCACAACCCCTACAGAACTACCGCACATGGGCGGCTATGAACAATGTGCCGCTTGACGACACCCTTGTCGAGGACGACGAAGACGACGCCATGGAGATGGACGATGACGCAGAGGCTGGCGCAGACGATGACGATATTGAGCCGATGGACGACGACACCCCCGAATTCTTCAAGGAGCTCGGTGCTGCTGGCAGCAAGGCGCCCGAGAAGACCAAGAGTAAGCGCAGGAAGACAAAGGTTGCCGCGCTTGTGCGGAGCAAGATTGAGCGCGCGCTCGAGAGCACCGGTCTGCTGGAGAAGCGCGCACGCTCGTGTGACGAGACGGACTTTTTGAAGCTGCTTTCCGCCCTCAACTCGGAGGGTATTCACTTTGCTTGAGTGATCAGCTCGTTGACGGGATGGGTAATTTATCTTGGGCGGCACACCATGGCCTGGCGTTTGGGCGTACAAAATAAAACTAGACAAGAGGGAGAAAGATATCAGGTTGCGGATATAAAATGACGATTCATGGTTGAACTTCACATTGAGAAAAGACGCACTACGCCCAAATGCGATTCCATTCAGCTTCATGTTCTTCCAGCGATCAGTGCTCGGCTAACTTGTGTCTTTATACATGGCGAGACGGAGCTCAACCGCCCCATATGAGAACGAGATGATCTCGTCCGACTCAACTTGGTCCGGGACGAGCCTTCTTTTATACTCATGTCCGAGACAGAATATCATCCAACCACTTCTGCCTTCCCGATACTTACGCGATCACCAGGCACAACCTGGAAAGATTGCGCGCTCATAGCCCCAAGTCTATGGCTTTGGATTCTAGCAGACACTCACTCCAGCACTCCTTAGATTGAATCAATGACAAGCACTTATTTCAAATTCCCTTTCCCCTGAGGGGGTATCTACAAGCCTAAGCCACGTCCATTCCATCCGCGAGTGCAGAACACCGCCCCGCCCCAAAATTTGAAGTGATTATCATACCAGGATATAATGGACACGCACCTTGACGTGGCATCTACATCTACACTGCTGGGTGCTGGATGTGCTTTATCCATGCCGGCGCAATTGATCAACCAAAAAAAGAAGAGAGAAAAAAAGAAAAGAAAAAGGCTGGTAAGGAAGAGAAGGTCATGTGTAGTGCGACAGTAGGCTTGAACATCCGAGGCCCCAAACGGACATTGCTTTATCCGTACACCAATAGGCAATAGAAGGCTTGCTTTCGCGATCATGTTACTCGCCCCAGCGATCCGAATTGGGACGATGGAAGAAGCAAGCAGTCTGACAGCGTGCCCTTTCCCTGACGGGAGCAGACTTTTACCCGCTCATGCACACTGCCACGTAGCGGAGGAAATCAAGTGTGATTGGTGTCTGAGCAAGAACCGGATAGGAGCGCATGGCTCGGCGAATGCAGTTCCTGGAACATCAAGTTGGATTTGACAAACACACACACACACATTTTGCTGCGCCTTACATTCAAGCGAATCAACGCTTTCGGGAGGCCACCGGTACAAGCAGAGAGGAGGGCTGCATTACCCGCGAGGAACTCGTCCCGCCAGCGCACCGCGACGAGACGATCGAGGCCCGTCCCATCTGACAGGCGCCTGCAATTCCGGAACGGCGGTTCGACTATCAACGGTCTGGCGGGTTGGATGCCATGTTCCCTCCCGCCTTGTCTGCCTGCCGGGTGCCCAAAAAGCTGCTCGAGAGAAGTGTGGCACGTCATGGCGAACGCCTTTCACATATTATCCTGGGCTGTCCCAACCTATAGACTTCCGGGTTCCTGCGCAGATGATCAACGCCCAGCAAGCGGCGCTGACACGCGGGGGTCGTCCACCAGTGGATGCGAAGACTATTCGGTCATTGCATATCACACGCCGGTGCGGAACAGTACGGGCGTGAGAGTTGACCGAACGATGTCTCTGGGTGGGCGAGGGGGTTAATAGTTGTACCTGGTGGGCAGGCAGGGGAGGCATAAAGCAGGAAACGAACAGGCAGCATATGGCCATTTTTTTCGTCTGACAGCGCCTCGTTTCCTTCTCAGAGGATCGACCGGAAATTGCCGTTGAAAAAAAGTCCACCACCTTGGCATCATCGCATGAGAATATGAGATCTTCCTACCGATCCTTCTAGTGCCATATTTGGGTATTGAATGTCGGGTTAGGAAAAGAAAAAAAAAAGCTGGAAGTACCTCAATACCTACCTTTCTGTACGCCTGGCCAAGCCATGAAGAGTATACTCTCCGGTACCATATGGAGAGAGGAGAGGTTTCTTCAGTCGGAACGCGACGTAAAGCCAAGGGGGGGCATCGGCGTATGCCCAACAGGTTCCGTTACACGGCATCAGCTGCCAGATCAGCGGTTCGTCGGGTTTCGGTGCTTCAGCAGTCAGAATGGCCGGTGAGCGCCTCGGTCTGGGCGAACAACAGGGGGACTTGTGACTCTGTGGGGGCCATCGTGCGTACAAGGGTCAATGTGGATGGATGACTAGGACCAGATGGGGCTCGGGGTCGATGGGTAGCTTTTCAATGAAGTATTTGTACGGGATTGCTTGGAAGGCCCGGATCCTGCCCTAATACTTTAGATCCGTTGCTGCGAAGAGCTGAGAGAATAAGTAGGTAAAGACAAGAGACGCCGAGACGCCTGGGTAACGCCCAGTTGCGCCCTCCTAGACGCTCGTCCTGCCCCTATCTTGAGATGGAGGGCTTCAAGGGAGGCGAACGACGTCGCAGTGAACCCTCAACACCTAGGGTGGGCGGTGCAATTGCGATAGCGTACGAGAAGCGCAGGTAATTGCCTCGTGGTTGGTGGGTTCGCTGCGAAGTCCAGTCTGCAAGCTGGTGTGTTTTTCTCGTTTTGGCGGCGGCGGGGATGTCTTGGATTCCCCAGAACCCAAGATGATGACCCCTGAATGACGGCCCCTAAATAACGGTCCAAGGTTGGGTGCATATGGGAATGCAGCCAGTCGCGTGCCTACCACATCGTCCACTTGGCCGCCTGTGAGAGGCTCAATCAGACTGGCGTCCAGAGTTGTATCGTTGTTTAGGCCGGCAAACTTGCAGTTGCTTGCGTGAAATGCAGGGTTGTCATTGTTGGCAGAAAGAGACAGGGCCAAAGAAAGCAAACAGTGCCAACACTGGGGTCCAGAATAAGAGTCATCAGAGGCTCCCAAGGTGGATGAGCTCTCAACAAGACAAGGCATCAGCACGGCCGTTGGAGGGTCAAGCATCCGGTCGCGGCAGGCGTCACGATCCATTGTTTCTTATAAGAGCTGAGGTATGTTACTTGTTCCCGATTTGACCAGGCTGAGTCTTCAGAGACATGCTTAAACCTGAATGTTTCTTCGCTGCCAGTCTGACGACGACGTAATAGCGCCTGATATGAGTGTGCGAAACATGAGTAAGTACCATTCAGGGCGGTGTTGCGCTCATGCCAGACAACCAACAATGATAATAGGCAGGTTGAGAATTGTTTGCAACCAGGCCCGCGACTGTCGCCCAAGTGATGAGCTTTAATTGAAATTCTCGTCAGGTTGGGCAGCTATCGGGGGAGCGAGATGGATGCAATCAAAGAAGGCCGCCATGGTCCCCTGAATCCCATTTCGTGCCATGCATCCGAAATTTGGAAATAGCAGAGTTTGAGGCAGAAGATGCACCAGAATGCAGGTCCCAGTCATGTCCCGGTTCCTAGCTAGGACACCTGAGAAACCTTGGCCTTAATAATCACGTCCATAACAGCGCTGATATCAACAAAGATGGGAGAACCGAGAAATCAAGTTTCGTGAGGCGGTTGGCAGCGCAGGCAGCGCCGGCGGCGACGAGAGCTCAATAGGACCCAGATTCCTTCACAGGGGAAAGAGGACGACGACATGAAGGGCAGGGGCTCTCATTGGAAGTCCCGAGGTTCCAGATATCCGATCCCAAACAGCGGTGATGGCGGCGGGGTAACTAGCTAGTGTAAAACTACTTCGTACCTAGGCAGGGTTGGGAATAAGTAACTTTAAGTAAGTATTTTGTATGGGAAATACTTAGAAATACTTACTTAACGCTAAGAAAATGGGAATCTCAAGTTACTTATTCCCAACCCTGTACCTAAGTGACAGCTCGCCGGTGCAACAGAAAAAAAGACCAAGAAAAGACAAGGAAAAGAAAGCTGAGTGGGCTCCGGGATGGAGATCAGCTGCGGCGTGTGTCCTGGTTCTGCCTTGCCCAGTGCCGGGGTCAAAGGGAGCCATCATCAAAGTTGCATCCAGGAAAATTCCAGATGGCGGCAGATGGTGGAATTTTGGGCGTGGACTGCGTTCATTCTCCACTCTTATCCACAGCCTAACGATGGCGAATCAAAACGGCGAAAAGCATCCGGGAGGGAAGTTGCGGTCTGAGGCATCCCACAGTGGTGGTCTCAGGGAATTTGCCGGCGGCCATGGGTATTTTTTTTTTCTTTTTCTTTCTTTCGATGAATCAATTCGTTCAAAGCAAATGCATGTGCGGATACGTGAACATTGCTTACCTATTAGTACCTAGGTACACTAATGTGAGGAGTTAATAAAGGCAAGGCAGGGCAAGGGCGAAATATATATTACTACTGCTGCCCGATGTACGTATCCCATCAAGGGGCCCCTGTATAGACATGTACATTCGTACCCCGGCTATATAGTAGTGTACCTTCTAGGAGAAAACGTGACTTTCTCACCCGCCTGGAGAGTCCTTGTCTATCTAAGTACCTCAGTAGCGGGAGCGAAGGTACTGAAGTACATCTTACAGGTACGTACTGTACGTGGATGGTGGCCCGGACACAGCAGAGTTACAAACTCCTCTGAGGCCGGCTGGCTGGCTGGCTCGCTAGGTAGCTACTGGTGTTGACGTTGTGCCTGGAACCGGGACTGGCCTTGCGAACTGGTTGACGGGGTGTCGCCTCCCCCCTCTCTTTTTACTTCTTCTCTGCAGTCTGCCCTTCGCCGAGCCCTCCGCCCTTTTGTCCTCTGTGACGCTATGCCGGGACCTGCAGGATGTCGGATCCATTTTTCTCGCGTTGGCTGTTGAAGGAATCCGTCTGCGCCGCGTCGACCACTCTTCCAAAGCCCCGGTTTTTCTGCTCAGCGGAGGGGGAGGATGGATGCCCAGTGTTGCCGACACCCGTGACGGGTTACCTACCAATCCATCCGGTCGAACGCAATCACTTACCCGGCCATCTTCCACCTGCGCATGACTAAAAAGGCAGAATCGGGGGGGAAAGCTTCGCTGCTGACTTGTTCTGATGGGTCCTAGAACAGAGCTTCTGATTGCAGCGGATTGTAAGGAACGCTTCCGCGGTGCCTTGAGCACCGAGCACCGAGCTTCCAGACCCAGACCTGTCCATGTCCCTGCCATGCTGTCCCTTGGAAGGCGCCGAAGTTGAGCGGAAACAGCTTTATGCAAGGATAGAGCCTGGGAGACAAGAGAAAAGTTGTGCAAAACAAGGGACGAGGAAGGGGGGAAGGGGCAAGAAACGAAAAGCGAAGGACGATACCTATGGCCTGCAAATAAGCTACCTCCTTACAGGAAAAGAGTCTAGGGCAGATGCACCAGACAACGCCCTTATTCTCTCCGAGAATCTTCTCTGGGAAACTCTCTGAAGGATCAGTGAGTCGGTAATGTGGTCTGTATGGCATCCACGTATGCTTTTCAAAACTTTCCCTTCTTCTAACCATGAAAAAAATTCGACTGAATAGTGTAGGTTCCTTGGTCGTTGCTTGTCTTATTGGCACCTTACTCGCTAAACCTTCTTTCGCCTTTACGCCTCTCTTCCTGGTTCTGTTCTTTCTTCGTAGGTATCCGTCCTTTGTCGGATTGCCCGCAGAATTCAGGGGAAGAGGGAAGCTTCGCTCCGGGCCTGTCAGAGGTTTCGGTTTCGTTTGCTTCCCATCCATGCCGTTCCTTTCAAAGGTACCCTGCCTCGTGGTTGGTCAGACGGCCCCAAGGTACGCTCAATGAGGTGTTGATGATGAACGGATGCGGACTATATGTACTCTGGACGGCTGCCATCACTTACTACCAAATGCACTCACTACCTAGGTAGGGACATATAGCAGACCAGCGAAACATGGCAAGGCAGCACGGAACAGAGATATGCAAATAAAGCCGATGGAAGCGGTTCGTGCCCAAAACATATCCGGCATCCCAGAAAGCCTACAATCAGCAGGAAAAATCTGTCCTCCTCGTCGTCACTTTAGGAGCCAGTAACGGCAGCGGAAGCATCTGTGCTTCGTCTGTGAGGGATGAGGCAGGCACTGGGGGCACGCATCAGCAGTAGTCTAGGTACGGATACTTGACACAAAGTGGTATCACATGTAGCTCGGTACCTGCCTTGTTGACGACCGCCGGCTGCTCCCCTAGAAACCGCGGAGTGCAAGAGTCTCGGTGGATAGCAGGGTACTTGATAGTACGTACCGATAGACGGCCGACGACCTAAGCCGATGTACCTACCTGCCCTCTTCCCTTGCAACCAAGGCTCTGCTTTCTGGCAGGTCTACTTTTGGGGCTGCTGGAGTGGGCGTCAGACACTACGTAGAACCCGCTCATTGCCAATCGGTCCGCCCCAGCACGCACCACCACTCACCAACGCCCAGTTTCCAACAGTAACACCAACAAAGTACCTCCCCTCGCCAGCATCAGCACCAGCGCCATCCGCAGTGCCAGCGCACCCAGCAATTTTTTGGCTTTTGAGTGACTGCGTGCCTTACTGACCTCATTCCTGTCTGCCTCCACCAACCTCAGCCGTCTTGGTCTTCGTCTTTACTTCAGACACACACCACACACTCCCGCTTCCGCTCAACTTACACCATCACTTTCGATTCCTTTCCTCAATTCCCTCATTTCGAGCTTCTTACACCTCGCTGCCAAACACATATTCCTTTACCAGATACCGTTCTGTCACTCACTCTTACTACTGTGTACCTGTCAAACAGATCCACGGTAGCTTAGCAACTCATCGACTGCGAAACCTAGACACGACGGCGCATTCGTCTTGCCTCAACTCCGTTCCGAGCAGTACAGACTCCCTCCCCCGGACGACGCTCACAGATACCCAACGGGATCGCCGCCTTCCAACCAGAATTCCATCGTTTCCCACGTCGCATTGTCAAACATCATGATAGGCCTGGTTCCGAATAACGACTGCCGGCTCCCGAGTTAACAATACCCACCCACAATTCGATTGGTATGAGGACGACTAGACGAGGCTCCATTCCCTTTGCTGTCTCACTTGAAAATCCTCGACCATGGAAAAGACATCCAGCACCGCGAACGGGTCCTCTGACGCAAGCCAGTCACAATTAGAAAACGCAAAGACAGTCGTCGCCCCTCCCTCCCATACTACCACAACCACCACAGAACCCCAGCCGCAGTCCAAAGATTCCTCGGCCACTACATCGTTAACGCCATCACCATACAACTCCCGCGATACTTCGCCCTCACGACAGCCTCCGAGGCCCACTATTGCGCCCAAATCATCATCCACCCCCGGGCTGAGGTCGCGCAAAAGCAGCCAGCAGGACTTGACCGCAGTCCGCACGCCCAGGTCCAGCAGCAGCATACCGGGCCCACCGGCTTCATCGAGAGTTCTTTCCGCTGCCACCACTCCTACCCTCCTCCCGAACTCGCAAGAATCTTTTCTTAAATCAATCAATCCCCAAAAGGTGCCTCTCAACATTGAGGTGGTCCAAACGAGAGACAGCCCTCGCTGGCCGGTGTCGCCTCGCCTGCGCTCGCCCCCTCCTCAGCTCAACAAGCCTCAAAATCCGCCCGCGCCACGTCGAAGTGAGCAAGACCCCCCGAGAATAAACCTGACGAGAGCCTCTCCTTCTCCCCAACCCGATCCCCTTCCTTCCATGTCCGAGAGCGAGACCGACGACTCACAGCTCCCCTCTGGCGTGAGAACCCCGGTTACAGCAAACGGTTCAGCTTTAGAAACAGTGCAGGAAGTAAGCTTGCCGAACTCGCCGGGACAGATGGATTCCACGTTGGAAAAGGTCAGTGAGAGGCTGGCCCAAGAGGCAGCTGCCAGCGCCGACAACCTCCACGCAGACGCAAACCGCACAATTCGACTGAGCAGGGGTTCTCTCCAAGCCGCCGAGACGGGCGACAATGGAACGCTCAAAGTGCGATCTCAGAGCTCTGCCCCAGCACCAAATGTGACGCGGCAGCCCAGCATACTGTCGAACAAGCAAGGAAAAGGCAAGGCGGCAGGGGAAGGATCTTCCCTCATAGTCGAGACGGAAACAGTGTCTTCCATCCCTCAGGTAGCGTTGGCGCCCGCTTCGAAATTAGAAGCTGGCGGCGGTACGTTGAAGGCAAAGCCGAGCACCGAGACAATCCGACCCAAAAAGGAGAAGAAGAGAACCAGTCGGAAGCAACCGACTGTCAACTCCAGCAATGGTAAGGCTGCACATTCACTTCCACATGTTTCTTTCAGTATGCACATCCAGCGAACCCCATGACAGGCATCTATTGTACCTGATGTTTTGTTGCCGACCGAACCGTTCTTTGGGACTGGAGAAGGTAGCTGCTTGTGACTCTGCAACAGCTCGTGATCTCCGGACCGCAACCACCCTTTGTTAGAAACTTGCTGATGAGCCGATGTTTAGCATCCTCCAAAGCAGATATATTCGAGGCTAAAGTGGCCAGCGCAGTCGACGAGGCGAACACTTCAGACTCGGAAGAAACGTTCGTATACGATTCTAATCCCCCTGATGTGGGGGATAGACGCCGGTTCCATTCCCGAACTCCCAGCGCGACTTCGATGGTAAGCCAAGCCGACCGACCCGGCGGCATGGGTATGCGCTCGATCCATGAAGCTATGCAGGGCGGCGCTGCTGCTGCCGGCCTAAAGAAGAGCATGAAGTTCGTCAACACGTTCAGCGGCAACGGGCCCGAAAGCTTGGGCACCGATGAAGATGGGAAAGGCAGTGGCAGGAGTGTTGGACCTGGCTCGGGCAGGGGCACTACCAGGCACCACCACCACAATCATTTTGGACGGTGGGGAAGACAACCTGGTAACTCGCATCCTTCTCTGTTCGACAACGAATCTCTATTCCCCAATGCGGCACGATCAAAGCTATCCGGGAACACCTCGAGGCACTCTTCCGGCCCTCCGAGCCCCAGAGTTGCTAGTTCCTCTAGAGGTGGCCCGCATGCCCTCGGAAAGCGATCCTCGATCCAGATGGCCCGTTATGATGCCGCCGACGATACCACGACTACTGGAGCTGACGACGAGCGCACTCCCTTGATATCGTCGTCAGTTCGGTCTGCGCGAAGAAGCCGGCGCCAACCCACAAACCTGCGAAACCTGGAATCACAGGCATACAGGCAACAGCCATCTTATTTAAACCGATTTGCCGCTTGTTTGGTGGTGACAATGATGCTACTGCTCGTCATTACCGGCGCCATTGGCTTTATGTTCGCCACGTCACAACCGCTCACGGACATTCAGCTTGTTTCCATCAAGAATGTCTTGACTAGTGATCCGGAACTCATGTTTGATATGACGGTCAAAGCTCACAACCCCAATATCGTGGTGGTATCAATTGATCAGGCGAATCTGGAGATATTTGCCAAGTCGCCTCGTGCGGGAACAGACTCGGACTGGTGGAGGCGGCCGCATGGTGGAAACGAGGGCGATCTCCAGGGCCCGGAGATGCATATCCGGGACGACCCCCCCGATGACCCGCCAGACGACGATACTGCGCCAAACATGCGTCTGGGTACCATTACGGAGTTTGACAGCCCGCTGTCTTTCGAAGGATCCTTCTTTAACAAAGGTGTTTCGGCATCAACAGGTACGATGAGGCTTCATCTCCCTGGCAACCATTCTGCCGGAGGTTCTGAGCGTTGGGGTCGAATTATTCAAGATGAGTTCGACTTAATCGTCAAAGGCGTCGTTCGCTACTCTCTGCCCTTGAGCCAGCGGGTACGAAGTGCACCAATATCCGGAAGAACAACGGTCAAGCCTAATTCTGCCAACGACCCATCCCTTCGACCAAACACAACTTTGCCTGGAGAGGTCCCAGGCCTTGAACCATAGGGCTTTTTTTCTCATGACGGTCAACACATCCAATCATTTTCTTTGTCAACTTGTTCTGTATATTGAGCGTGCATGGCATGATACAGCATTTCAAAGGAACAACGGCGTCGGATGGTATTTTCCAACAACAAGCGCTTTGGAACAAAGACGGATAAAAGCGACCTGTACATATTTATGTTAAGACCGTCGTCAATGACGATGGCTCCTCTAGTTTGAGGTTGCGTTTCTGCGCAACTACTCTTCTGCGTTGTTTCTTGTTTCCTCTTTTCATTCAGCTGATTCCCACCTTTACGGGCAACATTCTCTCACTCAGCACAGCCCATCAGAAAGCACAGCGCACTCATTTGGGGACATGACTTTTTATTTATTTTTATTTTCCGGGGGGGACAGGTCTTTTTATTTTGCTGGGGCTTCAATGTCGCAGTCTAGGAACCATCTTCGACGCAGCCTTTTGACAGCCCGAAAGGGGGGTTTCCATTAGAAAATGGGGAAAGTAGCAACTACATTGTTGTAATTGTAACGAATTTGACGACTGACGGGAGAAAAGGGAGATGAAGGAATAGTCAGGTCCGCTCACTGAGGTGCGTGACACTTTAAAAAAAAAGTTATAAAAAAAGGAAAATTCAAAAACATGATCACGTAACGGCGATAAAGGACGTGACATAGATAGAGAACATGTTAGCCATGAACCTTTCATTATGGAGGGGAACATTTGGCTGTAGGAGGATGTCACAAAATAGACAATAGGAAGACAAAGAAGCCCCCATGTGTCGTTTCCCCGGAACTTGGCCACAACACATCTCAATCTTCTTGTAGGCAGGATTCGGCAATGTGTAATGTTGGGGGACACGGCTTCCTGCCACATCTGTCTCGTACCTCAAGTTTCTCCAGGCATACATTATAACAATACCTTGAAACCCGCCCCCGCCCCGCCCTATACTTGCATAACTCTGGCCGTCATCGGAAGACCGTAAGCCCACTAGGCCGGCACCTCTCCAACAGACTATCTTGACCGCCTTTACAACAGGAAAGGCAGGGGTGATGGGCAATGTGTGGGTAGGCAATGTATCCGTAATGTGAACACATACATACCTCAGATGGGCTGGGGAGGGGTGGTGATGGTTTAACTAGGTTCTTTCCCCCCCTTCTTTTTCTCCTTCTTTAAAACAGACCCCTCAGATCGAAGCTGGGCCGAGCCTAACGCAAAGCTGTGTCTCGCCTGAGTGTATGCTCCTTGATAGTCCTCAGGTTGTGGAGGAGCCGCCTGTCGGTGTGTGTTGGACGGTTGCTACGCGCCCTCTAGAGACAGTATCCCTTTTCAGCAGAGTATAGAGGTGCTAAGACAGGCGGGTGACCCTGGACGACGCATGGTTACCGAGAGAAAGGGAGAAGAGGGAGGGTTAGCTCCGGTGCGAAGAAGACGGCAACGTTGCATCATCAAAGGAAGGGAGAAAAGCACGAAGGGAATGGCTCCTTGAGCCTCTAGCGCACCAAGACTCGGCATCCACATCTGGCCCACTCAATTATATGGGTGACCTGAAGCGGGCAACTTGGCCGAGCGGTCTAAGGCGCCAGACTCAAGATACCGGTTCGTTCAAGAACCTGCGTCTTCCCTGCTGTACCAGGGGCATTCTGGTCTCGAAAGAGGCGTGAGTTCGAATCTCACAGTTGTCATACACGTGATCTTTTTTTACTTACAGGCCCATCAAGCCATTTAAAAAGAACGTCTCACCATCTTAGTTAGCGGTGCCTGTCATCCGTTATCAGGTGGGCTGGTTGATTGATCTTGAGAGGAGATTCTTTGTTATTTATGTTAGTTGGTTGTTGACCTTTGGTGAAGCCCTTACATTTCGTCGATACCAACATCACCAGGCTGAAGAGACAAGTAGTAATTAATACGAGCGATGCTTGACCTGAGGCTAAACTGTATATCTCACAAACAATGTTTTGTCAGTGAGTGACCCGTTCCGGGGCTCGGCTAAGCTTCGGGATATGTTTTGCTGCCATCACAAATAGCGCAAATAATCAATTGTATGTATGGATTATGCCATTCGCACTGACTGCCCACGGCAATTCATATCAGACCGGTTCTGCATTACTTATTTGCTTTCAAGCCAAACTGAAAGGAAAGATCAAAAAGTGACTCTTCTCGGCCTTGATAAAGACCCTGTCCTGTCTATCTGTCCCCACAACAACGAGAAAAAGATTAAATAACAGAAGAAAAACAAATGCCCGTCATTACCACCGAGGAACCTGCTTTGGCCGTCGCCAGGTCCCTCAAGGCCGAGGCGAGCGAGGCCAAGCCAGCGTACCTCGTCGTCTACGCCTCGCACCGTAACGGGCGCTCATGGTGCGGTGACTGTACGGCGGCCGAGCCGTACATTGAGAAGAAGTTTGGTGGCGACGAGAACACCGTTCGGGTCGTTTACGCTGGGCTGCCCGAGGAGTAAGTCGGATACATTTCCCTTCCATCCCCATAGACTATCCTTTCACTCCCCGTTCGGCCTTATTATCTGCGTGTGTGGGTGGTGGAGAACACGATTATCGCCGGAAACTGTCACAATGGTGCCTGCCCTACGCTTTTACTGACTCTGGGCTGCAGGTGGAGGACGAAGGAGAACCCATGGAGACAGTCGCCGTTCAACGTGACGAATCTGCCCACTCTGATCAAGGTCTCTGGCGAGAAGGTGAGTCTCCCGCCCCCCGTCTGCCTTACGACTCCCCATTGCCCCGGCGTGACGACGGCGCTAACAAGCGAGCGTCAGAAGTGGGAAAAGCTGGTCGAGGCGGACGTCTGCGACCAGAAGAAGCTCGACGCCTTCGTCAGCGGCAACAGCCGCCTGTAACAAAGCCCACATATAAGAAATCATTGCATGAATAGACAAAGCAACCATCTGTGACTGACAACGCGTTTTCCTTTTGGTGGCTCTTGCCACCAGCAACAGAGCATCGTGTGTGATCTGAAGTAGCCAGCGCGCGCTGTTTTGCGTGAGAAGAAGACATAAGAAAGCGAGAGGGGACGAAGAGTCGTCATTCGTACTTCACGTTCACTGAAGGTCGAGACAAATTATCCGTTCGGAATCGCAGCTGTCGGTCGCCCTTTTCGGATGGGAGGTCGGCATATCATCAGCAGCTCACAAACCCGGGGATGAAAAGACAGTGTGTTGTCGCCTCAGTTTGCACCAAATTTTTTTAACGTCGAGCCATCTCTGCATTACTCATATTTATCCAATATTGCGTTCAGCTAGGTTACACATCCAAGGTGACTCGGCAGTCCGCAAAGCAATTCGGTTTGAAGTAGACGCGTCCATCATCATAATCCAGCACCCATTAGAGAATGCTGCTGTCCATGATACAGAAACTAGACACACCAGCAGCGTAAAAAGAAACCACATTCTCTTCGTTCGCATTCCAAATACCCCAAAAACAGTACCATTGCCCTCCTCCTCGTCCTCGGGCTCCAAGGGGAAAACCCTAATGTTATAGACGTGGTGTATATAGAATAGCAATAAGATAATAAGCGTGGCAACGGGAAAAGGCAAGTAGCAGTAAACAACAAACATCTGCATGATTAGATGGATAGCGCCCCCGGACCCAACGTTTGTGTTCGTACACTACCTGCGATGCCGGCCTAGATCCGAGCGTGGAAAGGGAGGAAAGAAAAATTAGCCAAGCAGCGGGCGTCAAGACCCAAGAAAATCCCCGCCGCACGGAAAATAGGAGGGGTAAACCCCTGTCTTGTTCCCTCTCTTAATTTTTTCTCTTTCCCTTACCCAATAATGCCAAAGTACGATAATGAGAAGGAGAAGACGATACGTTGCAGAGCATAGTAGGTCATAAACATAACGGCGTAATCGTTTGTCAATTACTCAGGAATGGCTTCGTTGGATGCGGCTGGGGGGGATTCGTCCTTCTTGCCCCAGCCTGAGGCCCAGCCTATCCAACTGGATCGCTTGTTGTTCTCCTGCTTGGTTTCGTTGTTCTCCTGTACTAGACGCAGAGGACGGGGCTTGTTACCCGCAAATGTGGTCTGCTTCTCATGGTGAGAACGCGGGGGCGACTGCGAGGGGGGCGTGGCCAGGTCATTCGAGTCACCGCTCGTGCTCGAAGTATCGCTGCGCATCCCAGGGAAGTTTCCTGCGGTCGGTGCCTGCTGACCGCTGGTTGCCCGCGCTACGGCGTTGGGATTGCCGCCGATAAAGGTCTGCGAAGTTCGCGGGGTGCGAGGGGAGCCAAGCGGGGGGGAGATGGGGCCGTCCGGTCCCCTGTACATCTGGTTGACCAAATTGACGCCAGTGAACTGCTCGCTCATCGGGCGCGCACGACGGGTGCTAGAGGAACGGGTCAGGTTCCCGATGGGGATGCGAGGTGCTGTCTCGGGATCGGTATGCGCCGAGTTGGCTGACTGCGCCGAAGGCATATACGACATAGGTCTTGGTCTAGGTTTGTTCGGGCCGGCGGCCATGGTCTTTGCTCGTTGCAACAGAGAGGCTCCGGAAGCGCCCGGTGGCGGCGGAAGATCTTTGTTGGTGTTGGCGCCTGGTGGCTTGGGCTCGCTCGAAGTGTCCAGAATGTGTTCGAAATCTTGATGCTGGAGGAGTCTCTCAATGATCTTGTTGATGTAGAGCGTGAGCGCTTTGTTCTGGTCCTTCATGGACTTGACCTCTGACTCGAGGCGGCGGACATGTTCGTTGTCGTTGCCAGGGTCGGATGCATCATCGGACAGCTCGTCCGCCAAGCTCGCACCGCGAGCCCGGCCCTCGAGCGCATTGAGCGCATCCTGGTTGGCGGACGCACTCATGTAGCTGAAATCGTTCTTAGAGAAATCGCCGTTGAGGGTCTTCTCCTGGAGCAGCAGTTGGTAGCTCTCATTGTCTTCCATGAGACGGGCGTTGGCCATGCGGGCTTCCATCAGCAGCCGTTCCACCTCCTGCAACCTACCACCACCCTGGTTCTCGGACTCCACCAGCTTGATTTGGGCCTCTGCCAGCTCGAGTCTCAATGACTCAATCAGTTTGTCCTTCTGAAGCAAGATCTTTGAATTGTTCCGGGAGTCACTGCGGTTCAAAGAAGAAGGCGGAGCAAAGCTGCCGTTGTCGATGCTGGGTGACGATGTTGCAGCTTGATCTTATTAGCCTTTGCTTCCTAGGTCGTGGCGTGGTGAAACTCACATTGGCGCGATGGACGGCCCTCCTCGTCGTTAGCTCGTTGCGACAGGGTGTCCTTCAGCCTCTGGATGATAGTCTGCATCTCCTCCTCTCTGTTGGACATCTCTTCCTTCTCCTTGGTCATCGAGCTTCGCTCAGCCTCGTAGATGGCCTCCATCTCACGCATCTTCTTGGCGGCATCCCTCTTTTCCTTTCGCAGCGTCTCGATCTGCTCTTCCGCCTCGTGCACCTTCTCCTCCAGCTTGGAAGATTCCTTGATGGCATCATCCAGTCTCGTCTGCAGCACTTCGACCTGTTTCCTGTACTGATCGGAAGAGACCTCGGCCTTGGAGAGGCGCTCCTTGAGGTCGTCCAGCAGCGCAACGGTCTCAGCCCTCGCGGCCTCCTCGGCTTCGGTGCTGCCACTACTGTTGCTGTTGCCTAGGACGGAATCTCTTCTGGCGGCGGCGGCTGCCCGGGAAGATACAGGCGTCCCCGACCGAGCGGGCGCTCTGCGCGCAGCGGTAGCAGCGGTGGGCGTGGAGGACCGCGTGGGTGTTCTTGCGGGAGACACAGAAGGCGACGTTGCGGGATCTGTCGAAGAAACGCGACCGACGCCCGCAGCGGGCGGTTTCTTTGCGGTGGCAGCGGACATGGTTGTCGCGGGTGCCTTGTGGTGACGATAACTGTTGTCGATGCAATTCACAGCTAAGGGTAACCTGGAGAAACGAAAAAAAGTAAGCGGGGGAGTTGTCGAGCGATTAAAAGACGGCGGTCGAGGTGCAGGGCTAGGAGTTGTTCCCGTAGCCAAGATGTTCCGCTTCGCAGAGAGAAAGTGCTATCTTACCAGATGTATGTGTGAGTGTGAGTGTGTGTGTGTTTGTGTGTGTACGTGTTTAAGATTGCTTATTCCTGGACAACAGCGGAGAGTTGTCGGTCGTTGGGTTGACCAGGTCGGTCTGCAGTGTGGTGTAGGAGTCCGGTGCAGGGTATGCAACAACATAACAGTAGCAAAGCAGCAGCAGCAGCAGCTTTGCAAGCTTAAGTCGGTGTCGGACGGCTGCAGCCCCGGTAAATAGGTTCTGTGGTTCCTCTCACTTCCCTCACGTTGGCCCGTTAAGATCCTGGGAGGAGACGGGGATGGCAGCGTGCGGGTGCCGTGTGCGTACTTGTGTCGGTGTCGGTTGTCCAGTCCACAGGTTACAGTGAATTTCCGATATTTCGGGGCGGCTGCAGGGGGTCTAATTCGCTAAAATGCCCATGGCGGAGGACGCGGGCCAACCAGAGAACGGGAAATGGAACGAGAACAATGCTTTTTCCCTCCTCCAAATTCCAATCCGAGCCACTAAGCGGTTCCCGCGTCGCTCGGGCACTGCAGAACGAACGAACACATTCGTCCCCCCGTCACAAAACATACATACATACATACAGGAAGCCTACCTATCTTGATGGCCAGTCACCTTTTCCTAGTGTGGTAATTAGATTGGGAAACGACAACCTTATGATATGACATGTGACGTGCCATGCTTACGTAGTATGCTGCCCAATTTTTGACAGGTCCTGTTCGTTCTGTTCCCACTGTTGAGCTGAGACTGTTGTTGCAGCATGAGCCCGAGGTAACCCACCGCAAGCGCTCGTTTCAGTTCCGTCTTATGGAAGCTCAGCGCTCGCAGCTTTGGTGGATGGTAGAAGATGATGGGCGGTATCACAAGCTGGCCCAGTGAGGCAAGTGAAATTCTGCACACGCCGTCTTCGTCCTGTCTTCCCTTTTGATGAGATGGGACGAATGCCAGCCTTCTCTTCTGTCGTGGCCACCCATTCGAGTCCGGACTGGGCGTGCCTTGCTGTCAGATCCATGGGAGAACAGGAACCTTGTGCTGCATGAACGAGTAGATTTACCGAAAGCCTACAGCCTATAATAATCAGTGGGCGCCAGTTCAATGACATCTCGCATGGCCTTGTCGATAATGATCACAACACGTGTTGGCGAATTGTTGAATACCGCCATCTGCGAGCAGAAGTATAGTACGGTGCATTCTGAGTTCTTGCTGAAACACCCTCGATCGCTGCCCAGGAGATCGATACGATGCCACTTGCACGGGCCTTTATTCGGCTGGCACTGTTTGCTTTGGCTAGACATATGTATGTATATATGTGTGCCTGCGTCACCTTCTGCCTGCCAGCGTTTTGGACGAGCGTCGTATATTCGCAGAGAGCCATCAAACTGCCCAGTGTTGAACATGCACTGCGTAAGCGTCCTACGTAAGATGGACCCCTATCGGCTCTGTGACCAGCAAGTAAAGGACCTACGGGGCTTGTCCTCATCGATGGGCTCGGCCCGTCTATGTGGTTTGTATCCAGGGATAGCCCCCTGGTCCATTGGATGACAATTTGCGCTACACTGGCCAGAACTCAGTGTGGTGGGAACGGCGAAATGATCCTCATGTTTTCATCAATGCAAGACCTGTGACGGCCTTCCGGATCAGGAACGCGAAAACCCAATCAACACACCGCCGACCTGTTCCCTGCTTAGGCACACTTTCCAAGTTGACCTAGTTGCGGTTATACCGATGTTGCTGTAACAAAACAAATAAGGACGGGTTATTGATTTTCCCAAAGATGGGTGGGTCTCAATGATACTCCCGTTTTGTCAACTTTCATATTCGCACTCTGATCCGGCTGGGTAGGTTTTGACCATGAAATCGACTGTGCGAGGCAGACTTGGAAGGCCATTACGTAGGTCTATATGGAAAGAACCAAGCAGAAAGAAGAAACACACACAATTGGAGCTCCATTGAATGGCTGGATAACAGACGAGTCTTTTCGATTCAAAGAGCCTACGAACATCATAAAGTCTTGTCCCGGTGACAAGACCGAGGTATCATAACGGCAAATCCCAAGCCGCGATTCCGAGTGGAGTAGCGCATTTTCCCTTTTTCGTTGAACATGTTCCCAAACGCCGTTACCAGCCAATCCTTGCTTCGTCCGCTTAAGCGACCTGGTCGCTGAGGATGTCGGAGTCACCAGCATCAAGAATGGCCATGGTGCCGCAGCGGAAAAGCTTACCGCAGGCAGTACCCATCTCAATCTATTGCGTATAACAAGTAAGCAATTATTCACCCTCCGAAGTCTAGACCAAGACTTCTTCGCTGGGTTGATCAGGGGACCAGTGGCCCACGAGACCGGTAGCAAAAGACCATTTGGGGCAAGCAAACGCTTGTTCCAGTCGATTGGGGAGCGACTTACGTTGGTGCCGCTGAAGTGGTGGACGGGAGTCTTGGCCAGCATGGCGTAGTACTCCAGCTCAGACTTGCGCAGAGGGGGGGTGTTGCCAGCGATGAGGATGAGCCTGGGCATCAACGTCAGCAGTGTCTTCCAGTGCATCGCGGTTGGGTGTGTGACTGACTTGGCCTTGCCGGTGCGCAGAGACTTCAGGGTGGACCTGTGGCCTTGTTAATTAATGGTCTTGGAGGTTCAACGTCGGTGTGGGTGTGTCTACTTGTAGCCCAGAATGACCTTGCCAGACTTGATAACCCTGGTAGGTGTAAGCTTCACCATCTCGATATATCGCCGGTCGTCGTGTAACTTACAAGGCAAGCTTGGAGTTGATGGAGTTCCTTCATTTGTGCCATCAGTACTTGAATGTCACAAGAAACGCTCAATACGTCGCGGGCACAGAACAGAACCCCAAGTTGGAGGCAGCTGATCTGACGGTCGTGCGACGTCAACGGTGACTTACTGGTCCTTCTTGCTCTTCTTGACGGGGGCCATCTTGACTGATATTTTTGGGGGGGAGGACTGGCGGTTGGTTTGGTCGATGGGCGCTGGGCGGTGGTTGTCGTCGATGGTCGCAGGAGGAAGTCGTCGAAATTTCACATTTTGAGAGTTTCGCTTCCCTCAAGTGAATAACTGCCCCGCACCGAATCGTTCCGATCTAGCCAATCAAGTTGATGAACCATCGACCCCTTCCTGCCTTGCTTGCGTTGAAACCCTAACGCGGCAATTACGCGAGCCCAGAGTGGGTCCGATTTGGCCACCGCTTGCTTACCCAGCGCCGTGCTTTGAAATCAAAACGCTTCTCGGACTGACGCATCGTAGCAATCCTTTACAAAAGTGAGTGACGCCCAAACTCCGGTCGGATTTGACACAACCACTAACCCAACCACCAACAGCGTAACGAGTGATCCCGTGAGATCTCAATACCGTCAAGATGGCCCGTCGTCCCGCTCGTTGCTACCGGTACTGCAAGAACAAGGTGAGCCGACTCCATCACACCCTGGCCCCTCCCGACGACCTCCGAAATTCCACGGCAACTTTTTGCGCATCGAAAGAAGAGGAAAGAACGGTTGCACTCACGGGATCTCTGTCGTATTTTGGACAAGGCCGACGGAGATGATGACGATGTGCAATTTTTGCGATGAAAAAGCGAGGACTTCGCAGGGCTTGGGAATGTCTTCACGCGCTCCCGAGACAATCATGCTGATTTGGCCTCCCTCTTAGCCGTACCCCAAGTCCCGCTTCAACCGTGGTGTCCCCGACCCCAAGATTCGTATCTTCGATCTCGGACGCAAGAAGGCGACCGTCGATGACTTCCCTCTCTGCATCCACATGGTCTCCAACGAGTATGAGCAGCTGAGCTCCGAGGCCCTCGAGGCCGCCCGTATTTGCGCCAACAAGTACTTCGTCAAGACCGCCGGAAAGGAGTCTTTCCACCTCCGCGTCCGCGCCCACCCCTTCCACGTCGTTCGTATCAACAAGATGTTGTCTTGCGCTGGTGCCGATAGACTTCAGACTGGTATGCGTGGTGCCTGGGGCAAGCCCAACGGCACTGTCGCCCGTGTCAACATTGGCCAGATCATCATGAGCGTTCGCACTCGTGACTCCAGTACGTTCGGCCTTGATTATGTTTCTCTTGGTGTTCTAGTGTGCTTTCTAACAATTACACAGACAAGGCCGTTGCCCTCGAGGCCCTCCGTCGCTCCCAGTACAAGTTCCCTGGTCGCCAGAAAATCATCATCTCCAAGAACTGGGGCTTCACCCCCCTTCGTCGCGAGGAGTACCTCGAGAAGAAGGCCGCTGGCCGTGTCAAGGTCGACGGTGCCTACGTCCAGTTCCTCGCCAACCACGGCTCTCTCGAGCAGAACATGAAGCGCTTCCCCGATGCCTTCGCCTCCGAGGCTTAAGGTGTAGGATTCGTGTTTCTTCTGGGATTTGGGTTTCTACCGGCTGGCGTCTAAAGTGGTTGCATGTCAACATGATGGGAGTCATGCTGCGGCAGACTCTAGATAGGAATTCAATCAATGGTACTTGACAAACAAAACACTTGCATCGCCTTGGCGAGCTGGTCGTGAAATGCCTGGTTCGCAGGGCAGGTTTCGAAAAACGGCCCACCTAACTATGTAGCATATTGTGCGGACAAAGATTTACCCCAAGAAATGCAGCCAGCTGAGCAACCTGATGCTGAAGCCTGGATGATGTCAATTTCGAATCATGCGTATCGAGCAAAAATGTCGTGGTGGGCGGTCTGGCCCGTGGATCACCCGTGGCGACGAATGACACCATGTGGGCGGGCACGTCTTCATCTTGTAGGTCACGCCGACAACTCTCATCTGCCCAACTGCGCCCAGTTGTCTCAAAGGGAAAGGGGAGTTCCCTGACGGAGGGGGGGCGGCGGGGGTTCCCCTTCGTCTGATTACCTACCTACTATATAGGGGTGCCAGGTAGCAGTAACGAAGGGCGGGTTGACGCTGTAAACGATGGGGATTGTTATAATTGTACCAAATGTCAAGTACGTAATGCCAGTGGCAATCATCTCGCGCCTTCTCTGTTCTCCTAGGCCCAGGAAGTGATTGCGATCTCGTAAGCGCAACAGCTGAATCAGACGCCACAAAGTTAGGATTTCCCAGGTGCAGATCCGGTGTACTTTGTACCAGCGTTATTTGTACACAAGCCATGGTTTCTCGCTACTGCGCTGTCTTGGCATAGGTACTGTAGTTTTAGGGAGCCAGTGCAGGAACAGCCCGACCGTCGGCCAGAGATGCAATGCAAACGGCATACGACGACTCGGGTGTGCGAGATTTGGCTGGGACCTAGCGCGTGGCTTTTGGTGGGATGAGACGGGATCGCAGTCGCTGACCGACAACGAGGGGGGAGAGGGGGGGGCCGTGGTAGTAGTACTCATAGTAGGTGGTAGGTAGGTAGCTAGGTACTTTCGAAGATCCAAAGGGGGGAAGATGGAGGGGTCGTAGTGGGCAGCGATCAGGTCCCGCCGAGATCCCAGGTGACCTAATGACGTTGTCGGGATTTCGGATCATGTCGGGGTGAGACTTCTATGAACTTGGGGACTTGATGGCGACTGACTTGGAGGACGTTGGGATGTTGCCGCCAAATAAGGTTGGAACGTCTTCATGGTAGGTACTTGTCTGGTCGAGGCAATTCCGGCGCGTCAGCAGCCTTGGGTGAATATTGGACTTCCCAGAGACGCACGACTCGTGGGTGGTGCGCGAAGCCTCCAACGCTTGCTCCGAAAATCGGGACGGGGGCGACGGCAACAGACGAGAGAGTCAGTCGAGAGAGCGTCGGAGTGGAATGGCGTATTGGACCGCAATATCTTTTTTTTCCGCCTCTACTCCCACTCCTTTCTTCACCTTGTTTCTCGTGCCTCAGTCAAATTTCCAAGGCATTGATTTCGGCGATGACGCCGACGGGGGCTGTCTTGGGAAGGGATACCTGGCGCTGTTGCTCCTGTCAAAATTCGCAAATGGGGGGCAGGTAAATGTGCATCATGGGTCTAACTTGTTGTTGGGGGCGAAGATGACCGCCAATGTGACCTCCTTCCTGCCTGACACTCTTGCTGAGTCGGGTCGGACCATGGTCGCTCGAAAGGCAGAGGAGAAACTGGGCACCGTCTGGTGTTCAACAGCTGGCTCGCAGCTCTCCGGTTCTTCCGGTCCGGGGTGCATGTAACAGTCGTACGGATTGGTGAGAATGGGAGTCCGAGAGTCAGCGGAATGAGATGGCTAGTGTTCTGCCAGCAATGACACGAGTTTTACCTCGGCCGAGTTTGTTCTGTACCAGATCGTACCGCGAATGCAGAAGAGTTCTACATGTAATATTCAGGAAATAAAACAAAGTTCAAAGCCCCCTACCCCCTCCACTTCGAATCCTATCGCCATGTCGCATAATGTCCATCGCTCAGGGCGCATCCGAAGTATTGCAGCTACAGACGGGTAGGGTGTGGCAGACTTGGCAGTCCAAGATCTCCTTTCTGGTCTTCTCGCCTCGGAGCCCAGAAACAGCAAGCATGGAGTTTGTATTTTCTTGTCACCTTTTTTACTTTTTATTTTATTTCTGCTATTGGGGACCTAAGCTCCCTCCCTCATCAGTTTGCTTCTTCCTGGGCGAATGTCCCAGGCTCATGGATCAAAGTCAAAGGTTCCTTGAAGTTGGGTGTGGTTTGCCCTTGGATCCCTTCTGGTCGCACGCGAGCACATCATCCATCCACTTATCTCTCCGGTCTTACCTTGCGCCATTCACCCGCCTGCCCCCTTCCAGTAGTACAGTTCCATGTAGTGCCCCCCCTAATCTCTGCCCTCTTTTTTTCCCTGCGCCATTCTGACGAGTCGTCCTTCCTGGTTGGTGGTATGCTGTCTGAGAATACCGCGCCTGTCCCGCCCTTCCGCCGAGTTCGCCCACTTGTTTCGGGGTTACTCGTAACGTCGCGCGGTGCAAGGTACATGGCCGAAGCGGTAGGTAGATGTACTGCGGTACTTGGCCCACACTTAGTCGGTGACGCCTTAATCGGTGACAGTGACAGACAGACCCATCCGTCATGGCCCCCCATGGGAACCCACCCCTCTCACCCCCCGGCCCCTTATCCTCCTCCATCCCGCATTCTTCCTTCCATCCTTATCATTTGTTGGTCCCAGTAGATTGCTGCCACATATATCCGCCGTGGTCTGCGTCTGACCAAGAACTGACATTCTTTCCTATTACGAATGTTTGACCAGAATCGGACCTGAACTCCTGGCTTTACTCACTCGACCTCGAGACTCTGCCAAACTACGAACGGACACCAAGCTACTAATACGAGGCGCCGCTATCGAGGCGTCACCGCGATATTGCGACTGGGGTGATCTTATCGCGATTGTCCGCCCATTCCTTATCGGACGAGCACGGCTTCACCTGTCTTTCCCGTCTAAGGTTGCATCCCTCCCACCATCCGCCGACTTCACAAATTGTTGAACAAATCGCACATGATGGCTTTCCATCAACCGACAAGGCGGCCATCTCAGTTGCGTGCCAACCGCCCTTTGCAGGAGGAGGAGCGGGATGTTCCCCAGCTCCACGTTGAAGACCCAGCTGCTACCGACCCTTCCCACTCGTGGGTGCTCTTCGAGCCTGCAGATGATACGGCAACTACTTCGTACCTCAGCGAACAGGACGAGTCTCTCACAACGCCGGGCCGATCGAGGCTTAGTGACATAGGCAGCCTAAACACATTCGTACATTCAGCCCGCGACACCGAGTCGCGGCATTCCGGCGTGCACTCGAGTGCCGTTGACGAAGAGTCTGTCGAAGACGATGCCGAGCTCGATAGTCTCGACAGCCACCTACCCGAATTTCGGACAGTCCCGAGCCTCTATACCCAATCTGCGGGTGCTGCTGCTGCCCAGAGTGCTCCTGTGCTTCCTGCTCATGATGGCTTGGGGTCTTTCAGGCTAGATGGCCCTGAGGTCCAGGAGCAGATCTACGCCTTTGAGAGATTCAACCCCAAGCGCGTGCGAAGGCGTCGTGAGAGTTTGGATCTAGCCCAGCTTGAGATGGAAGTCGAAGGAGAGCAAGAGTCACACAAGATGCAGAGGATCGAGGCCTGGCGTCTAGAACAGAGTCGTATTCTTCTGGAAGAGATCAGCAGAGAGACGAGACGTCGCCGGCAGTCCATGGCTTCCATCAAGTCAACTTTGACGGTCGAAGACAGAACTGCCGAGGACACTGCAAGCCTAAGTGCGATGGGAAACGAAGATGATGCTGACAGTATGGACTGGCATTATGAGTCGGCCGACGCCGCCAAGGATAACGAGCGGGGTCTGTTCGCCAGCATCACCCGCAAGGTCCTCAACGACCTGGGCATCGACGAGAGATTACTTTCGATTCTACTGGGGGAGCAATTTTTGTTTGACGATGACCTGTCAACAACCCCCAAGACGGGCGCGGACCTTTCTAGCACACCCACTCAGGAGACCAATGACTCATCTTGGCAGGTGCGGGCGTTGGATCGCGTAGCAAAAGAGCTTGGTTTAATGGTCAACCAGCTGTCGCATCACCACCCTGGCGCCTTCTCGACATACACTCGCATGCAACCGATGCCTATTCCCTACGCCGGCTTGCCGGCCATCCCAGAGTCAGGTGCTGATATGCCAATGGCTCCCAAGGTACAAGAAGTGTCTACGAAGATGCCCGAGTTCCAGCCAACAATTGTTCAACATGCGCGCCCCATCGACATCCCAACCAGCCGGCCGGCCCAGGCCGAACCTCCCGTACTTCTGAACAGGGATGAGTCAACTCCATTGCCCACATCTTTTACTCAAGAGGAGTGGGAGCAAGACCTGGACGTCAACCTCGTCTTCCGGTACTTGCGATCCCGTTTTAGTTCGCGGTCGAACCCGTCTGCTGCCTTCACAACCGGTACTTCCCACCTTGCCACCTCAAGCACACCAGACACAGCAGCTAAAGCCGCGCGGGTGCGTCAGCATCACCCGCTCGTCTCCCGAACCCGACCGGTAGAGCGCAGGGCCTTTAAGGCGACGGCACCGTCTAGTCCCGCTGCTATGCGGCATGCATCTAGCTGTGCGAGTCACAGCACACGGCGGTCGGCGAGACGCAGCAGCGTTTCGTCGCGTCATTACTGGGACATTGGAGGGTCCATCGGGACGGGATCAGTCATCGCCTCGGTTGGCCCCATGGGTAGCTGGGGCGAGGTTTGATGACGCGAGAGTTTTAACTGCATCAGAGGCATATAATCGTTTGTTACTTTCTTCTCGAGCCGTGACCACCGACAAGGAACGGGCGTGATAGATGTGTATTACTGCATAAGCTAGCGGGAGTTGAAGTGAATTATTGGTGTTTTCAGCGGGTGATTTGGGGGTTAGCATTCAGCGTCATGACCAAGTAGGGTTGGTTGGAGCTGTCGAGCATCTACAGAGACCGTATAGATATATGACCAAGCTTAGACAATCGAAAGCGTCTTTATTCTGATTTCACTGTGGTGTGTATAACTGGTGCTGCTAACGCAAGCGTAGCAGGAGATACTATTCTCTGTACTCCGTACATAGATGTATATAGACAGGCGACGACACTTTTGGGCTACCCGCCTACCCACTTGCTGTAACAGGCAAGACAGGCGTGTAATTGACCATAGTTCCACGTGGCTTGCGAGACGACACACGGCGCGTCATGGCGAGTGATCGACAGACAGTACACTACCTGTTCTATCCCTCATGTTCATCATGGCCTCCACCGCCCTTCGCCCTGTGCACTACGAACGCAGGGGACAGGGAATATGTTTCTCACCTTGAACGCCTTTTACTTCTGTCCATTGTAGCCAACGACGCGCCGCGAGGCTTTGGCTAAAATCGCGCAATTCTCCGGCGGATATGGCTAGCAACATGCCTATGAGGTCGTTTTCCACCGCCTACCATGCAGGAACCAGTCATCCATGGCAGACGCCTCGTCTTGAGCACGTCGACCGGGTTCGGACGCCTCGCGGTTGCGAATGGACAGCATCATCAAACGTCAGCCTGGCGGCGCGGGAGGGGTGACCGACCCCATACGGCATGCCTATCAATCAAGGCCCTGCCCTGGTGGGAGTCTGTTCGCCTACCTGTCATTATCTCTGGGCTTGACGCCTTAAGGGGGTACCAAGGAGGGAAGAGTGTGCAGTCAACCAAGCGATGAAGGCGTGTTTGCCGCCGCCTCAGACTTTGTATGGCAAAGGAAAAGAAGCCGGGCGCTCCGCCGATCCAGCCAAGACTCAAGCCAGCCATCTCTGGAATGGTTACAAATGGCTTCGTCGTTGCTTTTTCGTCCTCGCACCCCCTCCAAAGTCGCTCATCCCTCCCACTCGTGGTTGTGGAGCGAGCGCAGTGTTTGAGACCAAGCAGGCGGGACGGGGGGGGGGGGTCCGCAAGTCACTGCAGGAGAGTCGGCTCCCGGTTGGCAGTGTTGTTATGCTGTGAATGTTGGAGTTGGAACTTGGAAAGATACAGCGCCGCCTTGTGTCTGACTTGCGGTGGGGGAGAGCAAGGAAGTGTAGGAAGTGCACTGCCTACCTACCTACCTAGGCAGACGAGGCAATTCGAGTCGTTCAGAGGCTGGTATGCTTGACCAATGGGAAGCTCCCGCTGCATGCCATCCGGCCCCTCAGGAACATGGACCTTGCAAGGGTCTACGAGCCACCTGGGCACACTAAACCATGGCATGGGGGAAACGAGACGCGTTCGGGTCGTGTATATCTATTCTAATTAGGTATTCGCTCATCCCCCCTGCTCTGCTCTGCCTTGCTAGCTTGAAGCTTCCAGGCTTCTGCAGTCTGTTAAGACGTTGCACGGTAGAGGCGCCTGTTGATGCACACCTCTCGCTGGTTTACAGCGGGCTGCTGCCGCCTGCAGCAGGGAGAGGGGGTCCTCAAACACACTGACCTCGTTCTGGCAAGCCATTTCTGGATGATGGGAGGGAGCTCGTGTCGAGATGGCGCACAACAATACGTACCTAGCACGCAGCTACCTACCTAGGTAGTACACACACGTACGTACCTGTAGTGTACCGCCACCGTAACTAAACCGACTACAGACCCTTCGCTTCAAGCTATCCCATGCGCAATACTTCATCATCAACCAGCTCAACGCTACCGACCTACTATAATGGATGTGTGTCGACTCTCACTTACATACATAGCGATGCCATTGCTTGCACAGACAGCAGACCGAGTCCTAAGGTCGGGATCCCGAGATATCAGGAACCCTTGCAGCTTCTTTTCGAGTCATCTTGCCAACCTGCATCTGCATTACATGCCCCCCCCCATGCCATGCCATGCCATTCTCCTCATACACACACACACTGTGACCTTCGAACAGCAAAGCAAAGCCGCCGTAGTTCGCGACGGTTTCTCTTCTCCACATTTCCCGTTATCGTTTCCCAGTTATTCGTACATAACCCCCTAATGTCTTTCAGAGCTAAGTAGGTAATTACTCGTCGCGCCCCGTTTCCTAACCCCCCCGCCTTCAACCGACGTCCTAGGTTCCCGTCCTTGTGTCGTGCTCGAGCTACCCAATCCAGTAGCCGCCTCACTTTCTATCAACAACACCTCGTCCTCCACCACTCTATCGCCCGCCAGAATCGTCCGCCTGTCACTTTTCTCGAGTCGCCTAATCGTTTCCCAAATTGGCGCATGCGAATATAAAAAGAGCCGACTCCCTCTTATCAGCCTGGTTACTATTTCACACTCGCCGAATAACTATTTCGTTTTGGGTGCGTCTGCTCCAGGCCCAAGAATTATCCTGGGTTGGCTTGCGAACACCAACTTTCCAATCCGCGCGCATTTAGTGTTGTCCCGGGATAGCGAGCGGGCAGAGGGCTAACGACCACAGCAGCTGCGATGTTCTTTTAGGTCTCTCGGATTGCGACCCAGCTGGGCCTTGGTTTGGGCCGCGTAGGAAATTTCCATCTTCCTCCTTCCCGACCATTTCAACATAAACGTCGTCGACCTCCCATCCCGGTTCATCCCAACCCCAATAACCCTCGAGCTGCCGCGCCCGTTCGTCCCATCGCCGTCCGATCCGCGCCGCCCTACCTTCCCGATGAATATTTCTGCCGCCAATGGCAACGACACAATTTGACACCCCTCTGCCGGGCTCATCTTTCTTCGATATCTATAACGATGGCGCTGCCCAGCGCAACCCTGGCCACCTGCCCGGAGGAGCTTGCAACTACGTGGACTTGACGCCCGGTGCCAATGGAGCCAAGTGCGGATGCCGTCGTTTCTGGAGCCGTTTTGCTGTCGGGAGAGCATACACGGATAACCTGGGTACTGACAATTCCGTCTGGTGCATGTGTTCGCATCACGCATGCTTCCACGATGATGGACGCGCCGCGAGTGAGGCACCCGTGTCCGCGCCCACGCCCACGCCCGCTTTACTTCCCGCAACTACCGCGCAGGTTGGCGGCCAGGAGAATGAGAGACCAAGAATGTCCAGGGAGCCTCTCAGCCCTGTCCAGCTACCGGATATGTCTTTTCGGATGCCCGCCGGATTCACACCGACCATGGAATTCGCGAACCTAGATGCTGCCATGGCTGTATCCCCAAGAAAGCCCGAGGAACCCAGGCATCGTCAACCGGACCATTCCACACAGCGGCCCGAGTCCACTTTACAGGATACGTTATGCTGGGGCGACTTCATCCAGTCCCATTCCGGAAATACTGCGCTGCCGCCCATTCCAGCTCAATGTTTAATGCAATCTCAACCCAGCTCTACTACATCATCCAGCCAGGCTCGCTATCTTCGTCCGTTCTCAGGGAAAGGTCTCCAGACACTTAGTGGTGTTGCTGCTTCCAATGTACAAACTGCGCAAAAGGACAGGTTCCGGGATGCAAACTCGCCCGCCCGACAGGATCAGCAAGCCACGCACGACGCTGGGATTATGGTCAATCATAGCGAACGCGGTGCAGATACTCCCAGGCCCCCCCCGTCTCCGGGCGTCTTTGAAAAGGTTGATGCTGTGTTTGCCGGACCCTCCCGGGTTACCTTTCGGCACCTTTCCGACACGGTTCAAGGACACGAGCACCGCCTCGAAAGGCTCGAAAACGTTTCATTTACTGCTGCAGGCCACGATGAGTGTCATGAGAAGCACGACGCTACCGATCTCCGCGTGACCGACCTTGAAGTCAGGGTCGAGGAGGTTGAGAAGCTCATAAACGATAACAGCAGTACTACAGGCCGTCGCGTCGATCGTCAAACCTTTGATGAGTCGACCAACAGCGTTATCTCGGTTGCAACTAGTACCACCACCCGAGCCGGGCACACGGGTGAGATATTCGGCCAGATCCAGTCATTGCAGTTTCAGATTCTTCAGCTTCAATCGCTACTTCCAACGAACACCCGACCTTGGGAAATTGAGGTTGTGTTCCTGCCTTTCGCCTTAAAAAGAGTCTGGCAGGAGCTCCAGGATTTCAAGTTGGAAGGCCCTTCAAGCTTGGATGAGTGGACGCAAATGCCCAACACCATGAGCTCTACGACTCTGAGAGCACAATCGCCCTTTTGCGCGGAGTGGGCTGATCCCGGCCACGACTACGAATGGTTGATGGCTAAGGCGTGCAGTCCCATGAGCATCATCAACAAGAGACTGAGAAGCCGCGGCCTGGTGCGTACCATTTCTATTAAGGGATCTGACGCCAGAAGCGTCCAGGCAGCAATGCATGCTGCCTTTGGCACTTCCTTTGCCGAGCTTTCGGATGGCTCGCGCTCGGCCTCACGGCGGCACAGCCTTGATAGCAAGACGAGTCGCTTTCTGGGCTTGCAGCAGCCGTGGGTTCCGCTCCGCAAGATCCACAAAGACTCCCGCCTCCGATTCTTGACCCCGGCAGAGATGGTCACGCCTGCTCTCTGGGATGTATCATTCCTCAACTCGGTTATCATGCGGTCCTCTGAGCCTCGCCTCTTCATCACTCATCCCGAGGCCTACCTCCAAGACCTGCCAGCCTACGAGAGTGGCTGGAACTGGCAACGGCTCCGAGAAATGAGCCGTTTTTACCCTGACTCCCAAACAACTGTACCTGAGGCCGACGCGCGAGAGGACTACTGGATGTGGAATGATCAGCTTGACGAAACCTCAAGTGCACAGTCATCTTTGAGTATACGACACGCTGGCCAGCGCGTGTCAGCCTCCCCTTCTCTACACCAAATTGCGATGCAATCTTCGATGCGATCCTCCAGTCCCATGATGGCCCGTGGTCAAACACCCGCACGGGAGCGAAGATTTTCCAAACCCTCCTATATCCGCACCACATCTTTGCCTCCGGCAGTTCCTGCGAATTTCTCGCCTTCACAGCAAATCAAACGTCGTGTATCCTCCTTCGGACAACAGAGAGCGGCCGCCCATGTCCGTACCAGCCCGCCGAATATCACTACAGCTTACAAACGGCGCCGGACTCGGTCTCCGAGCCGCCCCCTCAACACTCCCCGCTGGACCGTATCACCAAGCCCCATGCCTGGTGTCATACCCTCTGACGAGCGTCATCCATCGACTCGAGGCATCACGCCTCACTACTATGCCACCCCGTACAGCAACGCGCCCGTGGCAGAGACCCGCCCACGTGGCACAAGCGGCAGCGTGGATGGTTCACCCACGGAGGATGACGAAAACCTGGATCCAGACTACGGTAGTACGAACCCGTATGACGAAAGCGACGAGAGCGACTATAGCGTCGAGATGGTGGCTCATCCAGTCCCAGTCAGAGAGGATAACTCGTCGTACTCGCGGCAGATCCAGCTGCCTGAGGATGAACCTTGGCCGGGCATTGAGGATCAAGACCACGTGTCGGACGGCGAGAACATCGACCCGCTTTCAAACCAGACAGCTGATGATGACGTCCACTCCGAAGTGAGCAGCCAGCCATCCGAGTATCCCAGCACCCAGCGCGGCTGGCAGGTTCCTGGCGCAGACGTCGGCATCGGCTTCCACATTCACGAGGATAACGAACGCATGCAGGGCTGGAGGAACTAGCAGAGCATTTCCGTAATTTTTGTCACATGCGATGCCATTTATTTTGATGAAGCTGACATAGCGCGCTTGGAGTTGAGGCTGTTTTATGGACCATATACGTTGTCATTTACTGGCGTTAGGAGAGGGTCCCGCGGTTTTTCGTCATGGCGTCCAAACAGTGCGCGCCTGTTTCTACCCCGGGATTTGACCTAGGAGGATAATACGTGACGAGGGGTCGACGGAAGTGTCCCTAGTAGACAGTTCTCCAGAGAGATGACACACGGGATCAAAGAGATGGTAGACGCGGTTCGTTTGGGGCACACAGTTTGGTCGGTGTATGGTGCACGAATTTGTGTAAAAAAAAAACACTTGGGGTTGCCGTCTGCGTCAGCCTACATGATTACGTCTTGGTTGCCGGACGAGCTTGAATAGCTCGGGGCCATACTCAGCTTTGGTGCTCATTGTATAGTTTGGGTTGCAAATCCCCCACATCTCACAATTGAACAACTTATAACCATGCCTTGACGTCGCTGTCAGTCTGCCGCTCTTGGAATTGTGGCGTAGCCGGGATTTTATTACGACGTCGGGCGCCCCCCTTGAGCTACGTGATGTGTCCTGGCGTACGCATCCCGCATGGGATTGCCCGCTATGAGAGCCGTGTTGACTACCAAGAACCGCGTCGTCCGAACAGGCGGGCTCACATTCCATATCCGCCCCGAGGAAAGGTGGTATAACGATAGTTTATGACTTCTACGACTAGTCTATGTAGGTGTATCCATGCCTTGTTTCTTCATGCTCTCCTCGCTTTTTTTGCGCCACCACCCCCCAAGAAAGTGAATCTAGCGGTTGGATGGCGGGCGCATCTACACAAAGGTATTCCCAGTAACAATGCATCTGTGGGTATAAGAAGACCAAAACGCAGCTCGAGGCCCCTTTGCCTGTTTCATCAGTCAGTCGCCCCTTTCCATTTTCTTCCTTTCCCTCTCTTTAACGCGCAGCCTTGATCGGTAAGTATTCGTCGACACAATCCCGTCCGTTTCTACTCCGGCACAACTGGCATACCTCTATTGCAGCAAGAACGCCTCGGTGTGAAGGACGCCAAACAGGTTCTCAACCTCCCGCTGCACGTATTCCAGCTCCTGCGCGACCTGGGCCGTGACCAAGGTGTACGCGTACAACAGCGCGTAGTCCTTTTCTTCCACGACTACATTGTTCTTGACAATCTGGTCGTTGCACCCGTTGCCGCTGGTCTGCGGCTGTACCTCCTCGCCATTTGCGATCTTAGGGGACGGCGGCTGGTGACTCTTGCGGAACTGATAAATCTTGCCTAATAGGCGGTCCTTGTTGCCCACCACCGAGGGGATCGCGTCGGTGAGAGGGTACTCAAGCATCATAGAGCTGGCGAGCACCTGGAACACGTGACATATGCGGTCGCAAAGCTGTGCCCGCTCTGGTGCCGTGTATTCAAGCAATGCCCTCTCGCCAGCTGACAGCTGGCCTCTTCTTGAGGTCACTAAGCGCATGGCGTGGAACCCGTCCAGGATTTTGCTGGTGGACTGCATGATGCGAGCGTAAGCGGCATCGGGAAAGGGGCCGCGAAGTTCGAATTCGCTCTTTGCGGCGTTACGCAAAGCCTCGAGCTTGAAGGCTGGACTTTGTGTTAGTGTGGTCGAATCTCGGTGGCGTGGGTGGCTCCTTACCGTAACGCTGCAGCGCCTGTTCTTCGCCTGCCTTCATGTACGATCTTGTATTGTCGCTCCTGAGAAGTATAGCTAGCGGGCCTCTCTTCCAGATGAGCCCCAATTGAAGGTAGAGCACCGACAGGCCCTCCTTGAATTTCTTTCTGCCAGAGATGGGCCAGATTGCGCGGCAAACAAAGATACCCCAGAGGATACCCAGCGAGACCGCCACGAATCTGTGGTAACAGATTTCGAACATGAGAGGACTCGAACCGCCCTCGTCGTCATCGTCATCGTCTACTTTTTGTGATAACGAATAGGCGTAGAGAACCGTGACGTTCCAGGAAAGAATCGTTATCCTGCCAAAAGGAGCGTTGTTCTTGACCAACATCATGTAGAAACTGAAAAAGCTGACCATCCAGCCCAGAAAGGCTAGAACGAAGCCGTTTCCTTGGCTGAAGGCCCAGGCTATCATGGCAAAGCTGACCCCAGTAATTGTGCCAATGAACCTCGCAGTCCCAGTGGTGTTGGCCGCTCCAACCGTCATGGACGCAACAATCATGAATGATAGCAAGCCCCATTCGCCGCGCCAGTGTTGATACGTCGGTCTTGTTGCCGGTATGAAGGCGCAGGCCGCCCAAACCATGGCACCAAAGCCTACTTTGACACCGAACCGAACTGTGAAGAACCGTTAGCCATGTTGCGGTCTACCGGGTTGATCACACCAACTCACTATCATCACGCGCCAGGACCCTTAAGTATTTGAGAAGCTGCTGCGATGCAAATCGCATGATACTGCTTGCATTCGGCGCAGCGTTCCAACTGAAGGTGTCTCTTTGTTTGATCATGGTATCCGGAATACCTCTTGGCACGGCCGACTTCCTAATAGCACGCACAGGCTGCTCGGCGGGTTCCATAGGCTGTTGCAGCAAGCGCTCGGTGTCCAGGTTATTGGGGTCGGCATCCTTTGGCTTTGTGGGCGATGAGAAGTACCTCCATATCTTTAGCCAGTTCCAGCTGCGACGGCCCGTTTCACGGGCGTACTTCAACTCTTCTAGGGCTGTTAGATATGCGTCAATGTCCTCAGCAACATTCTGCAGACTAAAACTGAAGTGTCCGCAAGCAGCAGCGACCTCCTCAATATCTGCCTGGATCTTCTCGGATCGTGCTCTGCCTAGTTCGATACTGGTGTAAAGCTCTTGCAGGGCATGCGTCCTTGCATTGCTGTAGAGCATCATGGCGTCCTGCAAGCTATGCTTGAAATGGGGGTTGACTGTTATCATGGAATCTGCCCCTTGGGCAAAAGCCTGTTCCCTGAGGATTTCTGACAGGGTATACGCCAAAGATTTCATCGAAGGGCCCAGCAGTGCGATAAAAAGCTCGAAGATTTCCGACGGCGAACGAAATGTCGGGAGCGGCGCTGGCGGCCCATCTGGCGTTTCTGAAGGACTCGGGTGGTTATCATCATCGTCAACCTCGTCGTCCTCCTCAATCGACGCTAGGCTTGCAAACCGGTCCCGAGCACCCTTGAGGTATTGTGACATAGCGCGAGACAGCGTTGGAGAGAACACGGTGCTTCCAGGAGACAGCTGTCCAGCCATGGGGTCCTGTGGCATCTCCTTAAGCAGGGTGAACTGCGTGTTAGCCGCACTTCTCAAGCCTCCTATAGCCTGGGAAAGTGATTCCAGCGACTTCACCAGGGCCTTTTCCAGGTCGTAAATCTTCTCACGACCCAACACCCAATGCTCCAACTTGGACTCTCGTAAGCTCTTCGTCATCTTACCGTACGTAGTTTTGTACAGCCTCGCGACTTGGGAGAAGTTCCCCGACATGATCTCGCTTTCGGAGCCGTTCAAGAAGCCACGTGCGATCATGGAGAGCATGTCCGCGAGCGACACAGCAGCAGAGTTCATGGAGGCGCGCAGAAGCGCCCTCGCCGATATCCTCCATATCAAGAGATTGACTGCCACAGTGATGGTGATACCCATGACCAACATCTTCAGAACTTGCACGATCTTGGCCTCGGAAAAATGCCCTTCATGGATGGCCTCCTCCCTAGTAACAACAGATATGATACCAATCGAGGAAAGAGTGCAGCCCACGTTAACCAGGGGGTTGTTCAGCTTCTGCTTCACCCATCCGATGAAGCCCATACCGCCGCCAATGCAAAAGGCGAGAATGAGGACATGCGAAAGTGGTATAAGCCCAAGCTGCCCTCCTACAACGACAGAGAAAGCCATGGCAAGCACGGATACAAGCTCAGCGTATAGAACGGCAATGGTGGCAATAGCAACGGCCTCGACCATGGAACCCCACGTGCGACTGGCGTGGAAGTAGACCGTCAAAGTCGCGACAACGTGCTTTCCATCGGGCTTGCCCAGGAAGGCCGAGATGGGTGAGAGAAACGTCGCCATGCTCCCCAGGAGGTACGCCAGGGTGCATTTTAGCACACCCTTCCCCGCCGGTGACCGGAGCCAGGCCCAGAAGTGGCGTGCGGTGGTCTTGATATTATGCTTGACCACATCGATGGACTCGCCCGTGGTCTCGGCGGTCAGCAGGGACCGGTATCCATTCACTTCGGGCTGTGGTATTTCGATGCTTGATCCGCGGAGGGAGAATTGACGGCGGCTACGCTCGCCGGTGCCTGCGACGATGAAGGTGCCATTTCGGAGCTTCTGGTGACGCATCGCGGGTCAGCTAAAGATCACGACAAGTCGCACTTCCCGTTTCAGCACGTGTCACTCACGCTCCGTTTCGACGGCCGCCTAGGTGGCCATTGGTTCGCGTTCGACGAGCTCATCACGGCTGGGTGTTGCACAGCACCCAAAACGCAAGCCGTGTTGGAGCAGTCGTGGGGATGGAATGCGCCCTCGAGTCGCCTGTTCTAGGTTGGTAGGTAGGTAGGTTCGGTTCCAATGTGTTAACTAACGTAAGAGTAGCGGTAGGGATGAACATGTGGCAGTCGCTGCTAGGTTTGAGGTGACGTAGAATTCAGTATCCCCGTGAAATGGCACAGCTTCTGAATCAGTGTTACCAGGCCCTATTGCCATCTGCAAAGGCGCCTGGATGAATTTGCAAACGCCGATCATTCGCACGGAGAGCTTCGGCTGCTCTAAAATATGCTTATGGGTTGGGCACGCGGCACGTCACATGGAATATGAAAGCTCCAGGTCCTTCCTCCCAACCCCCACCTAGACCTTCTCCTGCCTTACAGAATATTCCCCAGGCCCGCGTCGATGCTACACCCTGCCGGGGTCTATACCTACTTTGTGCGACGCCCAACTACCTACCTAGGTACCCACTGTTGCAACCGCCCACTGAGTCTCTTATCCGTCTTAGTTGACAGACTCCACTAGAACTTGAGGACTCACATCGACTTGTTGAGAAATAGCGATAACAGTTGACAAAGACTCCAATACCACACACTCTGTCTACACTTTCCCCCACCTCTTCCAATTACCACCATCGATCGTTATTGATAGCACAACTTCTTCTATGAAGAGGTTCGTCTCAACTATGGCAGCAGTTACTCGCCGGCAGTTTGCTCCGTTGAAACCCGGCGCCGCGGCCAACTCAAACGCACCCCGACTTAAAGGCATTGTCTTCGACGTGGACGGAACGTTATGGTATGTCTTGATTGACAACTTGTTTGAGGCGCATTATTTTTTGGAAGTCTCGAATTGGGGAAGATGCCCGAACCCTAGCGAATTCTGGATTTCTCTCCCCATTTGATACGCAACTCACTCTCAACCGCAAACCCCCATCTTCGAGCACCGTTCCGTTACTCTGCCTGCTGATTTCTAACAAACCCCAGTGAGCCGCAAACCTACATGTTCGGCGAGATGCGCCAGGCCCTCGGCATTACCAAGTCCGTCGACATCCTCGACCACATCTACGCACTTCCCACAAAGGAGGCTCAAGAAACGGCCATGGAGTCCATCCGCCAGATAGAGCGCAACGCCATG
The DNA here is from genome assembly GCA_030867225.1 of Colletotrichum caudatum. Classification (NCBI taxonomy): domain Eukaryota; kingdom Fungi; phylum Ascomycota; class Sordariomycetes; order Glomerellales; family Glomerellaceae; genus Colletotrichum; species Colletotrichum caudatum. The sequence goes on along the minus strand of MU846007.1, from coordinate 120,864 downwards.
GCTTCCCAGGTTGCCCAGCCGGGCCTGGCCGACCTCATGTCATATCTCGACCGCCGCAGCGTCCGTAAGGGCATCTGCACCCGCAATTTTGACGCTCCCATCGCCCATCTCCTCGGCAAGTTTCTTGAGGGCTCGCTCTTCGAACCCATCATTACCCGCGACTTCCGCCCACCCAAGCCCGATCCCGCCGGGATTTTGCACATCGCTCGGAGCTGGGGTTTAGTAAAGCCGGTAAAGTTACAGAGGGAGGGTCCTGAAGATAAGGCTGCGGAAGGGACTCAAGGAGTTCAGGGCGATGCCAGTGAGTTGATCATGGTTGGGGACTCAATCGACGACATGACCGCTGGCCGCAGGGCTGGTGCGGCAACTGTGCTACTCGCCAATGATGTCAATGCGCACTTGGTGGACCATGAACATACTGACTTGGTGATTCGCCGGCTGGACGAGCTGATTCCTATTCTTGAGGAGGGATTCAGCGGTAGGGAGCTGACGTCGTCAACATGAACGGGGCCGAACGTTGGCTGTAGGGTTGCTGTTGTAAACAAGTTTGGCTGTTTGTTCAGCTAATCACACGTCCTTGGCCAAGAGAAAAGTCACGAGGTGAGAATCGCACAGCAGATTGCTCAAGCATTCTTTACTTGGTCTAGACAGCATGCAGGTTCCAATGAAATCCGTCCTCCAAGCATGCCAGGTACAACATTTCACACATGAGTGGCCTTCCCTGTCGACCAATCCACCCCTCCTTGGTCGCAATTGATCAAGGCCGTTCTGTCCAAGCTTCGTAGAAAAGCCCAGCCGTCGACAGCTTCAAAAAGACGCCCCAAATTGCAAGAGCATGACATCAATACGTGCGCCAAATAATGCTGAAGGGGAGAGCGGGGAGAGCTTTACTGCAGTCGGACCAACTATATGACTGTCGGAGTCTTTGCAAGAAGTATAAAAGTCCGGCGCATCTGGGTTGTTTCTAGATAAAAGGATCCTCCAACCCAACGACATTACCTGCGTGACGTTTTCCGTAGCTTCTCGTGTCAGGTATCGGTGACCGCTTGGACGGGTAAATCGGGGCTGAAGCGATCGCTACTTCCATCATATTGTTAGGCGGTGGTCGATAAGCTGTCTGCGCTGACACATTGCAGGTTCTCGGTCCTTGGTCGAAATATGAGCCTGGTTGTTGTAGGCAAGCGGCGCGGCCTGGTACCCTATTATGCAGTGCTTTTGCTTGGTATGGTCGAGGCGCAACACCGTGGATGTAGTTTGAGCCCTCCTGCAACTAGTTGGAGGTACCATTATACACATCATTGGCGTAGCTTCTGGGCGCCGGCGGCATACCAAATGTCGCCTGTCGACGATTCTCACGTCTTGGGTCATCGGGGGTCGCCTTTCTGGGAGGGGCAGGCGGCAGGGGGCCGCCGGGGGCAGGGCGAACAGGAAGGCTAAATGAAGCGGCATTGGCGCTCACAGGGCCGGCGCTACTCGGGTACTCGCCAGCTTTGGGGATAGAGTTGGTGGTAACAATCCTCTGTCCCATTCCAGGGTGGCCGCCCGGCTGTCGACTGCTTAAGGGATTGAGCCCGTTTCGAGTAGGAGAGCGGCTAGAGTGGCTGGCGGGTTCTCGCGGGGAGATGATGCCAGCGCCCGCGATAGGGATCTCTCCTGAAGTTGGCGTATCGAGAGATCTTTCATTCCCAGACGCGCCGTGGTAGGTCGGAGAATCGTTAGAGTTGAGAAGATCACGAGTGGCCGGTGACAGTTGAGGCGCCAGGTGAGATTTGCGGTTGTCCCTCTCCATCATCCCCACCGCCCACTCTCTGAGGTCGACTGGCGTTCTCTTCGCGGCTTGAACAAACGGATCACGGTCCTACATTGTAAAAATCAGTGGGCAGGTTCGCCGATGGCAGTGGACTCAGACTCACGAAAAGCTCCTGGGGAGTGGGTCTTTCGTCGGGAACCTTGGACAGACACTTTTGAATCATGTCTTCCAGAATTGAGGGGAAGGCATCGCTCTTTGGTAGTCTCGGCGCGGGCTCGTGTACAATTTGCTGCAGAAGGTCCAGAATACCTGCCGGCGCACACTCTCCGTCCGACAGTTGCTCGCTTGCGTTGAATGGGAATTTGCCAATGGCCATTTCCATGATGGTCAGGCCGAAACTCCAGACGTCGGACTTGACGGTGTACTTCTCACCCTGGATTCGCTCAGGGGCCATGTATGTCGACGTTCCGACAAAGGTGTCTGCAACCGAATTGATGAGTTCGCCAGAGACACCAAAGTCGCACAGCTTGATGCTTCCCCTGGAGTTGACAAGAATGTTGGACGGCTTGATGTCTCGGTGCATGATGTGGTGCTTCGAGTAAAGATAGGTCAATCCTCCCAGTGTAGCCACGGCGATTTTGCCTAATACGTCGACTCGAACGGGGCCGAAAACCTTTGATACTCGATCAAGGGCGCTGAGACATGAATCAGTAAAAGGTACCGGCGCTGTCTGGGCGAACTCAAACTTACCCAACATCCATATACTCCATACACATGATGACATCGTTGTGGTCATTCAGGAAGGCGCCGTAGAAGTTGACAATGTACTCGGACGAGCAGCCATGCATAATCTGAAGCTCACGAACGATGCGCTTGCGCATCTCCTTCTTGGCTTCCACGTGGATGACCTAAGACTGGTCAATATCGAACCCCATGAGCGCATCCAACGAAGCTACTGACCTTACGTGCCATGACAGTTCCAGTCAGAACATGCTTGACTTTGCTAACAGTGCCTCCATTTCCTGAACCGAGCTCCTTTAAAATCTCGAGGTCCTCTGGCCTCAGGTCCAATTTGTACTCGATGCCGATTTCCAGCTGCGCTGACTGGTCGCCGCCATCCTTATCACGGGGATCGTATCCAGCTCTGCTAGTCTCGGCGGTAGGGGGAGGCTTGGGTGCAGCAGGCGTCAGGGCGAGGCCCTTGACGTTCTTGCGCTTCATGGATCGAGGCGCAAAAGGATCAGCCATGGTGGGCTAATAACTCTCACTCAGAGAGCCTCAGTACAAAAGACCGAAAGCGGAACTGGAATGCACCAGCGAATACAGCGACGAAGAGGTCGCTGTCATGCCCTGTTGGCCGGTTGGGTGCAGGTATGTGTGATCCAACGACCTGTCCTTCCGCAGCGCTGCTAGAGCCGTGGTCTGTGCCGTCTCGGAGCTTGTAAACCGGCGAAAGTGGCAACTGAGGACTGCGCAGCGGTTGTGCAGCAGAAGCGGATGCCGAAGCTCCTATAGTCGAGAAGGTGCAGAAATCTGGTCGACTCGTGGGAGCGAGTGTAACGGCTTGTTACTGGAACAGACCGCGCGATGATCGGCGTTGTGTCGGAGAAGATGTGGGCGAAGTGTAAAGGGTCGAAGGTCCCGAGCTCAGTGACTGAATGTGAGTAGAACGTCGGTGCGGGCGTGGGGCAGATCTAGTATCAGGCGACAAGACGATGGGCAGTATTCGAGTCGACAGGTGGCTGCGGGAAAGGGGCCCGAGAGGGGGTAAGAATGGTTCGAAATTTATTGGTGTGCTTGCTCTCGATGGTGTTCCCGTTTCGGCCAAGGTGGGGTGCGAGGTGAGGGAGGGAGGCGACTCCGAGAATGAGCGAGGGGGAGGGGCGAATAGCGAGAAATAGGCAACGTGCTCCGTGTTGCTGTATACTACAGTACGTAGGATTAAATGAGAAGGGCCTCGTAGAAGTAAATGCGGTCGCTCTTGGCCGGTGAATGGGTGCTACGTGGGTCGGAGTGGGATGTTTTAAAGAGGAGGGAGGGGGGAGGGGGGAGAAGTAAGGACCACACAAGCAGAGCAGGTCAAGTGGAAAGCAGAAACGGGAACAGAAGTTGATAGGTAGGTAGGTAGGTGAGTAAAGAGAGGCGATGCATGGAGTGGTGGTGGTCTCAGGTCAAACAAAGGCTTGCTCGCTCGCTCTCTCTCTCTCTCTCTCTCTCTCTCTCTCTCTCTCTCTCTCACACACACTTCCACACGGCCGACACACCCACCCCACACACGATTCCAGCGGAAGCACGGAGGAAGAAGGTACCTACAGTACACTGCAATGTCGCAGGAGCCCAGGTGCAGCAGGGGAGCGACCAACCAAGCCCAGCCCACTCGAGCCACGGTCCAGTCCGGTCCCGTCCAGTCTACGGAGTACATAGTAGTGTCAAGACACAGACAGTCTACAGCACATCAGGTCGGCAAATAAGAGCTCCAAAAAGGTTTCGGATTCACAAGGCGGCTGGCTGGCTGGCTGGCTGGCTGTACCCGTATCCCTAGTTCAAGACCCAGACCTGGTCATCCCGGGAAGTCGGCTTCAGGTACCAATCCCTGCACGAGAAGCAACACAACTGGGCTTCTTTCTGACTTTACCCCCCCCTCCCTCTGTTAGACTCGAGTAACGCGCACGAAACAGCCTTCAGGCCAGCGTCGCCTTTGTGCTTACCATCCACTGGGGGGTTTCTGTTGTTCCTCCTCCCCCCTTTGGTACCTGCAAATACTAATAGCCAGGTTGCTGGCTGGCCGCTTCTTTCTTTGCGACGACGACGGATCCGGTGGAGAAGTCGTCCCAATGTTACTGCTGCACACATCGTTAGGATGCGAATGGGCTAGAGCCGCTAGACCGGGCCAATGTTTGAAAAGACGTTGAGACCCGGCGCCAGAGTACGGGATAGAGACGACTTGACGCATGTTTTAAAGCCGCATTGGCAGCAACCCGCCTGGGTTCCCTGGGAGACCCTGCAGTTCCGTAGAGTCAGCAACAACATGCTAGATGGAATGGATCTCCCAACCTTGCCCCGCGAGTCCAGGACGCCAGAGGACGTCAGGGAAGGGTCTCCTATTTTACCTCATGGCCGTTAAAACATCTTCCCGTATTATCTGCAGTTCCGTCAACGTCCCCGTCAGAAATTCACAACTTCACCCGGGTAGGCACCCGCTTCACCTACTCCAGCCCGTATCTGTAGATCCAGCTCATTTGTCGCTCACGCCCGGCAACCCTGACCAGCTCGTGCAGAGACGAACTTGACGACGTGAAGGTAAAGAAATTGCTGTCATCTGTACAGAACCCGAATTCAGAGCGAACCGCTATCAGAGAGACATGCGCCCCGTCTCCCTTATCTAATAATAGGCACGTTTTCTCATCCGCTCTTGCGGAGACCTAGGTCTCCGTCAGAGATCGACCCTAACCCTTGACACGACAATCAAGTCCAATTGGTTTGCCGTTTCCATAACCTCCTCAACCCATCACTCCAGTCCATAACCCTCCGGCAGGGGTTTAGGCGCGACCATCTTTGCTCCTGTCTTGCGGAAGCAGCGCACTACTAATCCGCATTTGATAAGCCGGCTTGGGCTTTCGAGCCAATGGTAAAGCACTGAAGAAATCACATTTTGTCTCTGCATCGGGGCTTTGAATCACAAAACGGCCCTGTGTCTCAGTATCTTGCCGCCTGCCCTTATTGGTTCCTTACATTCTCCAGCCAACACAAGACTCGAATCTCAATGTCTATTGTCTCGTCTACTGTCTGACAGCCCTCCGATGGCTGTCCAAGCGCAGAAATGTGCCGTCGAATCAGTGAGTGATGGATCTGATGGATCCGTGGCTCGCCAGCTGTTGTTGGTTGCAAAAGCGCTTCCCCCCCTGTGACACCCTTGTCTGTGTCATGTTGATAAACGACAGGCCCGGCAGGAACCATTGGTGCCCTCCTATCCGACAATTTGACTCCTGCTTGACTTGACAATGCTCCTTCTAATCACGAAATGGAAATGACTACCAATATGAAGATTGAATACCGATAGACATGCTCATCTTCGTTTAACATCTCCCCTATTCAACAGACATCTGTGTTTGGAAGCGTGTTAGACATGGGCCGAAACGTAGCGAGATATGCAAGTCCGTCTTGCACTCAAACATTGCATGTGGCCGACCGAAAGCAATTTGTGCTGTGGTACCAATCAACACTGATGACAGCAAATGCTCTAGTGCTTCCATAGTAATTGCAATGCTAAGTTGTTGCTCTGCGATAAGCAGGAGCTATTGGCTTGATGAAATAAGCGTATTATCTGTTTTTGGCAAAGGCTGCTTGTTCTTTGCGAGTGTTAATCAGGTGTACAACACCCTTCTACTAGGCGCTATCCAGTAGAGTCATGAACAAGAATGTTCAGGGGATCGCACGTGGATTTAGAGATAGGAGGTATGGTAGACATCGGATAAACCGATAAGATAAGGGACTTATTAACTCGGCTCATGTGTCGGAACAACCATTGCACCAGCCTCAGTGGGGCAGCCGGACGAGGCTGGAATCTGGGTCCAGAACGAGGCGCGCTGGAGCAACCCAAGAGGTCCAAGCTTTCAATTGTTCTAGGCGCAGACTTGCAAGCACTGGCGACTGAAATTTGCCCGAACAAGGACGCTTCCCTTCAACTTCCAAACGCATTCTTCTCTCCTGATCATCCAAAGACCACGTCTGGAACGCCTGGTGACTACAGTCGACGTGGTGCCCACTTTATCTTTCCGAGTTGGAGTCTGGCCAGTTGACTTCAGCGAGCGCAACGCGCCCCTAAAGTTCCTATCGAAGTCTACGTGACCTGCAACACGCGCTCCGAATTCCACACCTGGCAACTTCAGAATGAGCAACTCAATTCGTGACTTCGTTGACGGCGAGGCCGAACTCGATGACGAAGATGAGGAGTCAATGGACGAAGACATTGTTTCTTCGCGCCGACGGAACGCGGTCCCTGAGGATTCTTCTGAAGAGGAAGAAGACGACGAGGACGAGGAGGAGGCGCGCAAAGTAGGCAATCTTGTGCAACGGCGATTTGGCATTTTACTGATGCGATTTGCTGCAGATCCGTGAAGGATTCATTGTCGACGAAGACGAAGAGGAGGAGGAGGAAGGAGAGGACGAGGATGCCCACGAGCGAAAGCGGAAACGAGAGCATCGTGACAGAGAAGAAGAGGAACAGCTCGACGAGGATGATTTGGAGCTGATCGGAGAACAAATTGAACGCAGAGCGCCCACACAGGTACGATGGTCATAGGACCACATGTGCCATGCACCTTGCTAACGCACCTTACAGCCAAAGTTCAAGCGCCTCAAACGGGGGCATCGCGACGAAGATGACCGTGGCCCCGAGCGACGTGGCTTGGAGGACATGTTCTCCGATGACGACGAGGAAGCCAACGACTCACGGCCCTACAACCGCTCTAACTACCGATCCCAAGCCGACGAATTCGACGACTTCATCGAGGAAGACTATCCAGAGGACGAGGACGAACGAGCGCGCCAACTCGAAGATGCTGAAGTCGCCCGACCCCGTGACAAAGGGGTGGGTGGTGTTGTTGACACTGCTGGTCTCGACAAAGACGCCCTCGAGGACATGGAGGCCATTTTTGGAAACGGAGAAGACTACGACTGGGCTCTGCAAATGGAGGACGAAGAGGAGGATCGTGAGCGCGAAGAGCAGATCATCGAGCTCAAGGATGTATTTGAGCCATCGCAGCTAAAGGAAAAGCTCTTGACCGATGAGGACAACCAGATCCGATTCACGGACGAGCCCGAAAGGTTCCAGCTGGACCGAAAGCCCTTCAAACACTTGCAAATTAGCGCCGAGCAATTCAAGGAGGAGGCTCGGTGGATTGCGGGTTTGATGTGGCCCAAAAAGATGCTCCAATCCGAACTTCACGGACCTTTCACCAAGGCCATCGGCAAGGTTCTCGAGTTCTTTGTTGTCGACGACGTCGAAGTCCCCTACGTCTTCCAGCACCGCAAGGACTACTTAATTCACGCGAAGAAGACGAAGAATCCGGACCATCGCGACGATCCCGATGCCCCGGAGTGGATTGTGAGTGCGGACAAGCTTCTTACCCAGGATGACTTGTGGCGTATCCTGGAACTCGACATCAAATTCCGGTCGCTTATCGAGAAGCGGAACGCTTTGGAAAAGACACTCGAGAACCTCAAGTCTACTTCGAACGTCAAGGACGATGTGCTCGAAGACATGATTCCCCAGGCCGCAACAATGGAGGAACTTCAAGACCTTCAGGATTACCTTCACTTCCAGTACGCTGCCGAGCTCAAGGATATCTCCTCGATCAACGGAAATGGCAACCAAATGAAGCGCCCAGGCTCAAAATCAAACCTCTTTGACAGGGTCAGGCGGAGCAAGGCTTTCGGCTTCGTCCGCGCCTATGGTATCACTCCGGATCGGTTCGCTCAGAACACTCTTCGGGAAGGTAGCAAGGTTTGGGCCGAAGACGACAGTCAGCTCCCGGATGATCTCGCCGACTCTCTTACCGATGAGGAGTTCCAGACCGGCGATACGGTCATGTACGCTGCTCGTCAAATGTACGCAGAGGAACTTTTCGTCAACCCTCGTATGCGCAAGCACTTCAGAGTCAACTTCTACCAAATGGGCGAGATCAGCTGTCGTCGAACGGAGAAGGGTCTGAAGAAGATCGATGAGTCGCACCCGTTCTACGAGGTCAAGTACCTTATCAACCAAACCATTGCTGATGTGGCTCGCCAGCCGGAGTTGTATCTCAAGATGATGAAGGCTGAAGAGGAAGGCCTCATTGAAGTCAAGCTTACATTGGAGAACGACGAAGGTTTCAAGCGCCAACTGCGCCAAGAGTTCATATCGGACAATTACAGCGAACTTGCTGACCGGTGGAACGAGGAACGCCAAAAGGTACTTGACCTTGTTGTCCCCCGCCTGTCAAAAGTCATTGCCAAGGGTGTCAAGGAGTCGCTCCGCACCGCATGTCAAGAGGAGGTCCTCAAAGCTTGCCGTGAGGAATACTCCAAGAGACTTGATCAGGCACCGTATAAGCCCAAGGGTATGGTCCTCGGTACGGTGCCTCGCATCATCACTCTGTCAAACGGTATGGCGGACCCAGCTCGTGATCCTACATGCTGGGTCTCGGTTGAGGAGGACGGCCGGGTTATCGAGCAGGGCAAGTTAGGCAATCTGGCCCGTGATGAGCGTGCTCGTGAAGAGTTTGTTGAAATCGTCAACCGACGTCGTCCGGATGCCATCGGTGTCAGCGGATGGTCCGCCGATACGCAGAAGCTCGTAAGAGACTTGGAGAGCTTGATCAGCGACAAGGGCTTAATGGGTCCCGAGTTCGACGATCCGGAGCTTGGCGAGTACCGTACCGAACCCCTCGAAGTCATCGTCGTGACCGACGAAGTCGCTCGTCTGTACAAAGACAGTCCTCGAGCGGTCGCCGAGCACCCTACTCTCAGCTCCCTTACAAGATATTGCATTGCCTTGGCGCATTACATGCAGAACCCCCTCAAGGAATACGCGGCTCTCGGCAAGGATATAACTTCCCTAGCTTTCCATCCTTGCCAAAATCTACTACCTCAAGAGAAGCTCCTCAAGCACCTTGAATCCGCGATGGTCGACATGGTCAACCTCTGCGGTGTCAACATCAATGAAGCCGTTGGCGATTCTTACACGGCCAATCTCTTACCATATGTTGCAGGTCTCGGTCCCCGAAAAGCCACCAGTGTCATCAAAGCCATCAATGCGAACGGCGGAGCTGTCAGTAGCAGAGATGAGCTTGTCGGCGATCCCGACAGCGGGAAGCTTCCGGTTGTGGGCCCCAGGGTATGGAACAACTGCGCCAGTTTCTTGTTTATCGACTACGACGCAACAAATCCCACCTCCGATCCTCTCGACAATACTCGTGTCCATCCAGAGGACTACGAGTTGGGCCGGAAGATGGCGGCAGACGCTCTGGAACTCGACGAGGAAGACGTCAAGGCGGAGACCGATCATAACGGTCCAGGGGCTATTGTTCGAAAACTCTTTAAGGAAGACGAACAAGAGAAGGTCAACGAGCTTATCCTTGAGGAGTATGCTGAGCAGCTCGAGCGGAATTACAGCCAGAGGAAGCGCGCCACACTCGAGACCATTCGAGCTGAACTTCAGGCTCCTTACGAGGAGTTGCGCCGTAACTTTGCACTTCTCGGCCCGAACGAGATCTTTACCATGTTCACCGGTGAGACAAAGGATACCCTAGCTCAAGGCATGATCATCCCTGTCAACGTACGGGTTGTCAAAGACGACTTCGCCATCGTCAAGCTGGATTGCGGCATAGAAGGCCGTATTGAGGCTCACGATGGTCCCGACGGTGTACGCGTCAGGGGTATCTTGACCACTGGCCAAACTGTACAAGCCAAGGTTCTCGAGGTAAATTACAAGGACTTTCTTGCTAAACTCTCTGCAAGAGAAGCCGAGGTCAAACGCCCATACAAGCGCCCGCTCTACCACGGCCACGGGCAGTGGGACGAGAGGTTGGAGGCGGCAGATAAGGAGGAGCTCCGCGAAAAGGACAAGAGCACCGGCCGCACCCAGAGAGTTATCAAGCACCCTCTTTTCAAGCCTTTCAATGGCTTGGAGGCGGAGCAATGGCTCGGTACCCAGGCCGCTGGCGAGGTTATCATCCGCCCCTCGTCGAAGGGTAACGATCATCTGGCCATCACGTGGAAAGTTGCCGATGGTGTCTTCCAGCACGTTGATGTCCTAGAGCTCCAAAAAGAGACCGAATTTTCTGTCGGCAAGCTGCTCAGGGTGGGTGGCAAGTTCACCTACAAGGATCTGGACGAGTTGATCCACGAGCACATCGAGGCCATGTCCAGAAAGGTGGACGAAATGATGCAGCATGAGAAATTTGAGAAGCGATCCAAGACGGATCTCGGTAAGTACTGCGGTGAACGCGCTTGGTGGCTGAGCACTGCTAACATTGATTGCAGAGAAATGGCTCACAACGTATATCGACGCCAATCCCAACCGTTCCGCTTACGCCTTCTGCATCGACCCTAAGCACCCTGGTTACTTCTGGCTTTGCTTCAAGGCCAGTCGCTCGTCGAGGGTCAACTCGTGGTCCGTCCGTGTTATCCCTGGTGGCTTTGAGTTGCTCAAGCAGGCGTATCCAGACATGCGAGCGTTGTGCAACGGCTTCAAGATCCGGTATCAAACGGAAATCACCAAGTTGCAGAAGGGCGGCAGATAGGCACCCGTCCCTGGCACGCGGGATCCCCATGGATTGAAAAAACTTCCCCGGATGGGCAAACACAACAATGGCAGCATGTCGCTTGGGAGCTACTACTGAGTCTGACGACAATACGGGAGAGATGTTTGATGACAAAGAAGGGGAGAAGAAACGCATTACGAGCAGACAAAGAAAAAGAATAAGTCGCTCTGCAGTGAGCGAGCGGGGTCGAAAGTGTTTTATTCAGCAATTCCTTCGCTTCCGTATTTACAACGGGGATGGGAGGAGGGGGAGTCGAGCAGCATCATTCATGTAGATTAGTAAAACCGGTCCCTGGGGGCCAAAAGACGTTAGACAAAATTGGACTCCCGTGACGGCAGCGATCATTCAACTCACGCAAGTTGTTGACCTACAATGGGATTGTTACTCATCGTTTGTAGACTGGGCCATAATGCCGGGGCATGGGTGGTCTTATACGCCGACCTCTTTCTTTCATTATTATTCAGGACAAAACTTTGTACTACGCTTGTGTTACGGAAACTTGGCCAAAATATTAGGATACCTAGATTTCTCCAATGAATGAAACCAAAAAATACCTCTCGCCGCGTCCCTTTCGCAGAGGTTGCTGATCAACTCACGCACTCGAGTACATATTAAACTTTATCACGACATCTTTCCCACCGACAGTATGTATATCTGTCCATCTACATGAAGAAGACAGCGAGCGCGCCAAGGGCCATAAGCGCGAAGCTGGCGCCGGACTGAACGGCGCCGTTGACGACAACGACGGCCGGCTTGGTCGGGCAGCTAGGGCCGAAACAGCCTGCGGCCGAAGCGCCAGGGGCGGTCCCCGAGGGCTTGCGGGCAGCCGGCGTGGAAGGCTTGACCACGGGGGCGTTGGCGTTGTAGCCGTGTGGGCTGCCGCTAGGAGCGCTAGGCTTCGGGGAGAGACCAGAGTATGATATCTGGGACAACGTCTTAGTTACGCTCGAGACGGAGTTGGGGCTAGAAAGAACGGCGATCTTGGTGACGAGGGGCACGGAGGGACCGGCGACAGGGATCGATTTGGTAATGATAGGTACAGAAGGACCAGCGGTAGGAATCGACTTTGTGACGGTGTACACGGTGGTAAAAGTGGTGGTAGAGATGCTCAGGCTAGGATTGGGCCTGTCGTTGTTGTGCTGGTTGTGGTTGTTGCCTCTGGCCGGCTCCGTTGGCTTGGGTGCAGGCACCGGCGAGATGGGGCATACGGTGGTGTAGAGAGCGATGGTCTCGGTAATGACATTGCCAATACGGCCAGGGCAATCAGCAACGGTTGGAGGGCATGCTGTGACGGTCGAGACCTTTGTGGTGTAGATTGTCGAGGTGGTCAGCTGGGCAGCGGTCGTCGGAACGACGTGGGCCTGTTTGTTGGTGATGTCGCTTCCGGAGACGACAACGCTCTTTTCGGTGACTACGTGCTTGGTGGGTACAGCGGTCTGGGTGATGGGCCCATCGCCATCCTCGCTGCATACGTCCTCGTCGGTGGCACTGCCAGGCTTGATGGAGATGGGCACGGTGCCAGTGGCGGACGCGAACTCCGCGACGCCGGCACTGGCAGTGATAGTACCAGCAGCTGTGCCAGTAGCAGTGAGGGAAGCATACTTGTCGGTGACCTTGGCGGTGGCGATAGCAGTCTGGGAGTCGGAGACGCGGGCAGACTTATCGGTGACGTGGGTGGTGCCCGTCTGCGAGTGAGAGTTGCTGGCCGAGGCAGCAGAGACAGAGTCAGAAACAGAGACAGATACAGATACAGATGCCGAGGTCGAGATCACGGGCTTGCTGCCCTCTGTGAAGATGCGGATGTCCTTGATCTTGAAGTAGGTGTCCTTGTAAACCGAGGGGTTCTGCGCAACGTAAGTTGAGCAGATAGCGTGGCCTGTGGACGTGGCACATTGGTCCTTCCAGATGAACTCGTTGCCGGCGAGAACGCCACAGAAGTCGATATTGATAACGAGGCGCTGGTCTGAGAAGTGGTTCTTGATGTTACACTTGTCGTTGGAGATCAGCATGGAGGGGGTACCCCAGGAAGAGGTGTCGGGAGAATCGGACCCGATATCCTTGGGAGCGGCATCGTGAGTCCATGCTAGGATCGAGGTCAGCCGGCTGGTGAAATCTAGACTGTTTAGGGGCGGGCTTACCAAAAAACTTGATGTACTCGTCGGTCCACTCAACGGCGTCTGTGAAGCGTGTCAGAGACAGCAGTTCGTGGGGGTTCAAGCTCGGCCGGCTTCACTTACAGATACCACCATCGGCGGAGCCCCAAGGGTCGGCAGACGTGGCGGTAACACCGCACCCCTCGTTCTGGTACTGGCCAGGAGCCAACTGGTCACAGTTGGCCGTGTTGACCTTGGAAGTCTGGCCGACGTCGCTGATGATACACTGCCCCTGCTCTTCCGAGTGGTAGGTGTGGGCACCGGGCTTGTTGGCAGCCTACCGTTCTTAGCAATGACCATGTATGACAGTTATGGCTGAAGTCCTTACCGCATTGTTCCAGCCCTCAAACCAGTCCAGCTCGCCCTTCTGGGGCCACGGGGCGCCGTAGGACCAGCTTCGGTTACGTCAGCCCACATATAGTACACAATGTCATGTTCAAGACTTACAAGGCGGGCCAGGCACCGCAGACAGGCTTGGGCAGGTGGGAGAAGCGGGCGACCATAAGGGACTTGTTGTAGATGGCCTTGCTCTCGAGCTTCACACTGGAACGACCGACGCCGGGAAAATCGGTGACATTTTGGGTTTCAGGACCCAAGTAGACCTCCCCACCGGCGTTGCTGATGAGGCCCAGCTTTTGGGCATCGACACGGGTCCGGTAGTTAATGTAACCCGAAGTGAGATCGACATCGTTGAAGTTCCCGGTGCCATACTTGCTCTCAAAGAAATCAAACTTGTCAAAGAAGTTCGTCGAGTCGTAGGTGTCGTGGAGAACGAACTGCTTGGCGGCGGCCTCACCAGCCAAGACGAGGGCAGCCGTACCAAGGGCAAAGAGTGAAGGGGCCATAACAATGGCTGTGTGGGAATTAATGAACGATAAACTCGGTGCAAGTTAGGTGAGGTGTAACGAGTGACTTGACGTGGGATACGCCGTTGGACGAGCTGGATGGCTCTGGAGGCTGCGGGACGGCGCGGTCGTTGGCTGGTGTTTGCTGCGTGAGGATAGAAGGGCAAGTCTGCATCTCTAACGGGCGGACGACGTGCTGCTTATGATGCCCACGCGCTCCTATCGTGGTTGGTTGTTCGGGCATCTCTCTCCCGCCGCCGTCAGATTGGTCACTTACACGCGCAGATGCAGGGCGGCATTACGGTCAGGACAGCCTTCGTAAACTAGATGAGCTGCTCATCTTAATACTAACCTAACCTCATTAGGGCCCCTCTCTCAGATTCTTCGGTTGGTCTGGCTTGGCCGAGTTGGCCGCACAGTCAACATTTCCCGGAGGGGAAAGGAGGGCTGCAACGAAGGCTTCACGATGCACACTGCGGATCAACAACTCCAATGAAGGTGGCCGGGGCTCAGCATCGCGAGGTCCGGGCGAGCTGGCGGCGGGTGGTCCCTGGTCTACGCAGGATCAGGTGCGGGAAAGAGGGCCAGGGAAATTGCAAGAAGGGCACATGTCGACAGTGATTGGGGGGATTCTGCGACGGCTTCCGAGGGCGTCGAGCGATATGGCAATTTTCGACTTACATCGGTCGATAGGCTAGCTCGAATAGGAGACTAGTCAACAACTAGGAAACCCGGTGTCAGCCGTAAGAAGCCAACAGTGAACGGGCTTCATGACGCTTCAGTAGTGGGCACCATCGCCGCAACTAGATGGAGTGGCTGTTCATTCCACACCGATGCCCCAACAGGCCATGACAACGCAGGTTGGTGTGGTGTCCGATGCAGGTACACGATAGTGACAGGGAAGCAAGGGCTTCTTGTTCTCACACGCGCTGTGCCACAAAAAGAAACGAGAAAAATGCGCTTTCGCACGCAGCATGGTGCGCTGATGCCTGTGACACGAGATCTGTCGGTCGTTCTCCCGTGGTCTCATAGGGTTTATCGCGTTATCATGGACAGTTGCCGGGCAGTCGCTGCTCAGCACGCCAAGGTCTGTGTGATAAAACGAAAATGTTTCTGCTTTCAACTTTGCGCCAAACTTCAGGCCAGGGTGAGCACGGGATGCGCCTGAAGGGCTGCTATTCTCGACAGAGCAGATCATGACAAGCCGTCGGTGCGGATTGACGGACATCGCTTGGCAGGGTCTCAGCGCTCGAGGTCAAGAGACGAGACTTGAGAAGGGGAGGTCAGGGGAGATGTCGGCCTAGCTCGAGCTATGCCACTTTCGACCTCGGCACCGAGCTAGGGGACGGAACTCGCGATCTAGCCCTGGGGCTGGCTGCAAGGCCAGAAACGATACCCCCCAGAATTCACCATCATGCCAGAGTCTGTCGAATAAGTCGGACGTCGTCATGCGAAACGGGACAGGCAAGCATGTGCGCATGTCAGGAGCGGGGCCTGTGTGATAAAATCCGTGTTTGTGAACTCCTTTAAAGACTTGAAAAAACAGAGAGATGCCAGCGGCAATCTGTTTCCTGGCATGATCCTTCCGCGGCATGGGCCACGAAGAAACCCGGCCATGTGGTAGCCCAGCACTAGCAGATCCAGCAAATCGTCCGCTAGGACCGGTTGCAAAACACGAGACCGCCGTTTGCGATACCATACCCTTTACGACTAAGTGAAGAAACAATAAGAGAGGAAAAAGGCGAAATCTATAAATAAGATGAGGCTTGAGGGGGTATCCACGCCAGAGCCGCTGTATTAGAAACAGGGGGCCGGAATATGCAACTGTGGGAGGTGCGCTCGAGAAAACAGCATAAGTGGTTCACAAACTTGCCAGCACGCACGCGGCTTCTTATTGTTTCTGCCGACGACGCTGACGGCATATCGGTCATGACTAGCCCAGCCCGTCACTAGCTGTATCCGGCGCACTTGTGTTTTTCCGACTCGGTTCATCCAGTATCTTCTCATGTGTTGTGTCCCTCGGATCTGACCAAAGACGCATCTGAGTGCAATGATATCTCGTCGTGGGACGACCCCAGAAGGTAGTTTTCGGAGGGCACTTCTGGTTCCAATGGCTAGCACGGCGAATCTGCCACGCCCATGCTGGCGTTTGTTGCCGGTCCTCCGACCTTTGTCATCTGGTGCAACGTTAGTCTCCGATGCTTGACAGGCTGTAACTGGAAGGTTTTTTTTTTTTTTTTTTTTTTGGTAATTGAGATTTCAGACAAGTTTGAGAAGATATGGTAGCGCGGTGTTCGTCGGCACTGCACCACTGAATCCGGGACAAGCCCTTCATCGCAAGGTGCTCCGCTGGCCCCGCGTGCGTCATCATGTGGAAGAGAAGAGACTGGTATGGGGCAGAAGATAAAGCTTACAGTATAACAGCGTTGTGCAAATGGGTATCTTTTGTTGGTTGGTCGACGAGATGCTCGGCCGGAGGATCATGTCTCGGGCCTGAACTTCCCACGCTTTTCTTTCATCGCTTCGACCTTCTTCCGGTCCTCGTCGAACCTCTTCATCAGCGCGGCCTGCTCTGCCTTGCGGCGTTCCCGTAG
Organism: Colletotrichum caudatum; assembly: GCA_030867225.1. Classification (NCBI taxonomy): domain Eukaryota; kingdom Fungi; phylum Ascomycota; class Sordariomycetes; order Glomerellales; family Glomerellaceae; genus Colletotrichum; species Colletotrichum caudatum. Next base: position 104,217 of record MU846007.1, on the reverse strand, counting down.
CTGGAAGCGGTAAAAATCCGTCGTCTCCGACTTCTTTTTCTCCGCCTTGTCGACCATCTTCTGCCGGGCTTCCTCCGCCTCGGTCTTGTTCGCGGGCGCCACCCGGCCGCCGCGGACGACTGTGACGAACCCGTCCTCGTCCGGCTCGTTGCGCAGCCTCTTGGCCATCTCCGCCGCTTCCTTCTCCTTGCGGTTGAAAACGTTGAAGAAGGCGTGTACCGACTTCTGCGTCGCCGCCTTGTCACAGCGCGCCAGCTGTATATGTGAGGATATCCATTGCGAGCCGAGCTCAGAAAGGTCGGGGGAAAGGCCATCCCCCCAGACAGGGAACTTTTTCGACTTGTTGGCCTTCTTGATGGCCTTCATTACGAGCTCGGCACTCTTCTCGTCGGCCAAGAGGACAATGGCGCTGCTGCCGCTTTTTCGCAGCCTCCTTGTCCAGATGTCCGGCAGCCGGGCGACCTCTTCCTCTCTTGCTCTCTCTTCCGCCTCCTGCTCGTCGCGCTTGCGCTTCTTGCCAAAGCCCGTCACCTTCACGGCCTGGGCCGGATCAATGGCCGTGGTGGTTTTCCGCTCATCCTCGAATGCAATGCTCTCGAACCGGCCAGGCCCAACGAGCGCCGCAAACAGTTGGCGGAAGTGGGCTTCGGTACTGTCGACAGGAACGTTCTTGAGGAAAAGACTCCGGTCGTCGATCTCGGTCGGGATCTTGGGCGCATTCCGCCGGACGCGAATTTCGTGGAGGGCGGTAATGGGGCAAGATGGGAGAGCCGGCAACTTCACTGGCAAGATGACGAAGCCATCTCCTTGCAACTCGGTGGGCGACATGGTGGGGGAGCGTGGTCGACACCAACAAAGTGCTTGTCGTCCTCAAGAAACCGGCAGCTGCCAAAATTCTCGCCAGATCCAAGCCAAAGAAAAAAGTTAGGGTGGGGTCAATGCTCTTATCAGTACGCTCTTCCATTGGTTGGATGTCTCGAACATGGGGCCGCATTAGTTCTTGCCGACAGTGAGAGTGGTGGCGGGCGCCCACACCGAGCAGTATTGAGGCAGACGTCGGAAACACGACCAAACAAGCCATCATACCACCATCTATCTATCTGACACTTGGGATCTTTTTTTAGTGAGACAGACACATGCGATACTTGCTCCTGATTTCTATGCACTGGGCCTGACTTCATTAAACGCAAATATCTCATTCACTGCTTTTCGCAGCGTGAATGCCAACAAAGCCAGATCGAGGAATGTGAGGCCCTGATCAAGTGCACAGGCATGAACCACGACCCTAGTGCTCAGGAATTATCGGTCCAGAACCAACGCGATCAGAGCTCAATGGAGATTCTTCCGATGCCACGGCTCACGCAACTCAACATCGATCCGACCTTGTCCTCGGGAGTCAAAGCCGTGCCCCTGTGATCAACCCGGCCGCTCTTCAGTCCGACCTTGCACGTTCCACAGTTGCCAACCTCGCAGCTGCTCTCAATATCTTTCGTGACCTCTCGTTTGAGAACCTCCAACAGAGTCTCCTCTTCCCCAACCTTGAGCACCTTGCCTTCTCGGTTTACAACATCCACCTCGAACGGGTCCCCTGACGTGTCAGCAGAAAATGCTTCATAGTGCACGTCACTCTCGTCGAGACCGCACTCCCCCGCCGCTTGCCTCGCGGCCTCCATCATTCGCGTAGGTCCGCAAACGTAGACGTGGCTATTCCACTTGAGCGTCCGCATGATATGGCCAATATTCATCCTCTCTCCTGCGGACCTGTCGTACAGTCGCACGCTGCGGCCGAGGGCTTCCAAGCGCGATCGGAAAGGCACGTCGTCGGCCGAACGTACGGCGTAATGCATCTCAAAGTTGTAGTGAACCTTGTGGTATGCTTCAGCGAGAGCCAGGAAGGCGGTAATACCGATGCCGCCGACTATGAAGACGTGATTGCTCGAGGCACTGGCCACCTGTACGTCGGTGGTGATCCTCCCGACCCGGAGAACATCTCCAACGGCCATGGACTTGTGGAGGTAACGTGATCCCCCACGACTCTGGGTCTCCAAGGCCACACCGAGTTCGAATTTTTCACGGTTTCCAGAAACAATTGAGTAAGACCGAACGAGGCCGGTGGGGAGCTTGATCTTTGCGTGGGCGCCAGGCTGTAGACGTTCCGGATTCTCATTCGGTTTGGCAGTAGCCTCGACGACAAAAGACACAATTCGCGGGGTTTGCATCGACCTCTCGATGATTTTGAAGTCGCGCCACTTATCGCCCTTTTCCCTCTTCTCCTGGGCCTTGGCCTTGGCCACTCGCCGCTGGAAGGCACCGCGACTCTCCTTGCCCAACTCTTCTATTGCTGCCAACTCCTCGTTCATGGCCAAGTCGGTCTGATTCCTGTGCAAATACTCCTGAATCCTTTCAATGGTCCACTTGGGCCACTTCCGTTCAATGAGCCTGATCTCGTCGCCTGCCTTGACAGTGCCTTCCTTGAGCACCCGATAATACCAGCCGGTCCTGCTGGTCTTGAACGTTGTCGGAGCAAAGTTCTTCAGTTGGAACCGGTGGTTTAGCTTGTAGCATGGTTGGCGCGGCAGGCTGACTTGAAGCACGACCTCGTTGCCAACAGCGATGGTATCTCCAATGCAGACGTTCCGCTCATTCATATGTCTCGTGACAAAATTTTCACCGAACGCACCCGGTTTGAAGCGATCTGCTGCTGCAGGGTACTCTTCGATCCAGCCAGGATAATGTGAGGAGCAATCTGGACGAACGCTTCTCAGTATTGTGCTGTATCGGCAGAAGAACGTAGGCATGGACGCGGTGGGTAAGTGAACTACTTACAGCCGTGAATTGCCTTGTCGGGGCCGCCGTGAAAGGCCGGGTCATGCTCGTCCGCCTCAAGGCCCAGTGAAGATACACGGACTGGCCCTTCCCTCAAGGTTTTGTCGATTCCAGATTCGACCTCCAGCCCGGGCATCTTCTTCATCATGCTTGTTCGGACCTCTAAGAGAACGTCGCTCGTAAAAGGCGACCAGAGGTCGATCTCTTGTCCAGGACTCATGGCTGTTTTCGGTCTGTGTAGATTGTGAGAATGATGGAGGAGAATCGAGGTAAAGTGGTATGTATGACGGAAGGACTGCTCTAAGCTACATAAACCTCACATTGGGGTAGATTGGTGATTGGGGCGGCCGTGTGAATAATATTGGATACGCACAGTACAGTATTATCCGCAGGGTAGGTAGGTAGGTAGGTAGTCAGCACTAAGGTAGCCGGGTCCGGGACTATCGGCCGGCTGGCCGGCGTTATCTAGAACCCCTGCGTTGGCAACAGGGGATACAAGGTGGTAACACCACGGCGGTAAGTCGCGATATAGTATCAGGATCCGACCACACTTGGATATAAGGCTCTTACAGTATGGGGCCAGTGTCTGTCTACTAGAATAGAGCCTCTTCGTGGCAGATATCGCTGTTGCAGAGCAAACCGAACCGCGTCTAGTTCAAAAGGTGAAGTACTCGGGCATCCCTCTTTCTCAGCCATTTTCACTCAGGTAGAATGAATTCTTGACTTCATTCCGGCTCCAAGTAGTGGCACTCTCGTGACGGTGCTGCAAGCCCTAGAAACCGTGGGCAATACCAGGCCCTTGCGTTATATTGCTTCAATGGGAGCCTTGGCTGTCAAGAGCAGCTCTCCATCATGGGCGCTCGTCGCTTTGGCTGAATTGATGCCGCCCTGTATTGTCTCGAACGCAACATCAACGGCTTATACATGGTTTCCAGATACTCGGTACGAACCCGGCTCTATGCCCCTGGCCACACGAATCAATGATGGGGTTCTAGGTCCTCGCTGTTAATGATGTTTTTAATGCCGGTTCGAATATTACAGTCCGCTTGGACAGCAACACAGCACAGGTTTCTCCCAGGTGTAGGCAGTCCTCAAAATATGTGGTTTCTGCACTTTCGGGCCTCAAAATATAGCCTCCGTAGTCCATCCCGATGAATTCTGACAAACGGCGAGAGTTGGCCAAGCGACTGCCACGCTGTCTTGTGCGAGATACTTGCTTCTGGCAAGTTTCTAGCGAATGGGGCAACGCCACATCATTTTGCTAACGGGGTGCAACACAGGTTTTAGTTTCGGTTTCTGGACGTGTGTCCCACCGGTTGGTCGTCTTCGTGGCGAGCCTGGAGACAGGGATAGATACGGCACATTTTGCAAGGGCAGGCAAGTCCCTTAGGAATGGCCCAAGGCCTACGCCGCTTATCGCCCTGGCCTTTGACTGGCTGACGTTTATCGAATGGAGCAGGACAGGTGATACCTCGACCTTGAGACATAAGTCGAGTGAGGCTCTTCATGGCGATCATCTGTTGTTTCATACCACGGGAGTGGGCCTAATCACAATATAGGAAACAGGACGTTCGCCTCGGTATCCAGTTATAGAGCAACACTCCTCTCCTGGCGTTGGACCTAAAAGGCTTGTGACCATGAATAGACCTACCTCACTAACTGCTTCTTCGAAGCAGCTAGGCGGCGCAAGCTAGATGGTGGGGAGGTAGCGCTATTGAAATCGGGCTGGCGGCGATGAGATGATTGATTTGAAGTGGAAAAGTTTTGTCTGTTTTGAGAAAAGGGACGAGTTTTGTAGGGCTGTCGCGGGGTCTGTGGATTTTAGAGAGCAGAGGCTGAAAGCAGAGCCGCAATGACGGGCCATATTCAACATAGGTAGATAGCCCCGGTCGCAATCCCTGATAATGAAGTGCGGAACTGGCACACGCATATTGGCGTTGAAAGGAAAACAGTATTGAGGATGACACCGGAGGAGAGAGATGACTTGGGGGTTCAGTTCCGAGGGCCACCGCTGCCTCGAATACCTGGCTGGGTACGTACTTTTTGAGCCGCATATGTATGTGATGGGGTCCTCCGCGTTTATTGGGCAAATTGTGGTCACAGGGATGCATGTGCAGGGGCATACCTGGCTTGCTGCCGACACCGGAATTGTGGAATATTATATCCGTACAAGGTCTTTCTTTTGTCTTGGCCGCGTATTCGTGCGGGCATCCGTTCATTGCAACAAGTCAACATGAGGCTTGGTACTACCTACTCTGTCTCGGCGCAGAGCCTCAAAATCACTCGTCTAATCCTTCCCACTGTAGATTTCGCCAATGGTGAGCAGACCTGACCGCAACCTCTGCTTCACCAGGCTGCCTGTTCATCCAAAGCCATTGGAGAATGCATCCCATCTACCACCAAGGCCCCAAATAGGCTGGTTTCACAGCCTTTTTATGGAGAAATTTCAACAATTCAACTCGATTCCTTGCATGGGGCAACAAGGCTGGCGTATTACGACATTACCCATGTTGTTGTCCTCGTTGCCGTCGTCGTCGTCGTGTACCCCGTCCCCTCCTCCTTTCTTTCTCCCACCTCATACTGAGCTGTGGGGGGGAATGATTCACTTGTCTACCTTGGGCTTAGTTAGGTATGTTGCGGCTCTGCTTCGAGGCTTTCTTAAAACGGGGTTGACAGTCTCTTCCTCTTCCTGCCAAGAGCACACTTGAACGTGCTCATTGAGTTGCTTGCCTTGCTCGTCCAAATCCTGTCCTGCCCCTGCACCACATAATCCTCTTTCGGTAGCGGCGTTGCCTCGTGTTGCTTTCTTCCTCGTTTTTCTACACGCAGTTCGATGGTCGAGAGACGGGATCAAAACAGCCGTCGACTCAACGACAATGCAACGTTTACCTATCGAGATAATTTCATACATTGCCGATTCTCTGGATTTACATGACATATTCAACCTCAGCTTGACTTGTTCCCAGTTCAGGTACATCGCGTACAATGACGATATCTGCCGCGCCGCACTTGAGGTGAGGCCCCCTTCCTCCTGTAGCATTCTTCTTGTACCACACTGACTTTGTGACCCAGACCAATGCCTCCTACTCAGCCGAGGTTCAAAATGCCCGCACCTCCAAGGAATATGCTCGTTCCTTGCGGCGATTGGTCAAGACCCAAAATGCCATTGCTGCCGCGGCGCCATATTCTGTTGCACTTGTTGCCCAAGCAGATGAGTATGTGTACTGTGATGGCATGCTTTGCTACACCCATGGCCACGAGTCGCTCCGTCTACTCCATTTGCATGAGTCTGCAGGCTCCGAAATCGTTATTGATATCCGCTCGCTGCTACTGTCCGCCCTGGGAACCGATATCAGGGATAGCAGATGCAAATTCCGTCCGATCCACTTCGCCTGTGGGATTGTAACCTGCCTCTACAGCCCGCCAAAGTCCGAAGGCCGAAGTCGCCTCATCATTCTGGACCTACAGCAAAGGAGGCTCCTGTCTGCTCATCGTCTCGAATCTACATCCAAGCTATTTGTGCGCAATAACAGTGAACATCTTTACTATGGCACCCACTCTCTGACTGGAGATGACGGCTTCAAAAGATGGGCCCTGAAGCGATTCGACATCTGCAAGGACCAATGGGACCCAGGCCATCTAGAACTTGAAAACTTGGTCGGATCAGACATTGGCGCCACTGTCTGTTTTGAATTGTTTGGCAATTACTTCTATGGACTTTCAAGCCTAAACAGTTTCGAAGTCTATGAGAATGACTGGACTTCATACTACTGCGGATTTCGCCTGCCGGTAGGAAGTTCACGGGCCGAGGACATGCAGCTGACATCGAAACATGCCATGTGGCGGCGGCAACATGATGAGGGGCCAATCGATGATAGATGGAGTACTCTGCGACTCGAAAAGGACCAAGCCACCGGGGTTATCGTGGTCTTAGAGAGCCGAAGAGAGTGGCTCGTCGATGAGTGTTCAAGTACAAGAACATCATATCAAACAGCACTCAGGTTTTCTAATCGTCACCACAGTTCAGGCGGAGACTCCGCCGATTCAGACTCCGGCTCTGAAAGCGATACTGGAACCAGCGAGGTATCGTTCTTTCATCCGTGCCCGAGTGGCACAATATCACAGCCTAAAAGACAACGCAATGAATCAGAACTTCACAGAGGTGATGATGGCTTCACGACCCCAGCAATCACCCTTAGTCAATGTTTTATACGTCGTTATAACTATTCCTGCGAAACCTTTATCGACCTAGTCAATGACTCTGAGGCTGCTGATTTAATGACACGGAGACTACAGCTCCGTTGTATTTCCCGCTCCAGTTTTGCTGGGAACAACCACTGTCTACAAGAAACTCTTGCTGAAGGCTCTACGCACGCGGCTCTCCAGCTATCTAGGCTGAATAAGATAGCATGGTGGCCGCCAAAAATTGGCGTAAGCCAGAATGACGTACGCTTAGCAGAGTTGGACAGTTTGCTCAACCCAAAGAACCATAATACTCAAGGCCTTATCTCAGGGGTCGTGGACGACCGCTCTATGGTTTATGCTGTTGGACCGTCTGCGTCTCGGAATAAACGATCTCTGGTATTTCTCTCATTCGACCCTGCCATCAGACTTCCAGATACCAACCACTGGCCCGGTGGCCCAATGACACCAGCACGAACTCGACCGAAGATGCAGGGGGGTAACCCGGTGGACCCTTGCCCCTATCCCACACCGCAGTCGTTGCCGGCCTCGGGGCCTACGTTGAGAAACCCATCTTTCAGCGAGGAACCTTTTTCTGACCCAAAGCAGCCATCGATGGGTTTGCCGCGAGACGACTGCGGATTCTACGAACCAGGTTGGTTCAGGAACTCTCCAGCTGCGTACTTGGATGGCGCTAGCACTGTTGGAAAACCTTTCGGCTTCAACTTCGCATACAGCTCGGATCATTCGACCTCATGTCGAAGGTGGAACTGAGAGCCTGCCGACAGTTGCACTTTCCATGTCTATCAAATGTTCTAGGCGTGTCGTCCATCTCTTGGACTGGGATCCTACCTCGGCCCACCCTCCTCGAACAGGTCATCCAAATCAGATGCCCCGCGGCATAAAAGGACCTTGTCGGAGACCCGGAGACTTACGTATGGGCCGAAGAACGGGCGTCCTCCCAATTCTGACAGAGCGTGCACATATGTATTACGTATCACAGACCAAGTATTTCGAGTGCTTATGATCCAGTGGCAGGGGAGGGCGACATTAGTGGCATTGTTTTTCTGAGCTCCTTGCTCACCCCCGTCCGGGGGTAGTGGTTCGCGCAAAGAGGGATGTTTGCTTTGCCTTGGCCTTCAGAGCCACCAATGCTACCCCCATGTCCAAGGAAGTATTTGCGTCTTAAGCGAAGAGATAGGGCCACAGTGCTAATCCATCATGGTTGCTTATACGTGTCACATCTCTTACCATTCCAAACCCGAGAAGCTTGACACGCACGTGTCGTTTACTATCAAGCATGATCTACCACATCATATAGCCACAACAGGAGCATGAAACAGCAGTGCTGGGTGGCTTCCGCTGTGGCCCGTACATTTATTGTCCCATTTTCCCACGATGGCGAAGGCCTTGACCTGGCCCGCTCTATGAATCACCCACGAATGGATTCGCAAGTCTCACTTCTCGGCGGCTGACCGGAAAACCTCCCCCCTCAGAGGCCTGCATCCTGCGGGCATCGGTGGGAACGGAGCGGGATGTCCAAGAATGGCACTTTTTCACGAGAGGTTGCGCCGAGGAAGCGCCCGCATGCAAACATATTGAGAAGTGAAATCTGTGCGACATTTCCTGTCCTAGACATGCAATGGTACGCCGGTTGTGGGCACAGGAGGCGGGCAGATGATGGAGAGGAGGGCATTCCTGTGTACGCAGCATACTCTCCATGCCCTACCACATTCTGCACCCATACCGCCTCTTTCGATATCGTTTCTGCAGGGGACAGATAACCAGACCCGTCTAAGGGCTTTGGATGCAAACGGAATTCCCGGTTCATTATAATGCAGGCCCTAGAGAGATAGAGCAACACTTTCTGCCCCATCAAGAAAACAGCAAGCTTGAGAAGTGCAGACACACCACTGCTGTTCGGGAAGAGCATCCTAAAGCCCAGGAACCAACGTCGAGCCAGTGCTTGTACAGGGGATACCAGACGGAAATCCGCATGTTTATTGTATAGAGGCGCCCCCCGCCCCCAACCGGAAAGATCCCAACAAGAAGGTCCTCGTAGAAAGGGGCTGCAAGAGGACAGAAGATGCTTGTGGAATGAGGAACTCTATGTTTTGAAAACAGCAGAAAAGTGTTCAACAAAACAAGTAGGTATGGGTCAAAATGCACACTCTACCATGCCCATCGTCGTCTCTCTACACCCAAAAGCCCCAGAGGCGAAAGTGAGGCTGCGGCTTTGTGTCACACTAGACGCATCGAAAGCAACTTGTCTCCCTGCCTTCTTTCTCTTCCTTACTCTACATCCAGAACAGCCTCATTCCCGGCCCTCCCTTCCCTTCCCTTCCCTTCCCTTCTCCTCCAGTTGTTTTCCGACTCGAAATGACGGGCAATCCCTTCTGCGTACGCCAAAGACCCCAAATGCAAGTGTTTTGCCCCTTGCCCAATGTCCCAACGGTCGTTCATTAATGTACCTCTGCAGCACAGTGTATCCGGGCGAAGATCAAAGATGATGTCGGTTATGATTGGCGAATGCAAGTCTCATTAAGTCGCTCAATTCAACTTGACGTAGTTTCCTATGCAGCCGGTCAGTTAGTTCTCTTCTTAGTGGGCAAGGCTACAATGGTAGTGGGCGGATATTTACCTGGGAACTGGCCAGACTTTCCATTCAGTTTGCCTGTCCACCATTCGTTCTCGTTCTTTGTGCGGCTAAGAATCTCAATGACATCTCCGGCCCTGAAGCTCAGGTCGCCCTCGGCTTGCGCAGCATAATCGTACAGAGCCGTGACGGTCTCCGCGGCAGGTGCTCCGCTGAGTCGACTGGGCTTGGGTTTAGGTGGAGGAGGCTTCGACTTTGCCGCGGCAATGGCGGCAAGTCCGCCGCCGGATGTTCCGTTGGTTGCCGGAGGCGAGTATGGGGGTGGGACGTCGGAGGGTTCGCTCGGCCGAGTGTAGCCGCCAAGCTTCGAGGGTGGCGCTGTGGGCGTGGTCACCGAGGCCGATGAGGACGGACCAGCGGTAAGCAGGTGCTGAGGCTTGCTCTCGATCGCGGGGCGGCCGTACTTTGGCGGGCGCTTTTGGCCTGTAGTTTTAAACTTTACGATGGACAGCTTCTCGGCCTGCTCTTGGATGTCGCCTCGCTTCTTGTGGAACGCTTCCAGAACGTCAAGGGTCAGGTCAAAGTAGCCAATGTCGCAATGCTGCATCTTCTCGTGGAGCGTGTAGAATATGTTGAGCTGCATGTAGTAGAAGGACTGGAAGAGGGGTTGGATGAACTGCTGTTCGAGCTCGAAGAGTCGCGGCAGCTCCTCCTTGAGCAGATCGTTGAAGTAGTTAAACTCCTGTGTGGCCTGCTCGACGTCGTTCTCGGCTTTCCACAGGGCCTTTTCGTCTTTGGCACTCCTTTCCTTCTTGTCCTGCAGCTTCTTCAGGGTTTGCCGGTGTCGGTCATAGTCAAGCTTCTTGTGTTCGCGCTTCGCAGTGGTCTTGCGGATGACTTTGACGACATCCAGTAGTTCGTTGGCTGGACGAATAACCCTACTTTCTATCATCTCCAGCTCCGGCGCAAGAGTCTCTTGCAGGTCCTTGACGACAGCCTCGTACTCTTCGCAAGCGCGAATACCCTCCGGATTGCCGCGTACCTCTAAACTGTCGGGGTCCGACATTCGACCAGATATGGGCTTGTAAATTTCGGTCATGGCCTTGCTGAACTCGATCTGATGGCTGAGCATGCCGTTGATGGCTTCGAAGTATTTCTTGGACTCATCGTGCAATCGCTTCGTTTCGGTCTCTAGCTCCTGAAACCTGCGCTCGGAATCGATGTAGACAGCATCCTTTGTATGCTCACCGATGTTGAAGCGGGACTTGAATTGCTGGGGCGCCTGTTCGCGACGAGGAAAAAAAAGATCATCAGTCTTGCATCCTCACGTCATCGTCGCGGCGCGGAAGGGACGGAGAGACCCCTCACTTAGTGGAAACACGTACCCGAATGACGCTTTTCTGGAAGCCCCGGAAGCTCATGACGGGGTGAGGTTGTGATTTTGATATGGCGGATTAGGTATTGCGAAAGTCGGACCAGTGGAGAGAAGAGGCGGTGATATTGGGGGATAGGGTTATGACGAGGGTATCCGCTCTTTGAGGGTATTCCACGTCCGACCTTATGAGGAGTGGGCTTTCGCAACCTGATTGTCGCTGGTGACGACGTAGGCGTGGCTGTGCCGGTCAGCTTCTGCGCAAGACCGCTTGGCTGTGGCGCATATGCTGCGGAAGGATAGGAGCTAAGGCCTACTATTTGGAAGCTAAGGTACTCCAAGCAGGTGCCTAGCGGTTCGAACGGCAAGGACGTAGCACGGCAACCTGCGAGGTAAGACGTGTGTTTAGAGGCGAAGATAGACACGAAAGAGAAAGTAAAAATACCGGCCGGGAATATCAAGTCAAGCACCGAAGGCATTCGGAGCATAATGTTGGCAAATTGAACAATGCAAAGCGAAAAGACAAGTGGAATATAATCACGTTGTATGATCGCGGCGAATGTGGTGGGATATCAAGCAGGTACCTTCCCATGTACACAAGGTAGCAAGGCGACTCCGAGAGCCCGTCCGTAGTAGTATCTACCTAGTACCTATCCGTACCTACCTACCTAGGTATTCAGGTCTTGGGAGGCCTGCTCGTGCACGTCTTTCTTAGGTAATGCCTCAAAGGGTGGATCCGAATGGGGAACGTCATCAACTTGGGGGGAAGCCGTTGAGACTGGCCAATCACGGCCCAGAAGTTATCCCCGACCCCGAGATGGGTCGGAGACACGATCCAAATTGTCAAAATTCCCAACAGCCCGGGTGGCACATCCTCCTTATAGAGATTCTATTATCTACCCTCTCCGCTTCCACTGCTTGGAGTTCGATCCCCTTCTTGCCCACGCCATCGCCATCAATCGCGCACTATGGCTAGCATCACATCAACCGCCTTTAGGCAGGCAGGTCGCCTCTGCCGTCACACGACAGGACCTGGAATCCCTTCGCGAGGTATTTCCTCATTACCAAGGGTGGCGACAGCTCCCGCACAGAGATTATATCAGCAACGCAGATACGTCTCCGAGACGAAGCGTGATAACGCACAGGTCAACGTCGAGACTGCTATCAAGCTCGACAAGAAGGACTTCATTGATGTCGTCCCTCAATCACCCGATGCGCCCAATGTCATGGTTAGTCCCATGGCTGAGGTGCTGAAGCAAGTTACCACGATGGAGGAGGGCCAGCGACCCATCTATCTGGACATGCAAGCCACCACTCCCGTCGACCCCCGCGTCCTCGACGCTATGCTGCCGTTCTACACAGGCATCTACGGCAACCCCCACTCGAGGACACACGCCTACGGATGGGAAAGCGAAGAAGCCGTTGAGACGGCGCGGCAGCACATTGCCAAGCTTATCGGTGCCGACTCGAAGGAAATCATCTTCACAAGTGGTGCCACCGAGAGCAACAACATGAGCATCAAGGGTGTCGCAAGATTCTTTGGCAGATCCGGCAAGAAGAAGCACATTGTCACGTCGCAAACCGAGCACAAATGCGTTCTTGACAGCTGCCGGCATCTTCAGGATGAGGGCTTCGAAGTCACATACCTTCCTGTCAAGAACTCTGGTTTAATCGATATGGACGAGCTTGCTGCCGCTATCCGCCCCGATACTGCTATCGTTAGCATCATGTCCGTCAACAACGAAATCGGTGTTATTCAGCCCCTGGAGCAGATTGGTCGGCTCTGCCGAGAGAAGAAGACATTCTTTCACACCGACGCCGCCCAAGCTGTCGGAAAAATACCCATGGATGTTAACGCCATGAACATCGATTTGATGTCGATCTCATCCCACAAGATCTACGGCCCCAAGGGTATTGGAGCCTGCTACGTCCGCCGTCGGCCCAGAGTTAGACTCGACCCCATCATCAGCGGAGGCGGACAGGAGAGAGGTCTGCGTAGCGGCACTCTCGCCCCACCATTGGCTGTTGGCTTCGGTGAGGCGTGTCGCATCGCCTATGAGGAGATGGAGGTATGTGCCGATCTGTCCTGCTTTTCCCATCTTTGCCCCCCCCAATTTCCTGGTTGGTTCGCTCTATACATGCGTGACCCTCTGAGTGTCCCGTGACAAGGACGTCGAAGTTGGCTCATAGCACCGCATCTAATCCGATCATCCAATATCTGTTATCTGTCATGTTTGCTGCCATTGTTACAAAACAAGTGCTGACAATGTTATAGTATGATTCGAAACGTATTAAGGCGCTGTCCGATCGCCTCCTCAACGGTCTCCTTTCGCTCGAGCACACAACACAAAACGGTGACCCGAAGCACTTCTACCCTGGATGTGTCAACGTTTCCTTCGCGTACGTCGAGGGCGAGTCTCTTCTTATGGCTCTGAAGGACATTGCCTTGTCTTCTGGCAGTGCTTGCACATCTGCGTCTTTGGAGCCTAGCTACGTCTTACGCGCTCTAGGCAACAGCGATGAGAGCGCTCACAGCAGTATTAGATTCGGCATTGGACGTTTTACGACTGAGCAGGAGATTGATTACGTACTCAAGGCCGTTAAGGAGCGGGTTGATTTCCTGCGTGAACTGAGTCCACTCTGGGAGTTGGTTCAGGAGGGCGTGGACCTCAATACGATCCAGTGGAGCCAGCATTAAAAAATGGTTCCGTACGTTCCGCGTACCCGCGCATCCGAACTCGTCTGCCTTGATCGGAATCCGCGAGTTTGTCAAGGTCCGCGCAAGGATTTGCCTGCATCTCTCCAACGCAGAGATGCCTGTACTAAAACCCACATTTGAGATACCTTAGCAGCCGGCCTTTTCGTTTTTGTGCTCGGGGATATTGTAGTTGGGACCGGGGATGACCAAGGGCACGTAGGAAATTTGACCAAAAGTCTAGCGGCGGTCGCGTTCAACAGGGGTGGCAACTGGTTGTTGATGAACTTTTGGCTTGTACACTATTACATATCATTCTGGCATGAATGGGAACATGGACGCCATGAACAATGAACCATCAAGCAGGCGATGCGATTATTCAGAGCATTCCATGTTGAGTCACCGGCATGTTTATGTTACGCGATGAAAGGTATGTCCATCCTCGGCACGACACCTGCATGGGTCACCAGTTTGTCACAGATGCGAGAGCTCCACAATGTCGTTAAGGGCAGCGACTGTCAATCCTGATGTGAGAATGGTCTGTACTAAGCGACTCGCTTCCTTAAGCAATCGACGGCGAGCGCTTCAGATCACGAACACGAGATATGTTGCGTGTAGATGCGATGCTGGCCAATGTTCAGCCAGTGTCGTGGCGTGCGCTTGACTGATTGCCTGGTTACCTAGACGGGAGAGTTGCATCATCAGACATTCCTCAATAGGGAATGTCCTGCAAGCAAAAAGTCCAGACTAAATCTGATTACCTCTTCTGTGGGCTCACATGGCCATGACTGTGCGTCTCAGCTCTTCGGACGGCAAGTACACACACCACAAAGAGATGTCGGGAAGGAGGCAACTATGGCATTTGGGGCTAATGAAGAAAGGTTGAAGTCGCGAAATGACATCATGTAAGGAGCGCGAGGTGCAACGCTGCCCCTCCTTCCCGGGTTCCCCCTCCACACTGGGCCCCATCAGCCGTGCTCCTGCATTCGGAAGGGGCCTTCTCCAATGCCTAGGTATGACATCACACGCTCAGCTCAACCTGGCAAACACGATCGCAGTTGCCAAAACGACGAGATTTCACATGTTGCAGGTGGCCTACCTCAGCAAACGGAGGAAGGCACGGCTTCCGGCTTGTTCGTAGATAAATTACAGCCTTCTTCCCAACCTCCAGAACTTCCTCCGTCCATCAACAACTTCACAGCTCGTCAGACTCATTCCAAACCACCTAATAACAAATCAATCCATCAATCAACTCCACCAAGAAAAACCTTCATCATGTCTGCCAACAACGACAACACCTCCACCCTCAAGTCCTACGTCGATTCTGCCACCGGCGCTGCCCAGAACATGCTTGGCTCCCTTACCGGAAACACCACCGACCAGACCAAGGGCGAGGCCAAGCAGAACAAGGCACAGGTTGAGCATGATGCTTCCCACGCTACGGCCAAGCTTCCCGGCTTCACTGCTACCGCCCAGGGCGTTAGCAAGGACGACCCCGACCGTGCCAATGGTTCCTGGAACCAGACTGTTGGCTCTGCCAAGGAGACTGTTGGTGGTCTCGTTGGCTCCGAGGTAGGTTATCTTTCTCACTTGGACCTGCTGAAGCTTGCATCTGCAGGCTCTTGCCAGGATAACAGGCTGACTTTTCGATCATAGAACCTCAAGCAGCAAGGCCGCGAGCAGAACCTCGAGGGTCAGTCGCAGGAGGCCAAGGGCCAACTGAACGACTACACTTCTGGCATCGGCAACCGTGTCCAGGGCACTCTCGGCAGCACCGTCGCTGGCCTCACTGGTGACAAGACTGGTCAGGAGCATTACCAGGGTATGCACGACACTGGCAAGGCTCAGCAGCGTGGTGCTGAGCACGACATCCAGAAGCAGGCGGAGGCAAAGCAGTAAATCATGGGCGATGCCTCACAAGCCGTTAATACTAGCACAGGCTGGCACAGTAAAGGAGAGATGTGGAATTTGATACCCCCTTGTACGAGAGAACGTATGCATGCACCTAGTTACCCATTCAGGTAGACAGACGATGAATCAAACCATACGCCTAATTCAGCATTTTCATGTTAGAACGACTTCGTGATTTGGATCCTGGATATACACCATATCTAAGAAAGCGAAGCTCATCCGCATCATCATCTTCCATCCGCACTGGGAAAGTGGGCCAGAATGTCGAAGGCATCTAGGTAGCACCCCCCGCCACTAAGGCGTTCTGGTGGGGCGCTAAATGGCGACGCGAGGGGTACCTGTCTGTTCCTACCATAAAACGGATTGCTCACAACATCGGCGATGTAGACAACGATGGTAGTGTAGAAACCACACTTCGGCTACCTACCTTAATGCCATGCACCTACCGGCGATCTGAACGAGCTAGCCATCCCCGCTGACCTCGAGTTGCAGCGTAAGCGCAAGTGCAAGTGTATGCACAAAAAGTATGTACACCTCTTACACTACATAGTGGATGCAGGGAGGGGGGGGCCACACAGAGGCTGCTGCAGCTCGCAGCGTTCGGATGGCACATTACGGCGTTGGATACGCAGTAGACATGTAAGGTACCTGAGATCAAGGCACTCCAAGCAGCCAGTCGAATTCGCATATGCCTCGACCACGCAGTTCTGCTGCTATTCTGCAGCTGCATTTTCTCCGTCCCTCTTCATCGTGGGGTTGGCTTGCAAACCACACCATCATCTATGTCGCCCCCTCGGCCAGGCCATGCTATGTCATGCCATGCGCACTCGTATCATTTTGTCTTGTTGCTGACCGCCAGACACTAGCCGTTCGCCCAGCACCCACCACCCACCGCAATGCTAGGCCCCAGACCCTCTATGTCTTGTCTGAGGGGTGCGAGGGCTGACTGGCTTCGCCCACGATAGGTATGCAGCACAGTGGATACTACCAGACATCTACAGAACGAAGCCCCGAAAAATAAGGGCCGCGGATAAAGTGAAGTACGAATACCTACAGCCCTTGGTGACGGGTCGCCCCCTCTCGCCGTTCCCGAGCTTCCAAAGGAGCGCCGGCCCCAGCGGATCGGTTCTCGAGCTAGGTTCTGGCCATGGTGAAGGTGAAGCCAGACTAGATTCAGAAGTCGGCCTTCACCTGTCCAGTGACGGGTGACGATTCCATCTGCAGTTGCAGGGCAGGGTACCAACCATGAGAGCGTAGCATCCCATGTCCACGAACGGTATCCGTCTTGGAGCGATCTTTTATTGGCTTACGCCGCCTGGTGGCTGCATGTCACGAGAAGTAGATGCAAGGGAGAGGTGCGTCCAAGAGGGGCAGAAAGAAGCAAGCAAGAGGAGGCATTACTTGATTGCGACTGCGTCTAGAACCGACTTATTACAGACCCTAACGTCGTACTGGCGCACACAGCACCGGCGGCGGGCGGAAACTGATGGCTGCCGTCGTGCAGTGACAGCCACTCATCACCCTATCGCCGAGAAAGGCCTCGAAGCCCTCCTTGCCCTCCCACCCTCTCCCATTTCGTGTGCGGCGCACTTCCATCGTCATCAATGTTGCCTCCTCTTTTCCCTACATTTTGCCTGTGTCACTCCGCCTCATTGCTCTCTGCAACGCAGTTTGCGGTTATTCATAGACCAACATCCCGGAACGACAAACACTGCTCAGTCGCATCATGTCACCGTAGTCCATCGCCAGTTAACTCACCATTTAAACTCTTCTCCTCCGTGCTTCGCTCTCCGCCATGGCCGAGACCGAAGCGCGCCAGTGGACGATCGTCCTGATCCTAACCGCACTCATTCTTTCCTTGGTCGTCGTCTCCCAGATCTTGACAACATATATCACTGCCTACCGTGTCGCTCCCAACGAAATTGCTTCATTCATCGATGCCGTCGACTTCTCAGTCGAGGAGAACGAGAGCTACGACCGCGACGTTGCCAAAGTCCAGCGCCTCGATGACAAGCTTCGGCTCGGTCGCCTGCTACGCGAGATTCAAAAGGGTGGCGATGACCTGCGAGAGGAGATCAACTCCATGCTACTCTCTCACGACACCACCACCCTGCGCATAACCCCCCGTCTTCTCTGGGCCAGCAAGCGCCGCGATCTCGAAGAGCGCGTTCGCCGGCTGGATCTTGTGAGAATGCGCTTTCTCGTCGTGTACATGGGGGTGGTTGCGGAGCGAGCGAGTCCTACGGCCGACCGACATGTGCCCGTGACAACGCCGCAGAAGGATCCAGAGAAGACGCCAGTGTCTCCGTCCTCCACGCCGCCCATGGCCGCTCTGAATGCAAATTTGACGCGCGCGCTGACGGAAGAGATCCGCGAGCGGCCGTCACTGAGGAGGCTAACCACTCAAGCCATCGGCCATCGCGAAGTTACGGGAACAGGACACAAACTTGGATGGGCAGGGGTGGTCCAGGAGTTGCAAAAGAGTCCACGGATGCACAAACGGCGATCGTCTATCGAAAGGTCCATCGAGCAGGAGCTGGCGAATGCGAAGCTGACAATCTGACTGGCGGTGGACCGAAGAGGCGTTGCTAGCAGGAACTGCACCGACTTTACAGGGCTGCGACCACGTCCGCTGACACGCGAACAACGACGAAACAACCATATAATCGGCTTACAACTACAGGTTACATGCCATTCACGACGACGTATGAATTATCGCATATGCATCCACGACGTACGGCATACCGTCTGACTATTTCAGCATCCACCCCAGAGAGGCATGTTGCTGATGGCGACAGCAGCACGTACCGACTCTTTGCACTTCTGCACTTCTTGATGCGCACACGAATCATGACGAAAATAAAAGGGGGAGGGTTTTGGTGACAGGCGCACGGTGGCACGGGGAAAGTGGACTTGGTTCACGGGCCGAGCAAGGGCTTTTTTAAATACTGTTTTTACCGTTTCTTCAGGAGGACCTTTACATCACTTCAGACGTAGATGAGATACCCCTTTTCACAGCATTCTTTGCCCCTTCTGGGCCCATATGGCCCAGTCTACGCTGCACTCACCAGTTAGCCTCTTCTTCAACTCTCTCCATATTGAAAGTATTGAACCTCGCACACAGACATACCTCGTTTGTATCCTCGACGCCGTGATGTGCCTTTGGCGCCTCAATGTTCAGGGAGTGAGACGTCGTCTGGACCAGTACTGTTCCTTTCGCCAACTGCATACTCGTTAGAAATGTGTGTTGGCGAGACACTTGGAAATCGTCATCTCACCGTCCAAAGCCACCAAGAACCGGCTCACACAGTTATAGCACGCGACCTAAATATCGTTGTCAGCCAGTCCTCTCTCGAACTGCCACCGGCTTCTGCCCAAGCCACCTTCTGGTCTTACTCACCGTCGTCGTAATCTCCACAACCTCCCGCTCGCTGAACAACGATTTCAACTTCTCAAAAGTCTCATCCTTGACTCTCACGCTCCTCGTCATCTCGTCCGTGTACACCAGCACGGCCCACTGCTTCTCGCTCAGATGCAACGCGGGCCGGGACCCCAGCTCCAGGGGCGCCTCGGCCTTGACGGCGTCCATGGCGTCCGCGGAGACGCCGGCGGCGACGGCCAGCGGCGCGTGGTGGCCCCACTCGTACCAGGCCCGGTTGACGACGGCGACGCGCGAAATGGCGAGCTCGCGCAGGTCCGCGGGGATGGTGGTCTGGGTGCGGATGGCGCCGAGGAAGGAGTTCCAGCCGTCGGCAACAGGCGGGGCGTGCAGGAGGGCCAAATCGAGGGACTGCAGAGGCCGGGGGTTGCGGCGGGCTTGGATCCGGGAGACGATGGCGGCCTCTTCCGGGGTCGAGGTCGGTGGCGGGTTGGGGACGTAGGGGATGCGCATTTTGGATTTGGGGGTGGGGTGAGGGTGTGTTTTTGGCGGAATTTGCGGCGTCCTTCTGGGTCTAAATAAGTTCAGGAACCTGGCTAAGGGGGGCATACGAAACTCGTTATGGCTGAAGGAATGTTCCGAATACACAGGTGAGAAGTAGTGTATGGAGTATGTTGGTTGACATATGAGGCACAAACGTCTTATACTTAAAGAGATTCCGGAGAAGCGCGGGGTTGAAAGTCCCGTCTCCACATCCCGAGAATCGGGCGGGCCGAGCGATTGTTCTCCCCCCCTCCTTCACCTTTTCTCCCGGTTGAATACTGTCCCGGCGCTTTCCCCGGCGCTTCGCCGGTGTCGGGCCCAAGAGCTTCGCAAGGGTGGGCAACTTTGATGCAACGTTGAGCACTGTGACCACAGTGCCTCAAGACCAACTGTCCAGTTGCAGTTGCACCTGATTTTCTCGGGCGACGGTTTGCCGTTCACAATTTGCACCTGGTCCGCAATACCTGGTTGATCCACATTCTGCTCGCCTTGCGACATTGGAGAAATGCCCGGCGAATCCTCTGCAATTTTGCAAGAACGTTTGCTACTGCCAACACACAGAAAAGAAAGCCAATCGCTTCGACGGCATTGAAACTTTCTAGACTTTGAGTTGCGCGTGGATACATTGACTTGCGAAACACCAGCATGTCCCTGAGATCCCAAAAATGAAGCTCTGACGTCGATCCGGCATTGACCGACCGCACTGTCCGCCTAGAACCCAACTTCCTTCAGCACGCTTCGGGCAAGCTCGCCCCCGTTTCCTCCCCTAACAAACGCGCCGCGAACCCCCTTTCACTCGGGCGCTCAGAGCAACCACGCAGTGAACTGAACTGGGTACCTACACAAGCAAAGGCGCGACGCGGTCACGTGAAAAGCTCCTGCCTCGCCCAATTTACGCGGTGGATTTTTCGAATCTCGCGTCGCCATCGGCAACTTGGAACCTTTCGTCCTTCAACCCCCTTCCCTGCCACCACATCCGTCACTCACTTCGCAGCGACGATGGCGGAGATCAAAATCGACAGCAAGGCGTTCCACGAGCGCCTCACGCGCCTCGCGGGCGCCTGGAAAAACGACTTGCGGTCCAAAGATGGCAACATCTTCCACGGCGCCTCGTCCATCGTCGTCATGATGGGCAAGGTGGAGGAGGTGCCTGAGCTGCACAAGAACAATGCCATGCATGTGAGTTGCATCTCTTCTCATTCGCAGCGACGCGATTCACCCTGTTTCTTTCGTCGTTGATTTGATGCACAAGACAAGAAGCTGATGTTTTGAGGACGACAGTTTTGGCTTCTCGGCTACGAATTCCCAACGACAATGATGCTGCTGACGACTGACAAAATCTACATTCTGACGACTGCGAAAAAGGGTGAGGATTTTTTGTTTCGTTTCTTGCGACTGGCACGTCACATTTGCGACAGATCTTGACTGACGCAAATATAGCGAAACATCTCGAGCAGTTGAAAAATGGTCGCTTCCCGCTTGAGGTCCTCGTGCGAGGCAAGGATGCCGCCGAGAATGAAAAGCTGTTCGTAAAGCTCGCTGAAGTTATCAAGGCTTCGGGCGTGAGTCACTACCCTGAAATACATCCGGCATCGCTTATTGCCACTGACACGTCTGTCCTCCAGAACAAGGTTGGCACCATTGCCAAGGATACCTCCAAGGGCCCCTTCATCGAGGAGTGGAAGAAGGTATTCGCCGACCAATGCAAAGATATCGAAGAGGTCGACGTTTCCCAGGCACTCTCCCAACATGCCTTCTCAGTGAAGGACGAAACAGAGCTTCGAGCGATGCGCACTGCGTCAAAGGCCTGCGTCGCCTTGATGACCCCCTTTTTCCTCGAGGAAATGTCGGACATTCTTGATAAGGAGAAGAAAGTCAAGCATAGCGCCTTGGCAGACAAGGTGGATAAGAAGCTTGATGACACAAAGTTCTGGAAGACAGTCGAGCTCCCCAATAAGACCAAACTTCCTCAGGATTTGGACCCGGCTCAGCTGGACTGGGTTCTGGGTCCTTTGGTACAGAGCGGTGGCAAGTACGATTTGAAGATGAACTCGGAGAGCAACGATGATATTCTGCACCCCGGCACTATTGTTGCCGCCATGGGTTTGCGCTACAAGTCGTACTGTTCCGCCATCGCTCGTACCTACCTCGTGGACCCGAATAAGTCGCAGGAGAGCAACTATAAGCTTCTTTTCAATATTCACAACATGATCTTGAAGGAGGTCCGCGATGGCGTTGTCATCAAGGAAGTTTACAACAAGGCTCTGAACATGATCAAGGCAAAGAAGCCTGATTTGGAAAAGCACTTCCTGAAAAACGTTGGCTGGGGCGTTGGCCTGGAGAATAGGGACCCGACGTTGATTCTGAACGCCAAAAACTCCCGAGCGCTCAAGGACGGCATGACACTGGTCATCACGACCGGCTTTAGCGATATCGAAAACCCCCAGCCGCAGGACAAGAACAGCAAGATCTACTCTTTGGTCATTACCGATACGATCCGCGTCACCACGAGCGAAGCCGTCGTTTTCACCGGAGAGACTCCTATCGATGCGGACTCGAACTCCTTTTTCTTCAAAGACGAGGAAGAGGCCCAGCCCACGCCCAAGAAGGAGAAGAAGGATTCCCGAGTGGGTGCTGTTGCTACAAAGAACATCACCTCGACGAGGTTGAGATCCGAGCGAACCACGACTGTTGACGATGATGCGGACAAGAGGCGCCGCGAGCATCAGAAAGAGCTGGCGGCAAAGAAGCAGAAGGAAGGCCTTGCGCGCTTCTCTGAGTCCACCAGCGGACAGAACGGTACGGAAGTGAAGAAGTTCAAGCGCTTCGATTCATACAAGCGTGACAACCAGTTCCCTCCAAAGGTCCGCGATTTGCAGATCGTTGTCGATGCGAGAAACGACACGGTCGTATTGCCTGTCATGGGCCGCCCTGTTCCTTTCCATATCAATACGATCAAGAACGCGAGCAAGAGCGACGAGGGCGATTGGTCATTCCTGCGAATCAACTTCTTGTCGCCTGGCCAGGGTGTCGGTCGCAAGGACGACCAGCCTTTCGAGGACGCCTCGGCTCACTTCGTTAGAAGCTTGACGTTCCGGTCGACGGACGGTGACCGCTACCAAGAAATCGCAACACAGATTTCGAACATGAAGCGGGACGTGAACAAGAAGGAGCAGGAGAAGAAGGAGCTGGAGGACGTTGTCGAGCAAGACAAGCTCGTCGAAATAAGAAGTAAGTTGATTTGCATCGTACACCTGCCGCGCTTTTGCTTACAAGCCACTAGACCGTCGTCCCGCCGTGCTTGACAACGTTTTCATCCGTCCTGCTATGGAAGGCAAGCGGGTTCCTGGTAAGGTGGAAATCCACCAGAACGGTATTCGCTATCAGTCTCCTTTGAGCACCCAGCAACGCGTGGACATCCTGTTCTCGAACGTCCGCCACCTGTTCTTCCAGCCCTGTCAGCACGAGCTGATTGTCATTATTCACATCCACCTAAAGGACCCTATCATGGTTGCCAACAAGAAAAAGACCAAGGACGTCCAATTCTACCGAGAGGCAACGGATATCCAATTCGATGAGACGGGTAACCGCAAGAGGAAGTACCGGTACGGTGACGAGGACGAGTTCGAGCAGGAACAAGAGGAACGTCGACGCCGCGCTGAGCTCGACCGTCTATTCCAAGGCTTCGCCCAGAAGATGGCCGAGGCAGGCAAGAACGAGAACCTCGAGGTGGACGTGCCTATCAGAGATCTCGGCTTCCACGGTGTCCCGTTCCGAAGCAACGTCTTCATCCAGCCCACAACAGAGTGTCTGATCCAAGTCGTCGAGCCACCTTTCATGGTTGTCACCCTGGAGGACATCGAGGTTGCTCATCTGGAACGTGTTCAGTTTGGCCTCAAGAACTTTGATCTTGTGTTCGTCTTCAAGGATTTTACCCGACCACCATACCATGTCAACACCATTCCTGTCGAGTTCCTCGATCACGTCAAGGAGTTCCTTGATTCCTCGGACATTGCCTACTCGGAGGGTCCTCTCAACCTGAATTGGCCGACGATCATGAAGACGGTCACTGCTGACACCCATCAATTCTTCCTCGACGGAGGTTGGTCTTTCTTGCAGGCCGATTCTGACGACGAGGATGCAGACTCTGAAGAGCAGGAGAGCAACTTCGAGATAGAATCCGACGAACTCGAGGAAGCTTCAGAGTCGAGCGAAGAAGATTCCGACTTTGGCTCTAACGTCTCCGACGAAGACGATGACGCTGAGATGAGCGACGAAGACGAGGGCGAGGACTGGGACGAGCTCGAGGCTAAGGCCAAGAAGCGCGACCGCGAGGATGCCCGTGGCGGCGCTGATGAAGATGAGGGCCGTGGCCGCAAGAAGCGGAAGCACTAGACAGGGTCTCGCTTCATTTGTCTCTGGCATTATGCGAGGGATGGCGAGCCGTGGACACAGCCGGAAGCGACCTTTATGAGTGCAGTGTTCTTATTATCACATTAGTTGTAACATCAAAATTGTTGTGTAGGCAGGCGTATTGGATGAGAGGGAGGGGGGTGAGGTCGTTAGTGATCATGGAACCGCTTCCTATGGGTGGCGGAACGACGAAACAAATAGCTTTCTTATTAATCGGCAATTCCTGCATGAATATATAGGAAACCCGACTATTCATTTTCATTGAACTGTTGGTTCCGCGTTGTCCACAGACTCGACAATGATTGATTTATTTATGTCTGATCGAGCATAACCCTTTGGCCACACGTCGGCCGGTCCTCTCCCACTGGGTTTCAGATGGGACAAGCTGGGTAGGTACCGGCACTCATGTATGATTTCCAAGCCGATAATTTGCCGGTCAACCTAACATCCAAACTTTGAACAACTCCGAGTTCCTCTCGGTGGGCCAATGCCGATTACAGGTTTCTGCTGGTTGCCCGCCTCGCCCAAGTTCTTATGGAAAAGAAGGGTGAAGCATAAGAAGTTCGAACACATGGATACAGCACGGGCGAGCATTTGAGCCCAAGAGAGCGGTTAAGGAAAAGGAAAAGAAGCAACACGAGTTGACCAGCCGGTGCAAAGCAGCAAATGACAAAATACCTCCCCCCTCTTACGGCCTCCGACTGTCTCTCTCCAGGCGGCGGGGAGGCATGGGCGATGTAGGGGGTCATCGACAGAGAAGATCCGTCCGCACCCCTAACTCATACAAATAAAATTCATGTCATCCGATATAAATAAACAAAAACTCCGCAGGCCAGACTTTCCTATCCCGTGCGTCACATTCACCGACCTCATAACGGCGATGTGGGTAGAACGAGACGTTGTCCTCCGATTGATGATGCGGTGACGCTGTATGCCATTGCCATCGATGAAGTGGAAGGGTCGGTGGCGTTGGAGACCGTACGGCTGTGAAGATGGCACTGCGACTCATCGCCAGCCTTCTAGGCTTCGCCGGGTCGGACTTCGCGACCTGATGCCATTGCTGAGCTGGCGCCGGCAGCCTGCCTGGATCCGGGCGCGTTGTTCCAGGAAAGATAGGTGTGGTCACCCAACTTCCTGTGCGGGGAGTCAGTGCTCGATCCTCCGGACTTCAAGTTACGGGACAGGGTCACTTACCTTGGCTTGATGAGATGAGTTACAGTGAAGATAACACCGAGGAGAATACACATGCCACCGACTACGATATATGCGATGCCGAGGAAAGGGTTTCTGCCACCCATGATTGTGCGTGTGGTGATAATGATGGACTTGGTTCCCTTGTACTCCGTGGTTGGGAAATCTGGACATGTCAATACTGTCTGGACAGTGCAGAACTTTCCGGAACAACTCACTGTCGGTAATATTGACTTCGTAATTGCCTGGCATCATAGTCTCGTCGTCGTTGCGCTGGTATAGTTTGCTGAAAGTCGGTAATCCTGCGGTTCTCATCCAGACCTGGAAAGCAGGCCACTTGGAGATATCTGGTGGAGGGTGCTCGGCGGTGTAGTTGGGGTACCGGACCCTCCAGTTTGGTGGCGGCATGATGTCTTCGGGGTTGTACTTGGTTTTGCCGTAAAGGTCTGCATCAGACGCCCAGGCGATGTTCTTCTCAGTCGACATCGGATAAATCGAATCCTTTTGCAACCAGCGGGGCGAGGTGAATGTATCATTGAACATGGAGTTTGCAATCAACCCTAGCAGTGTTTTAGCCTCCTGACGGGGGATATTGTGACTCGCACCAATGCTTACCACAGGGATAATACGGTTTCTTGGCCTCCTCATCCCACTCAAGTGGCTCGCAGGAGGAGCTGTTGACATTACTGGCAGACTCCGCATTGCCTTTGAGTTGCTTATCGTAGAAAGACGCGACGTAGCGCCTGTGGTTCTGATAAAAGTTCGTAAGATGGTAGTAAAACAATACCGGGGGGCCCATCTCTTCGGGAATGGAGAACTGGATTCTGCACTGCTTCGCTGGGTATGTGATCGGTCCGTCCTCGACTTCGATATCTGTTACAGCCCACAGAGCATTCTTGGTCTGCGCATCGCTCTTGAACGCAGTGCTAATGTATTTCGAGTCCATCGCATCGAGGTTCTCGGTTGCTTCGGTAAGGCAGTTGGTATAATCGATCCGGATCTCCTTGACCTAAGGGAGCGTTGTTAGCGACCGGCTCCGCAAGAAATGGGAGATCTAGGTTTACCTTGGCACTTGCGTAGAGTAGTAGTCCACCGATGGGAGCAAAGATGATGCCGATAATGAAAAACAGGGGCAAGACCGTCTTGGGTGTCAGGATTGGTCTACAACAGTCAGCGATCAAGGCCCGTCGCCGCGGTTTTGACACCACGGAGATATCGCCAGGAACCAGTAACTTACTGCCATGCCTTCAAGCGCTGCTGCCGAAATGCTGTATCTAATCGAGCACACAAGTGTCAGCACCAACATGTTTGTTTTGTTGGAATCCCAGCGTTTCCGCTGGAGGGAGCTTGACATCGTTCCGGGGCTTCCACGTACTTGCCGGTCGGCGGCTCTTCTTCTTGTCATCCTTCTTTCCTGTGTCATGTTGCGGATCAATGGAGTCAGCGTGGTTGACGCCAGGCGATGGTTCAGGCATCTTGGGAGATCGTACACTCTCAGAGGACGCGCGATCGAGATTGTTACTGAGAGGTGTCGATTGCTGTCGCGGAAGTCTGGCTCAAATGCGCATGTCCGGCAAGACAGGAGAGATGCAAGTCAGCGGGAGTGTGGCTTGGCTTTCAATGCGTAGATTGGGGACTAGCGCCGTGGCTTAGCGACCCACTTGTTCGTCACATGTGGAGCACGGGCGGATACTACAAGGCGTGCAATCACAGCGCAGTAAATGGTTTGGACATTGGGTTGTAACCGAACTTGCCTTGGTTGATGAGGAGCAGCATGGCACTCAATTAAGTACACTAAATGACTAGAGGGCGAACGATCTAGCATAGTCACTAGCAGAGTCAGCGTGGGCAGTGCGTAACAAAAGAGGCACCCTGCGCCAGATTTCCACACTCAACCCCGCATCTCCTCTACCTTTCCAGCTCTGTAATAACGTAGTGAATGTGAAGCTAGCTAGGTAAGAGTTAAGATGTAAGAGGAGCATTACTTTTAACATAAGTAGTAGATTGTAGGACGTATAAGTGAATATGCAGGTGTATTTACGTACTGCACTTGTACATTCAGTAGGTATAGATAGATTGGCAGTAGTAAGTAGTAGGTTTATTGGTTGGGGGCCGCCTGGGAAGGAAAACCAAAATATTCAAACAAAAGCAAAGCTTCCGAAACCGAGAATCTAACTCGGGGCTATGCCTAACCACTGAGCATTTGAGAGGGCATCATGTTGGCCACTACACCATATCGTATTTTTCATGATAACACACTGTTATTGGATTAATTTTGATCGCGTATCAAATGTTTGTTTCTATATCTGATTGTGCAATGAGTCTCTACCAACACTCGCTGCTTTCATAAACACTCACGCTGTTATGGTTTCCGTTCTCGACGAGGCGCCAAACCGGTTCAATGACTTAATGACTCGCACATTGTCTTTTGGTTTAGACCAAAATTGCTTGGCCAGTTCATTGTCTTATCACGCACGTGTAGTACGAGCCTGGAAATAGGATAGTATTCTTCTCCTTCAGCCCTCAAAGATGTAAGCACAGCAAATTACTGCTTAGATAGATATGGCGGTAATTGGAAAGTCCGAGGCAACAGAAGATATTATACATCCTCAGCATGCTAATTATTTACGGGTGATTCCCATACCACCTATCAATACAACATCAGCGAGGACGCAAAGCTTTCAAATACTAGGATGTTTGCATGCTAACAAAGATTGCCTGGTTACCATGACTTGAAACAAGTCGACATCAAGGAACAACAAATCAACGGTCAGATGCAGAGGGGAAGGATGACATTTCCTTCCTTTTATCAAAAGTTTTCAAGAGACCAGCGGCTGAGATACCTCATTATATGCTCCGTAAACCAACCCAAATGCTCGCAAAGACAAGTTTGGCCAGATGTGGCTTAACAGTTCTCGCGCGAGATACGGCTGTCTGAGATGAAATCAATGAGCAGCCCGGATTGCAGGCGGAAGCATCGAACTGATATTGGCTACACTAGTGAAAGATTCCTATGATCAACAGGCAAGGCTTCTCTGGGAAAGGGACCGGGCTCCCCATGGCTGCACACCTCAAATAGTCGTACGTACCGACCTCGCTGTTGAAGGGATAAGCCACTACAGCCGAGTTTTAGTGAGGGGCAATTGCGGGCGGTCGGGGTAGGCCCACCGAAAACGCCCTGAAATTCTACAGGAGGCTGCCCCCATGATGAAATGGCCGAAACCAGGGACCCAAGTGCGCAAGGTGCCCTGAGCTTGTCGCCTCTGGTAGACGAGAGAGTGAAGGCCAATGCGGTACGTACCTCTGTCTCAACCCTTGCGGCAATACGTGGACATACCTTACACTACACTAACTAAGCTGATGCAAGCAAAAAGTGAGCCAGTCAGAGGCGCCGCCGCTGAGAGCTGCACAGAATGCCAACCGAAGCGGCTTGGAAGTGCAAGCTGAAGCCCGGACACTTCGGGCTGCAGGGAAGGAGGGATAGCGACAGACCACATTTCGATCCGTGCACCTTCTAGAACCCTTCGACGCCCGTGACTGGTCGGCTGGAGCAGCAAGGCCCCTCAAAAGCTAGGACCTCACCGTCACCCTGTGGAAGGAGAAGGGAGACATTAAGGAGCACGAGAAGGAGGGAGGGGAACACCTGCTTCTTTGCTGCTGGGTTTGACTGGAAGCAGCGATGCGTCAAAGGACCCTCCGTGCCTCCTCCTGCTTCTCGACTTTCCCCCCACCTTATTCCCCCCCGTCCCATCGTTCCTAAACCGAACCCAAAAAGCTTCCCTTCCCTTGGCCTTTCCGCTTCCTGCACTCCCCCCATTCTGTGTTCCCATCTCGTCACCTCCCGCTGTTCTCGATCAAGATACACAAAGCGAACGCTATCCTCGTGGCCTCGTCTCGCGCCCGGACGACTGTACGAGAGTACCTGGACACAGAACCGGCCACTTATCACGCCTTCCCCAGTCTCTCCTTTACATAGGTAGGTACTAGCCGCGCCCTCGTCCCGGTCCATAACTGCTAGACCACGCCGTGATCATTCTTCTCTTTTCCATCTCTCCTCGTCAACCCGCTCAATCCGCTCGCCAAGTAAACCCCTTGGCTTCTGGCAGTTTCCTCGGTCTTACCAATTCTTCATCCCAGGGTCTGGTCAACCAAGATTTCTTTCCTCAAAACCCGGTAGTCAATCTTACCAAGGCTGTCGAGCTACCCGCACCAACTTGCCATCGCCCACTAGCTAGCTCCGTACGCTGTCCTCTGGTGAGTGATAGCTCCCTCCGTGGCCGCGCGCTGGATCAGCCTGCCTACCTTCAACAATTCAACCTGTTCGCCACCTTCTCCCTGTTCCTCGTCCTCGAATCTTCGTCAGCTTCATCACATCCCATCATTACTGTTCTATTTGCTGCAAACGCACGCAACTTTACAGTGCGTGTTCTCATCCCCCATTCTATCACTTCCTTGGCATGCGTTGAGGTATCTTGCCGCCACCCCTCTTCGTCACCGGGTCACAGCCAATGCCGTTTCTCTGTCCGGCCTGCGTCATTGTACTATGCATACCATCTCCGCGGCGTAGTTACCAAGAGAGTCTCATGCCGAAACCCCCACCAATTTCATAACATTCTTTGTTGATCTGATGAGCCTTGAGACGGGGCAACCGTCCAACATTCCTTCTACTGCTACCCAGAAGCTGGGAGCCGAAGCTGACTGAAATAGCACGAAGCCTACCGCCAAGAGGCTCGCACGAAACGGTCGATATCCTTGATCTCTGCGCCGCATCGAACACCCACCTAGCAACTAGCTTCACGAAACCAACCTCTATCTACGGTACGAACTTATTTTCAGACGAATATCCCACACCAGAAAATGTCCGGCATGTTCAAGAGTCCTTTCGGGGCTAACGCCAACCCTTTCGGAGGGCCCAGCGATGGAGCCCCGGCGGGAGGCAACGCCATCCATCGAGTAATCGAAGAAGAGGAGAACGACACCGTCACCTCTCCTACATCACCAAGCTTCGGCATGAATGCTGGTTCGATGTTCAGCGGCCCATTCGGTGGCGACGCTGCCAACGATGCCCCGCCGTCTGCGCTGAGAAGTCCGCCGAATCCCGAGAGCTATCCCGCCCAATACAACTTTGGCCGCCGAACCTCGGTCTCGGCTGAGTCTTTGAAGCCTAGCGCAGACACTTACGATAACTGGTCACCTCCTTACCACGAGAAGAGCAAGGAACAACTGGGACGTCTGCAGACCGCCATCGAAGGCAACTTTCTCTTCAGCCATCTTGACGACGAGCAGAGTTCCCAAATTTTGGGTGCGCTCAACGAAAAGCCGATTCCGGCTAAAGACATCAAGGTAAGCTGGCCTTGACGTTGCCACATCGCACGACCGGATCCTGACAGTTCACAACAGGTCATTAGCCAGGGTGACGCCGGCGACTTCTTTTACGTAGTAGAGAAGGGATCTTTCGACGTATACGTCAATAGCAGCGGTAACTTGCAGCCTGGCCTCGAAGGCATGGGCCAAAAGGTCGGAACCATCCAGGCTGGAGGCTCATTTGGCGAACTCGCTCTGATGTACAATGCTCCGCGCGCCGCAACCGTCATTTCTGCCGAGCCTGGATGTACTCTCTGGGCGCTTGACCGTCTCACTTTCCGCCGCATCCTCATGGAGTCGACATTTGCTCGGCGGCGGATGTACGAGAGTTTCCTTGAAGAGGTGCCTCTGTTGCAGAGCCTCACGCCGTACGAGCGATCCAAAATCGCCGATGCGCTGGAGACTCAGAAGTACGCACCGGGGGCAACGATCATCAAGGAAGGCGACCCTGGGCACTCGTTCTTCCTCCTGGAGAGCGGTGAGGCCGATGCGTATAAAGGTGACAGCAAAGAATCCGTAAAGCACTACAGCAAGGGAGACTTCTTCGGCGAGCTTGCGCTTCTAAACGACGCCCCTCGCGCCGCCAGCATTGTTGCCACGACGGATGTCAAGGTCGCAAGCCTCGGCAAGAACGCCTTCCAGCGGCTTCTTGGTCCTGTCGAAGGCATCATGAGACGGACGAGGTACAAAGGCATCAAGACCGGTGTCGAGGAGATGGATCCGCTTCAAGCAGTCTAAAAGCTGTAGAGCTTGTGGTTGATTTTGCGTTTTTATCCAAGATTGGACGGCAGGCTTTCGGATGGTTGAAAGTGAAAGTGAAGATTCACGGCGGCGTTAGCGGAACCCCTTACCCTCGCTTCCTAAGAGATACGGCTATAGTGATGTTCAGATACCTGTTAGTAAAGAATATTTATCCACAAAGCTGCCCTGGAAGTGTGCGGGTTCGCGTATCCCCTGGTATCATCGATTTTCCCTTATCGGTACATGGTGCAGTCGAGCGGTCTTCATCAGGCATCGGCGCCCATTCCGCCCATTCCTTGCCTCAGTATCGGCACCAGAGCTCGGCATTAACCTTCTTTTACTCTCATCTCTTCCAGAATTTTCCTCCTCAACTGTTCAATTGCGATCTCAGTCTCCAGTGTCCTTCCCACACCCTTCTTCCAAGCCTCTTCCAGTCCCTTCATCTCAGCTGCCACCTCCTCTTGTTGCCGCCTTCGAGCGACAGTCAAGACGTCGATCAAGCGCTTCGTTTCGGCGAGATCACGCTCCAGGGCCTTCAGCTCGTTCTCCAGGTCCCAGTTACCAATTAGCCAGGCATTCTTGCCATATTTGTCCAGCAGCCTGAGGTTCTGAGCGCGTGTGTCTAGATAGGTATAGGAGATGTATGCTTTCCGAAGTGCGTCGGCCAGACGCTCACGGTCTTCTGGTGTCAATGGTTCCCCAGAATCTGGGAGAGGCTCTTGTGTTTGATAACGCTCGAGGTTGATGGCCTGGAGTGGCTGTTTGGAAGCGACACGTTCCAGCTCGAGTTCGATGAGTGGAGAGAAGGATGGTTCTTTGTAGGTTGGTGCGGGGGGTGAGGAAGACGTGGCTAGCTCGGCCATAATCAGGGCCAAGGAGGCATTGCGCTCCTCCTGTGTGGGCTCATCGTCGATATCTGCAGGCATTCAATGTTAATTGAGGTCGCGAGGCGCACGGCGGACGACGGCGATAGCAACGTACATGGCAGAGACTCGTGGAAGGCGTTGAGAGCAGACATGCTGATACGGATCCAATTCAATGCGAGGCTTGCTATAGAGAGAGTTGTTCCAAACAATGACCTCAATCTAACTGCCCGAAATGAAACAAAGTGGTTTGGTCGCTAGGGCCGTAGAGAGTGTGGCTTGCTGTGCCGCAATTGCGCGTGAGGCTGCCGCGACCAGAAATTTGGGAGCTCGGCCCGATAAGCAGATAAGTCGGTTAAAAGGGTTGGGTCCGTGCGTCATCCAGCTCTGGAGAAAGGTGGATGCACAGGCCATGCGTTGTCGATCTTCAGTCTGGGTGGACTGGTTCTGCAGTAAGCCTAGCCTCCACCCAGGCACTAGCTGAGGTTGGTGTAGTAGGCCCCCTTGCTTTCCCCTCATTACTGTCCGTCTGGCCGTCTGCCTTGACTTTGAGTTGCCTGGGAAGCAGCAAGACAGACTGCACTTGTTAGCGGATTGATAATGGGACGATTGAGAACTTGACAGGCAGGCATGGCGTGAGTTGGCAATGACTTTGACGCCCGGCCCCGTCGTCATGCTCATTCTGTCTTCATGTTCCATTGGCTGCCCAGACCCGAAGAGGGGTTGACGCAAGACCTCAACTTACATTCATTCGCCCGGCCAAATACGCTTTCTTTGACATTGTGAGCACTGATGAACTTCAACGGCAGGCCAAGCCATTGGACGATCTCACGCGTTTTTGATCCATGACAGGATACAGTGTGTAGCTCTAGCTCTCTGTCCTTGGCCCCTCTGGGTACCTTCTCCAGGAATGCACAAGGAACAGACGAGAAACATCGCCTACACTTATCCTTGGATTTTAACTTAATCACTTGAATCCATTATTTTGCCATGTCCGCTCATCCGAAATGTGCCATTCCAAAAGCCTCATATAATCGTGTTTTAACCCACAAATCAGCTGTGACATACATACGTCTTTGGTCACGTCTACAAACCCGAGAATGGTCTAGCACTCTGGGCCATATTCCGAATTCTTATGACCGAGCCCGTCTCCAGAAGGTTAGCTCAGTCCATTCTCAAACAATCGGACCCAACAAACAACTCCAGGCCTGGGGCAAAACCAGCAGACCAGACTCCATCTTTCTTCCAATGTCTGACTGCTCTGATTCATTTGTCCTAGTGTTCTGTCTAGCCCCTCCATCAGACCAGAATAGGCAAGGATGGCAGCCACCGCTTACCAGAAGCAGCGACTCATCTACACCATATCTACGATCAAAAGTCCACCACCATCCTCTAGCATTGTATACGATGACCACATCAAGGTTGTGCGCCTAACGTGACTAGGGGCTGATGGCGCACGCCAGGCTCAGCTATCGTATCCGGCGACGCTTGATGTTCTTTGAAAGGTAGCCCAGGTTGCGACAACCCGCAAAGGATAGCTTTTGGCCACTTTGGGGTGTTGCCAGAAAAGTCCGCCAGCCATACCCCCTTTCATGATTTATCCTATTACTAGTTAGGGTGGTGGCAAAGAAAAACCGAAGGAGCCCACAGTCTTCAACTGTCCTTGGTATTATCTTAAAGCACCAGATATCCCTCCTACACTGAGCCTCAGGGTTCAGCATTAGATGATGCACACAACAGACACAGACCAGGCATTATGAGGTCTTTGGTATCTCTCACCTTTATGGTGTCTGCGCTCCCAGTCATGCTGGTGCCTTTCGCTGAAGCTCAGAAGGTCAAAAGCATCACAGATGCTGCGTCACAACTCCCTGCCTGCGCTGTAAGTGTTCCATCTTGTCTCAGGCTCAATCATCTTTACTCACATCACCTTAGGCTACCTGTATACTACCAGCAATTCAAGCCTCACCGTGTGGATCAACAAATGTGACATGCATCTGTTCTGATTCGCAATTTGCGACCACGGCCGAGAACTGTATAACATCTACCTGCAACATCAAAGATGCCCTCCGTTAGTGACAATTCTCCTCGAGATATTCAGACGAGTGGCTCACAGCAAACCAGATACCAAAGGCGTCTTCGCGACAACCTGTGGCAACCCTGTTAGGGATCGCAGCTCGACCTACGCTCTGCTTACGTGGGTAGTGCTGGGTCTCAGCACCTCAGTGGTAGCTGCTCGATTGGCGTACAATTTCTTCGCATCGACAGAGTTCGGACTTGATGACTTGTTCACCTTTCTCGCCTATCTCGCTGTTGTCCCGTCCTTCGTCATCAATCTAGTCGGTCTCGTGCCTGCCGGCATTGGTAAAGACTTATGGACCCTCACGCCAGGACAAATTGAGAACTTCGGCTTTTGGTTCTACCTTCTAGAACCAATGTACTTCGTACAATTGGGTCTCGTCAAGATGGCACTCTTGTGCTTTTACATGCGCGTCTTTGACCGTACGGTTATCAGGAAGACCCTATGGGGCACAGTAGCGTTTAACGCTATCAATACTGTCGTCTTCACCATAGTTGCCATCTTTCAGTGTACCCCTATATCATACTACTGGACAAAGTGGAGCGGCGAGACTCAGGGCAGTTGTATCGACATCAACGGGCTTGCCTGGGCATTTGCTATTATTGGTATTGTCCTAGATGTTTGGATGCTCTACCTATCCCTATCAATGATCCGGACCCTCTTTCTCTACTGGTGGAAGAAGCTGGCTGTTGCGCTGATGTTCTGTGTTGGTGCTCTGTACGTTTCTCCCACTTCTTCACACTTGAGCATGGCGATCTAACATAAGGCAGCGTCACCATCATTAGTATAATTAGACTCCAGTCGCTTGTTCGCTTTGCAAAATCTATGAACCCAACGTGGGATCAGTACGATGTGGCCTTCTGGTCAGTCATCGAAGTACCCATTGGCATAATTTGCTGCTGCATGCCAACAATTCGTCTTATTCTCATCAAGACTTTTCCATCGCTCTTCCGAAAGTTTGATCGGCACTACCATTCGAACAAACATACCGATCCTTCAAGCAAAGGAAACCAGAACCTGGGCCATGACCGGACACTTCGCGCTGCTGCCTCCAATTCCTTGACTACTAAGCTTCTACCCGTTCTACAGAACACCAAAGGCACGACTGCCACTCAAAATATCGCGCTGAATACTTACGACTTCTTGAGTTCACATGGAACGAAAGACCTTGAGACTGGGAGCGTCAAAGATTGCAATTCGCCAACATCACACTCTTCTAGCGGGGTGTCTTGTCACGAAAGTTCAAGTCAGAGGTATCCAGAGATCACTGAATCCAATATTGGTCAAGGGATCTAGTCCTCAATGTATGTGGTCTGATACATACTTCAATTTCTCGTGTATATATTTTTCTGAGTCGCGAGTATCAGAAACATCTCGATGCTTTGGCACCTGAAGCTCCAATACTTTGAGCCTTTATTCTATATACCAAAGATCACACTCATTATGGGCACTTAGGTCCCAGATTCTTCGATAAAGAACGTAATAGAACCACCACCACAAGTGCAGAAGTCCACACTCAAGTGAGGCACTTAGGCCTGGTTACCAAAGCAAGAAGACATATTTTCAAATTGTGCAAACGAAAATATACAATAAATTACGTGGGACCGATCTTGTTTATCTCTCGGCCAACTGGCAGTCATTTCGTGCCGGTTCCGTGGTAATGCTGCGTTAAAATGTCTACGCATCGTTTCTGCAACTATCAATTGTCAACAAGACTACGGAGGTAGATCTGGATGACTAGGGTGACAAAAATACTTGAATGAATTAGTATTTCTCCTTTGGAAGATTTCTGTTCGCGAAATGTGGCGTTGTCGGAGTCATGTCTTCAAACAACCTTCCCGCACCTGTCTGGCGTCTTGATAATTCGCTCAACATACCACTTATCTGAATTCCGTAGAAGGGAGCTTGAGATTCTGGTAGGCCTCGGAGACAGAGGGAGATGCGGGAAGGTAGGGCTGTGTCATGGGCGAAGAAGGTGATATAAGGATGGGTCCTTCCCCCGACTTGATATGTTCCTGATGTCTTCTTTCCCAAAAGCGGGAGCAACATTTACCATCCCAAGATCCAGCAAACACCTCTGACGGATTAGCTGTCAACTTTTTCGTATCTATATTACCAAGTGTGTCTGTTGTTTTTGTTGACAATCTCTCATCTCACAATGCCAGAGAACTCCATACAGGCCTTTTACAAGAGGGAGCTTCCGACTTCACCGGGAACTGCGCCAGCTGACAGATGGACACGAAGAAGTGATGGATTTACACAAGAAGAGATCGAATCTGGACACAATCCCCTTGACCGTCCGTGGAGCCCGTCAGAAGAGTATGAGAACGTGCGCATCGGCGACATCCAACTGGGTCCAACCCGCATCCGCTTTACTGGCCGCATAGTCAACTACGTTCCGGCTTATCTCGACACCAAGAAGACTTACAGCCGCCCAGCACATCAGCTGATCATCAAAGATGACACGGGAGCCATAGGTGTAGGTATTCATGCTGCCACACGAGTATTGCAAAGACTAACAGCTGTGCAGGTCAGTCTAGTTCCTATTGGTATCCCAGTCTCTCGTTTGGTCATAGGACAGCTCGTGACTGTCTGGGCAAGCTGGATAGGTGCCGCGGCGGGTTCAAATCACGGCAAAATCCCCTTTGTCACAATGTACACACCAATCAACCCAGCAGACCTAGGCACAAAGCAGTTCATCCGGTTCCTGCCTTATACTCCAGAGAACCAGCGACTTTGCCGGGTGCCCCTAGAGTACGACGATCACGGACAGAAGCCGAAGCTGCTCCCTGGTCTCATGACTCTGGGGCAATATCTAAAGACAGGACATGACACCCGAGGAGCCCGTATCATTGTCTGCATCAAGGGTTTCAGTGCCCGTAAGCGCATCATAATGAAAGAGCGTACAAAAGAGGCTGAGCTGCTCGAAGTCAGCGTGTGCGACGATACTACCAGCTGCGTGCTGACTCTCTGGGAAGACAAGACCAGGTCTGCCAAGCTATGGAAGCCCGGCGAGACCATCCTTCTTCTGACGAATCCAAAGTTCGTGCCACCACGAGACACCAAACCAGTACCTACGAGCGCCGGCATTAGCCTAAACCATAACACTCTTGTTGAAGTTGATCCAAGTTTCCAGGATGCCAATTGGCTTCGAGAATGGGCTAAAAAAAGATTCGAGAGAGAGGCCGTCTTCTTACCCTTCCCAGAAGGTGTGTGGAACGCAGAGGCTGCCGTTCATGGGCCCGTCCGACCCCTATTCACACTCGCCGAGGTGGACGACTTTGCACGCGCAGATCCGGCTACAGACTTCACCGGCAAGATGAATCTTACCGTCCTAGGTATCAACCTGCTTGAACTCTATCGAAGAAAGATGATGTTTTGTACAGAATGGTGGGCTCTGCTCTCTTTCTCGCTATGCTGTTCGATGAGGTACATAACTAACGCATCGTCCCTCGTCAGCTGTAGGGTTCCCCTATATGCGAACCAGCCATCTGCGACGTGTAAGAACTGCATGAAGAAGCAGGCTCTTGTTCTCAACGCCCGTGTCATGGGTACCCTAGCAGACGAGACTGGGTGCATTGCGCAAGGGAAGCTTGTGTGGAGTGATCAGGCTTGGGGCGAGCTCTTCTTCCCCGCTATCGAGCCCACCCCCCTAAACCTATTGCTGGAGACAGCGGATGCGGCGAATGCTTCTACATTTCGGGATGCTTCACCGAGAGATTTGGCCACGATGGAGACCAGTGGGCTCAGGATATTGGAGGAGCAGATACTATACGCCCGTCTCACGCTGACATTTGGCTGGTCCCCGTTTATCAAACGGCTGTGCGTTCTTGGAGTTGAATGGTGAGGACTGGTGTTTTCAAAAAGACCAAAAGCGGGGTTCATAGCTTTGTTCTGTCAGGGTGATGTGTACAGAGTGTGTTGGGCGCTGATCTGGGCGATGAGGGGTCATTGTGAGGAAGATGTTGCCTATTTGAGAGACCGGGTATGTGAGAGGTCAACCTACTTTGCTCCAATATTCCATCCAGGTAAGCTGGAAAGGAGAACAAAAGGATTACGTGAAGTCAGCACCAACAGTTTTTATCAACAAATGACCATACCTCGGCGTTATGGTGGTCCCTCCTCAGTGACTGTTGATGTTCGCCATTAGTTATTTTACTTGGGTTGTCAAAATTTCTCACTTGAGGGGGGGAGAGGGAACTCGACCCCAGCTGAACCGAAAACACAACCCGGCAGGCTTAGTGGTTGGGTGCACCTTGGAAGCATATCAAGACGGGAGCAAAATATCATAGCTTCAAGGTTGCGGGTCAAACTTCACGCAATAGCGAGAGACAACAGATACAAGGCATAAATCTATTTTCAAGATCGTTGGCCATTTGGGTTGATAATACAAGAGCGACACTTTTTGTCGACAGGTCAAGAGAGCTCGTGATGCATGCTGCTATCCGCCTCTGAAGCAGTCAATCTTTGGGCGAGGATCCCGACTCGATGCCCATCCCGGGTTCCTTAGAATACAAAGTCATGTGTCGCCGAAGCCATTTGAAAGAAAAACTAGAAGCCAATGATACCCGTCCTCCAATGCAAGATGTGTTTTGAATTACTTGTTGATGGTTTGTTTCCCAGAGGATGGGAGAGCCGAGACGAAAGAGCACGATTCGACTGCCGTGCCGGAAACAGCGGCGATGGGGGTTGTACACGAAGTAGAGATCGCAGCGTGCGAGTTACAAAATTAGTGCTTGGTGACTTTATCGTCACCGTAGGCTGAAGAACGGCCGCTCTCGGAGGACTCGGTTTTGGTCAGCTCCTCACCGTCCAACTCGGTGGGTCCGTGGACAGACTCCTCGAAGACAGGCTCGGGCTCGTTGACGTCGAACTTGGTCTTGAAGGCACCAATGTTGTCGGCGAAGCCACTGCTATTCGTGCGACGGCGGGCGTAGGTGAAGCGGAAGTCCTCGTCGACGACCTCCTCGCCAGCGTTGCCCCTGCAAGACGAGCATTCATGTCAGCTTTATCTGGCTTGATAAAGATGCACGCATTAACATGTTTTGGAGGGATATGGCGGTGCCGTGACGCCGCCAAAAGAGAAAGAGGTGCGTGTAAGTGGGGTTAAAGAGGTCGAAACATACCAGTTGCTTCTGCCACCGCCGTTCTTCTTCACCTTCTTGGGGTCAGCACCCACGGGGCCGTGCTTCGCAAAGTAGCGAGGAAGATGCTCCTGGGCAGCAGCAGTTCCATCAGCCAGGGCGGAATGGTCACGGTCGTTAAACTTGTGAGAGCGAGTCACTGGCGCGTTGTTAGATGAATATGTTTAGAGAGTTGTCAAACAGTTCATTGTCTTTTCGCGAAGAGATGAACTTGCGCATGGGTGCTGATGATGTGAAAGATGGGTGGAGGATGGGAGGAGGTGCAGGGGTTAAGAGGTGACGATCATGGAAAGCGTCACACGAGCGGGGAGGGGCGAGCAGGTAAAGCGGGTTGGGGAAGCGAAGAGGGTGAGTAGGAGTTTACATACTCTTGGAGATAATGGTTGTCGATAGAGTTGATTGTACGGGAAGGTGTTTGTTGGAAAGACTCAACCGAGACGGGATTGACTCGAGTATGTGCCGTTGATGTTTGCCGAGGAAATGATGGCGACTGGAGAGTTGGTTCGATGAATTGAAGAAAGAAGCGTGTTGATGGAATCGTCGATGTGAATGATGTGAGTACGGAAAGGGGGGAAGAAGGGGGGGAAATATGTAGACGAGCAGAGCTACGCGGGATGCTTTTAAAGGTCGAAGGCTCGAGAGAGATGCCAGCCTATCACATCATGCGACCACCGGACAGTTTGCCCAATAAGGTGGTGCATGGCAAGGGCGGATTGCTTCTCCAGCCTGGGTCCTCTGGTAGTGTAGAGAGAGCTGGATCGCGTGACCTGATGCAGCCGAGGGGCTTGTTGCAAGGGAAGCAGCAGCAGTGACGGGGGACCGGCCGGCTTGGACTTGGACTGGCTCCCAGGGAGTGGAGATGGATGTGGACTGACGACAGACCAAACCTTCATTATGCCACCACCTCTTTGTGTCTAGACGTCTTGCGGCATTGTGACTGAGCTGTCTGTGTGCTCTCTTTCTCCCCCCCACCCTCCCTATTGCTCTCTTTCTCCGCCCCCCCCCCCCCTTCCCCGCCTCTCCCCTCTCCTGTACCATACCATGTAGGTAGCTTCGTCCTTGGCCACTCTCTCTTGGTGCCTCCCTCATCTTTCGGCATGCTGGCCTTTCTGTCAGGAAGCCAATGGACTCTTCCACCGACGGCCACCCGAGATACCTAGGTAGACGATAGAAGACCTCTCTCGTACTTTCCTCGGCCGTTTCGTTCCTTCTTGTTCACAGTCTCCCCTGGGTTGAACCACGGGAGCACAGTGACGCAAGGGCTGACCCACTCGGGATCCAGGGTCTCAGGTACCGGCATGCAGCTGGGACGGGTGGCCAGATTGCGGGGTAGTGGATACATACACAGGGTACCGACCGCCGCTAGTCCGCTACATCCCCCGAGCCACTAAGCCGCAGCGGCCACGCAAGTATCGGGGCAGCACGCGACCGGTACCCGCCAACTCATGCGACGAGCCATCGAGCCACTTCGACGCCGCAACCCTGAGAAAACTGCCCATCGCCAGTGTCGTCTCATCCCGGCTTGCTCCCTTTTTGCTTCCTTCTTCCCTGGTGTCGTCGTTTGTCGCCGCTGCCACCGGCCGCCCCAACGTCTTCCGTCATTCCATGGACATTGATTCACGGGCTGCCATGGCAAACACCACCCGTACCATGGAAGCTATGTATTGTATTGTGCTGCACGGCTCCGATATCGGATGGCCCAAGGCCGAGCGGTGGCTTCGTTGCTCTACACTATGGCTATGTGGCAGCTCTACACTACATGCACTCACTACTTGTCTGTCTGTTGGGCACCTTGCAACGACTCCATCACGACAACCTGCAGGGCGTGACACATGATCATGCTATGCTCATGCTCTGCGACACGCGGGCGCTCTTCCCACAACCCTCGCCCGTTCCAACCTAAGGCACACACAGTCCATTGACCATGCGAAGCTCCGCTCCGTGGCAGCAATTCGAGCTTCAACACGATGGGGGGAATGTGGGCTCTGATGGGTGGGTCCCTTCATCGTCAGCTGGTCGCTGCTGCCCGCCCCGTTTCTGGACCTGTCCCGAGTGAATTACCTCCACAGCAAGTCTGCTGTTTACCTATACCCATGCATGTCGTGCGAAAGTGGCCCGTATGACTGGATTTCCGCGTTTCAATCTCGGTCTTCGAAACCCCTGAATCGGCCAAGCTCGTCGTCAGGGTCCGTCGGGGGCTAATTGATTAATGAGCCCCACCTGGCTTGTTCGCGGAGCCTTCTGGAGCTCTCTCGAAATGGTTTAAACGTCCGCTA
This sequence comes from Colletotrichum caudatum, assembly GCA_030867225.1. NCBI lineage: Eukaryota > Fungi > Ascomycota > Sordariomycetes > Glomerellales > Glomerellaceae > Colletotrichum > Colletotrichum caudatum. Next base: position 62,644 of record MU846007.1, on the reverse strand, counting down.
TCCCACCGATCTCGCAATGCCACCTCGGATTGACGTTCGCCTCCGAGTGCTTATCCGCCTTCTTTCCGTGCTGCCTCACGAGATACCTGTACAATACGATGTACCTAGCTTATCTGTACTGTACAATGCAGAGACCGGAGGAGCTCATAACGATAGTAACGACATTGGGGGAAGCTCGTCAAAGCGTCTACCCCTGACTCGCGCGAATCGGTTCCCCCGCCGTAGGTGCCCCTCCCCTTCTGATCTACTCTGCAGGTCAGCTGTCCTGACAGAGCGGCCTGAACTTGTTTCCTCTTCTGCCTGCCGCATTCCTCTTGAGGTTGCCATCCCATTCGTCAGTCGACGACCGCCCCTGCCGGCCAGCTTGAACGACTTCCGGTTCCGTAAGCAGGCTTGACCACCGGACCTCCTGCCTCTCTCTATTCGTATGCCGATCTACTTATCATATTTGGGGCTCTTGGTTCTAGAATCCCGATAACGCAGATAAGATATGCTATCATGGTGGGATGGCCATGTCCAAGGTCCATTGCCGCGAGAGTGCCGCGAGAGTCATCAAAGGCGAGATGGGCAGGCAGGATGGCAAGCAACCAGGCAATCCGGATCAAGGACAGTGCTCGTCGTCATTTCGAACCGCCTCCATCACGGCGGGGTCCACGATATCGACGGAACACGCTGCAAGCGACCGGCGGGGTCTCGGGATTCCCCACGGATCCCGTGACCACCCCGTCTCCTATTCTCTTATCTTCGTGGAAACTAGAACGGTCTCGGCCTATTCGAAGCTGGTGATCTGATGAAGTGGTAATTCGCCACCACAGTCTGTTGAGCTGTCCGAGAATAGTAAGTAGCTGTACGGTGTCTGTACCTGTACGTAGCGACGTCCCCGTGAAACCAAGCCACCGAACCTTCGCTCGAGATCCATGGGAAACCTCTCTTGAGTTGGTTGAATTTGGACGACGAAAGTTGAGGACTCTGGATTTGCTTGCGCAATCTTCACCTTCTTTCTTTTGACAACATTTGATGACACCAAACAAGCAAGGCAACAATCTCCAGCTACTGACATGTAATCTAGAACCTTCTAGCTCAACGTACCTTACAGCGGCCACTGTCGCATATGTACATTGTAGAGGAGGCTTCAATCGAGTGCCATGACCTAGCACTATGCCGACCTGTCCCCTGCGCAGCTTATCTTGAGGACACGTTGCAACTCTCTGGCCGTGGTCGTGTCACATAGTCCAGTTATTTCTTCGACACCAATATCCAAAATCCCCCCATTCATTCGATTCAATATCGCTTGGATGAGCAGCCGAACATTTTAGGGTCTGTAGAAAGTTTTCTCGCACGCACTTCGAGACGATGGCGTTGCTTCTGCGCTTGCATCTATAATCATGTGTATATGGCACCTGTCCTTTTACAAGCCGGAATCAGACGCTTTCCATTCAGTCCGTAGTCTGACTTACAGAGAGATTGTATGATGGCAATAGCTTCAGCGGCTAGTGATGACTGACATGGAGTATGAGCCTTCACTGTCGGAGTCCAAGTCTCGGGTCACTGGGGGTTTCCCTTTACCTCATCTGAATGTGGTAAGAGAACAGAGGCGCCAAGGATTCTCTCAAGGAGACTCGACCGTCTGTCCATTTCTTACCAAAGATCTCACGTGTACCTAACAAGTTTGCGATAGCTTCACTAGCAACCCTTGAGGCTTGAAACAGCCACACTAAAAAAAGACTTTTGACACAATACTCAGTGCCACATGTGTTTTATGTGATATCCGTTAACCGTGTCCCAACCGATTTAGCTATTATGTGGGAGCGTGCCATTTTCACGTGATATTCGAGCCCACAAGAGCTAACAAAACACGGCGCAGATACGGGGAGATGAACGTCAAGCGCTGCTGGTTTGGAGCAAAATAGTTTACACCACGGACTGTAAAGCAAGTTCTATCGCGGACTCAAACGGCAGCACAAGAGGACCCTTGTGCCCTGAGGCCTATTTGCAGTCCTATCGCTACCAGAGAAGCTAAGTACATGGTGTATAATTTCATTGATAATGCCATAGACATATTCAGGATAAAAGCGGTCTTCGACAGCTTGAACTATCATCTAAATGAGCATAGTTGCCTGGTTACAGGGTCAAAGCAAACGTTACTACATGACCCCAAGAGTGCTGCCTTTGTTTTCATGTGTTGCTTTAAAGTGAAACTCGCGGTTATGTGTTTTGTAAACTAGTTGTGCATCTTGTTAGTTACTGGTAGACGAAGTCCGGTTTGGCTGATGAAGTATACAGCCTCATTAACTCTGACTGGGTAGCTTTCCTTGGATATCGACACTTTCCAGTACCTAGCGTTTCAAATTAAGCATTATGGAATTCTTCGTATAGTGAGACGTTGACTCCCAACTTTGTAGTCAATGAGCCGTGGAGGTACAGCTCTTTGTTTGAAAGCACAACAAAGTGTCGCGGGAGCAAGCTAGTCCAGCGAACCACTCCATGATCCTGAAAATGCTTCGAAGCCCTTTAAATCACTTCGACCCCCCCTTCTAATCACCTGTGTATCAAATAGAGGAAACGTAATCTTCCTTTTCCTTATTAGGTATACTTGGTGTGGCCAAGACGGCGTTGTCCACCAGACCTTACATCCTCGACTTTCTTCGTATATAGTACTCGTTATCCCTTTAGACATATCCCAGCAGTTGAGTTTCCGCTCATATCTCTCCCAGTCAAACGGATCACACGCCTCACGCAGACAACTTGAAAGACCGCGCATGCATGTGAGGTACCTTCGCAGCCAATATGTCTATGACTATGGATGCCAGCGAGGGTAATTTCTGCAGAGTTTTGGCTTAGGAGATATCAACTGCGGAGTTAAAGTAATGGCTATAACTTAGTGGTGTTTAAATACATATGTCGGGAGCGAATGCCGGTTTTCATCGGTGGTCACTGAATGCGATACTTAAAACCCTCACAGGATCACGTCCGAGAAGCACGTTGAACCGTTATAGTATGCAATGACATACTGTAACCAAGCCCGAATAGTGAGATTCTATCTGTGTCGCCAAAACATTCGAGAAAGAAGAAACCAGAAGAGACACTGAGAATTCGTCGTCGTTCCGCATCACAGGGCACTGAGACCCACTGAGGATGGCGTTCTCTTGACGTGTGGTAATCTACAGAGCCGTGACAATGCTCAGTTACAGGACTAGTAATACCCAAGAATTCATGAAAGGACCATCAATCATTCCAAGCCTATTCCCAGTCAACCAGGGAAGAGCCAGGGTAGCTCTCCTACATTAACATGCACATGGATGTGTAGATAGGGCGCAACAGGTCAGCTGATATCAGCGAGTAAAACTGTCATATGCAACACTACAGGCTCCCAAAACAAGAGTAATGGGCTTCGGGGTTGTTGCACATATCACTTGCACGAACATGCGGCAGCCCGCTTGTCGACCAGGCTTTACCCAGTCCAGAAGGAACATTTGAAATTGTGTTCTTTCTCGTCACGAGATTGACGTGGTGGTGAGGACGGCGGAACCCGGAGCTCTCTCGTCAAGTCGAGAGAGCTATCAACTCCAACCGGTCCGCGCCAGTCGTCCTTCATTGTCAGCAACGCCGAGATGCCGAGGACCTGCGACGTATGTGCGGCCACGGGACGGGAAAAAACCACCGAGAACAACGTAACATGCCGAAAACGGTTTTCCCACTTTGAATTGAAACGGTGCAGAACTTGATTCGCATTGGACGTGAAAGGGGAGAGAGAAGAGAGAACCCACCCACCCCCTAAACTGGCATCGTCTACGCGGATAAGAAACAGCGACAAGACAACCTTCAGAGAAAATGGGACGCGTAGTTCCGAGAGGTTTACGCAAGCCAAAGAAATATCAGACGCGGTTACCGGAACCTTACATGTCACTTACATATCGGCAGCTTCCAGCTCCCACGTCGTCCGTACATTCGTGCCCAAAAACCTTTGCCCCCTACACAAACATACTTTGGTTGCCTGTCCAAGCTGAACATGCACGGGCGAGAGTAAAGCCGCCGTTGCAGACATGCATCGGAATGTTCGTTCAGAGCCTGTCGACGTAAGCACACACTAACTCCATCTCACGAATCCCGTTACCTCTCAGATCAACTCAAAACATGGCCACGGGTTCATGAGCGCAAGCACGCACGGAAGGAAACCCGGGTAGCCGCGTCTTCTCCCCACAGCCACGCGTTTCATCACAGGCGGCGGTTGTCAAACTGTCATTCCATTCTTAGAAAAGCTTGTTTTCTCTCCTCTCCCTCCTCCCCCCGATGGTCTCCAGCTCCAGGCAGCCGCATAACGGGAGGCTTAGATCGCTCCGGGCCCTCATATTTCTCGCACCGCACCTGGTAGATTACCAAAGACCCAAAGCTTGGTAGAATCATGACAGGTAGACCGAACAAGTCAGCAGCCCCCAAAAGAGCTCCCAAGACCCCGGGATCGGCCCCGGGAGCCAGATAAACGGACCCCAAAGACAATGACACACCAAAAACGACCATCCCCGTGGACAAGCAGGGAGAGAAACAGGGTGCTGACGTGAACCGCTGCTGAGTAACATTCCCATGGCCAGCAACGCCCACAGGGCTGATGGCAGGGTGACCAAGGGAACCCGCAGCCACGAGCACTCCTGTCGGTGAAGCCAGATCTGCCAAGCATGTTTCGTTCGCTTCCAAGAACCCATCCTGATGAGAACCCTGTTCACCATGCGGCCACAAGTTCCCCCCTCCCCTCCCACACCAAAAAAGCTTGGGGGGAACTGGGCTGGCTCGATGAAGGATCTTGGCATGGACTGGACTTCGCTCGATCCGGCGGACGGCAGACCTGCCATCCTGTCAGCAAGTTCAGCCCATCGAGCCGCGTCGTCCCGCCTGGGAACGAGATCCCTACTGCGCTTGCTGCTACCTAATCCCCTTTTTGACGTGGTGATATTTATAACCTCGCCTGGGATACAACTGATGTACTGTTTACAGGGCGGCCCCTCGTCCGGTTTCACAGGCACGCACACAATAATGGACATACGCAGTCGCAAAAAACATAGTAAAGTAAAACATGCTCGATGCTCGGCCCGAGAGTCAACGTCACGGACACGCAGGAGCAACGGCCAAACCCCAACCGTCTTCCTCCCCTCCCATTGCTCACCACTTCAGACGTAGAGACCCAATGGACCTATCACGGAGCTGCGGGGGTGACCTTTCACACAAGAAAATCAGACCTGGGCGTTGGCGGATGGAAGCCCCCACCACCCCCTCGAAATGAGCAAACCAGGAGTGTTTGGAAACATGGAATTCTCACGTGTTATTCATACTCGTTTTCTTTTTTTTTCCCACTATGCCCCAAAGTTTCCCATCTTCTGCACTCCGAAGAGCGTTGTGTAGGACAAGATCGACCCCCCGCATCCACGCCTCTCGGCAATGGGGCTGCGGTCATTTCCTCTCAGGATGGATGAACCTCCATTTGAAAACGATGGAAGAAGCCTGAAAACTCCATTTCGAAAAACGCCCCGAGGGCCCTGCCAGCCCATGTTCCGCCATCTAGTAATAGAGCCAGCCAAGAGATTCAAGCACGCCAAGACCCCAAGAGGCAAAAAAGACGGAACTCGTGAAAAAAATGAAAAAAACCAGAGTCGTAGAAATCAGTTGAACCACCATAGCCGTAGAACCAATCGGCCGTTTTCCATTCGCTTGTTTGCATAACCGTCGTGACCTCGGCTGCCCTCCCAAAATCATAAGTGACAGTAGCAAGACTCGAATGGCCCGGGAGACGAGAAAAAAGAAGGCAGAGAAAACAGAGAGAGGGGAAAGGGGAGATGAAAAGATGGGAGTCCACGGCCTTTGCGTTTCTCTGCCGCTCATCGCCACCGCTCTCCCATCGAACGAGGCCAGAATATACCCCGCTCAGATTGTGTAATTCTGCATATCCTGAAACATGAACATGCTGTCGGCGAAATTCATCGTACCCGGGTGCGTGGGCAACCCCATGTGGGCGGCGACGCTGGAAGCATCGTATGCCATTGGCGGCGCATTGCGCTGTCGAGGGACCTGTTGCGCTCTCGCCTGCTCGTCCCGGAGCTTGACGTACTCGGCATGTAGGGAGGAGTAGGCCTGGCTGAGGGAGTCGTTCTTTTGCTTCTGCTCGGCGAGCATGACCTCGAGGTCCTTTATGCGCTGGTCCTTGCGCTCTCGGTACGCCCGTTGCGAGGCTCTGTTCTGTGCACGGCGACGCTGTAAAAGGAACATAGGCTTGTTAGTCTTTCCTGCCAAAGAGTTGTGTAACCGTCGCTCTGAGTGACACCTAGCGCAGTATCTACGGGTGGGGGCTTCAGGACTCACCGAAAGGACCGACGGCGGCGCGTTTTTGTAGCGGTTCTCACGCTTCCTCTTGGCGGGAGCCTTTGCGGGAGCTGGCTTATCGTCTGAAATGGGCTGCGGTGACGCTGTGTCGCGAGACGAGCTCACGGGGCTGGGATAGATGCCTTGATCCAGGCCATTGAAGTCATTTACGAGGCTCATGTCAAACTAGGTCGATTCCAAGTCAATTGAATGTCGCGGGGTGTGGGAAGAGCCAACTTACACTAGACATGACAGGACTTGTTGACTCGGATGAGCTGGTGGTATCCAAGTATTGCTCAGGTTCGTCATATATGTAAGGAGCGTCCATTTCCAAGAAGTTCTCCACGTCGTCGTACATGTCCAGCGGCAGTGAATGATCCATTTTCAGCAATTGAGTGCTTATAGGGGAATGCAAGATGTGGATGGTGAAGTTGAGATGGGTTGGTAGGCAAGCAGGTTTGGCTTGATTTGGCTTGATATCGGCTCGAGACGCGCAAGGTTCTAGGTCAGGATGAAGGTCGGGATGATATATACCGGAGCAAGCAGGCAAAGCGTCGTCTGCATGTGTGTCTGAAGAGTGATGATGTGTAAGGCAACCCAAGCTACGCCACGAGGATTTGCAACGGGCTGAGGGGGATTATATAAGGCGCGTAACGTATGCGAAAGAAAAACCACGAAGACATGCACCACCAGACAGGGTACCAGTAGGTAAAGGGACAGCCTAATCAGCGGGGCAGACGCAGTATGCACATTGCAAAGCTGTGTGTCCTGTGGTCGATTAGTAGGTAAGCAAAATTGTGGCAGACCTTTGGGGACCACGAACGTATACACACTCACACCCACCATACACGTACATGCATACATACACATGCACCCACACACGAGCAACGCAGCTGCTCAGTGGGTCCCCGGTCGAACTGGACCCCAGATAGCACACCTCCTGGGCTGCTTAGGTGCATTGCGGGCCTCCGTCCACCCTCTTGTTCCTGGCCCTTGGTTGTGTTCAAGGTTGCGTGATGGAGAGAAGCGAAGAGCACTAGAAGAATTGTCGCCGCCATCTTTTTTTGGGCCTGGTCAAGAGCTTGTGCCGCATGCGGTGGCGGCGGTGGTGGTGGTGGTGGTGGTGCGGGCAGGGATAGAATTGGAGACTGACGTTGTCTTGTCTGCGCGCGCGAAGTCCCGCTTTGAACGGACGGGCGGATTGCAATGTTGCAAGGGCCCCTGGCAATACGGAACAACGTTCGACGGGGACAGAGACGGAAGACGGCAGGCAAAGACTGAGGTGAGGGGTTGACATTGTCGTGGTAAGCCGATACGGTGCCGTTAAGTTTTGGGCCTGCCGCCGTTGCATGATGCTGAGCCATCTCGACCACGACGCTTCGAAGGGCAAGATGAGATGATTCTGTGTAACCAAACATCCGACTGTCCAACTTTCTTGCCAGTCCAAACCTCGGACGGCATGGTTTACGAAAGCACCGCCGCAGCCAGACCTACCCTCACCGTCTCCATTTGCTCATCCCATCCCTGGAAGCATGAGAAAGGTTCAGGAGGCGAAGATTCGCGGTCTCGCCCCTTCGGTGTACTGTAGGGTTTGTATGTACGATGGATGCGGCTTTTGCCGTCCGCGAATCTAATGCATGTATCCTTACTGCCATATACAATGAATGTATGCACGCTTCGTTTGTGGCCGGAACGAAGTGTTCGCTGCTTTTCCCGCTGACCGTTAAGCGGCCCTCGTCTCGCAGAGCATTATCGAAAGACCGTTTTGCTGAGCTAACAGTCAAATCCCGATTGTCGCCGGAGGCCGAACGTGTGTTCATATAGCCTGCCCGACATTCGTCCCAGACTAGGGCTAGGGGGAAAGGGGGGGGGGGGGGGGCGTGTGGTAAGGCAGGAGGTAGCCTTTGCAATCCCGCCTTTTCGGATCGCTTCCAGGCAGTGAAGCTTCATTCTTGGTAGACTTCTGGCAGAAGAAGGGCGGAGCCCGATTTGGATGCAAGCTGTAGGGGGTAGCATTGGCAAGGGCGTGTGCATAGAATGGCAGCGCCTGATGCATGTCGTACTTGTTCGCACTTTTCGGGTGACTCGAGGACGGGATGCTTGCTGCGTCAAAGTGTTCTGATTGCTTCGTCCCGTCGAGTATGGAAGTGGACAGCACCCCGAAATTGGTTCGAGACATGTTCCTCGAATGACGACTCGCGCGACCGTCTATAGCGACTAACATCCGTCCCCGGTGCCGAAGATGTTCGCTGGCCGCTAGTCAGTCACCACGACGTCTTGGAACTGTAGCATGACGGCGGTTCTCCGTGTAAGCAGTGCTGGCGCTGAATGACGACAGCGAAGATGTTGGGTGTATTGTCCTAGTGTAGCGTAGCCGTCGTGCGTTTCCCCAATTCTGAATCGAATGGGGGTTTACGGGCCCCTCCCTTGAGCAAAAGTGGCCTTGCACATATGTTAATTCGCTAGTTCGTATGCATCCATGATACGGGCCCCCACAGGCGACAGACAGCATGCAGGGCAACGGCACGAGCAGCGCAGCTGTGCATAGGGCAAGGGACGGTTGCCTTGCGAGGCTGGACCAGCCCCGTAGCCCAAAGCCAAGATACTGCTGCGCGATGCCAACAATAGAAGTCTCCATGATTCCTTCCTTGCGGGAGGCGTAAAGGTGACTTGCGTCAAAGAGAATGAATCCTGCGGCGGGAATGTCAGCTAGTGGTGATAGTTGTCGTGGGGTTTCCGAACGAACTTTAACACGGCCATAGACCGGAGCTACCGCGAGACAGGAAGGGGTTCCCAGGACACGGAACGGGGGGGGGAAGATACAGGTACGATCCCCTACTCAATCTTCACCAGGGACAGCTGGACTGGATGCCGAATTCTGATTTGCTGGATGGCAGGCTTCGATGATACCTAACACACTGGTAGTCTGGTACAGAACCCTTGAGATTTGTGTTGCGACGTCGAGTAGGCTTGTGCTTTGGCTCGGTGCCATTCATCTCGTTGACCGTGACATGGGGAGGGAGGAAACATGGGATTGGGGGTCCGCTCCGAATTCCCCAAAATTTCCCTGAGCCTTCTGAATCCGGGGATGGTTAATGCAGCGGACGCGCAGGCGATGTTGGGCTAGGTCGTGGGGCCTGTCTCTGCTGTCGTCGGCTCAAAAATTCCCGGCAAGACCCCCTCCCCCCCATCCGTCTCCCGGCAAGGTGTATGGTGCGGATGGCAGATCCTACAGGCAGGCAGGCAGGCAGGCAGGCACTTCTGTTCGCTGCGCTTGCAGAAACGGCACGGAATAACCGCATCCACAGAACGTGGAGGTTCAACCGTGTAGTGTACTAGGGTAACGACACTTTGTTTCCCTGTGGATATGGGAGGGGACCAGGTGGTACCTACCGTGTCTATCAGATTAACATTACAAGGCAGGTACCCAAAGCATACTGGATTAGGTAGGTACGTATGGTGAATGTGTGTGTGTTGTTTTCGCCTGTGAAGTGGAATTCCGCCGCACTAGTGGACCGAGCGTTCGGCTTGCAGCGTTTTGACCTTTTTTGGTAGGTGGTGGATTGGCGATGCATGTGTACGTATGTACGCACTCGTCTAATCTAGAACCATTTCTGAGCAGCACCGTTTTTTGTTTCGCCATGTGGGCAGCCCCGAGAGGCCTCGGTGTAAGCGAGATGGCGCCCGTCAGGTACTGGATGGACGTGACATGCACTATTGCTCTCAGTGGGTGGCTAAGCGGCAGCGCTGCTACCGTGCATGCTTCTCTGCCGTTGCACTCCGTACCTTATACTACCTACCTATGATGGATGTGGCTTGGGGTGTCGACCGTTGTAAGTACTGACCACCCGTCGTCAAATGGCCTGGCCACGATCAGCAGTCCAGTCCCGCCCCGAACCGAATCCTGCCACCGTAACCCGCCCCCGGGAGCGGAACTCCACAGCGGACCACCCACCGGGAACCGTCGGCACTCACACTGATCTCAGAAAGACAAAATCCTTCCACTGAATCGGAATTAGCAGACCGGGGGGGATGACTGCTATCGCGCCCGCCCGCCCGCATGTGCAAGATGCGTCGGTTCTGTGTAGCAGTTTCTCGTTCTTGCTTCACAAGTCCCGCTAGGGCATGTCACTGTCCCCTACCTAGATCAGGCAGCCATTATTGTCCCTGTTCGAGTCCGCCCCCCCTCCATGTCCTTCTTTGCTTCCCATTTCAACTAATGGCTGGGTTTCGGGGTTGTCTTAATTGTGGTAGTGTATTCTGTTCGAACCTCAGCAGAGTGGCGCCGGTACGAGCGCACCAATCAGAGGACTGCATTGTTTTTGTCATGCTGCCGGCTCCATCTGCTAGCGTACCGAGTGTCCCCGTATCCCGTGGGACCCTACATCCCTTGCCTACAGAGTTTACCACTACGGATACTATCTATGTACGGAGTATTTACTTACGAAACCTAAGCAACTGGCGTGCAGGGGGGGCATTCTGACATAGCGCGGCCCCCGTATTATTGTATACTGCGGATAAGTCCGTGAGATCTTTGTTCCCCTCCCCCCCCGCCAGTACTCACACCACATCCTGTAAATCTCGGTGAGCAACGTGACTATGTTTTTTCACTCGCTCGTTCGGTCTCACTCCGTAGTTGAGCACCCCCTCGTCCGGACTCTGGATCGAGTAATTGGATATTAGGTTATTGGAGCACCTCGGGCAGGCTTCGAATGAGTAGATGCTATTTAAAGCCCGCGGCCCCCCCTCCCTTATTGCCAAACTGGGCAATTCAGGTTGCTGGCCGGCGCACCCTACTATGTAGACCATATCGCGTACCCGTTCTCTCGGTCGGCCTTGTCCCGCCACTTCATCTTCCATTTCTATGTTGCTTCTCGAAAGGGGACTAGTTATCTGCCGATATATCAATGTCCTACCTCGTGGTTATTGTAGCTGCCTGGATTTGGCGACAAGGACATCCCTTGATTTGCGTGCAGCGCAGATGGAACTGGTTGAGCGGAATTCCGGTCAAGACGTCGGAAGAAAGTTTCCGTCAATCCAGTGTTGCAGAACCCCGACGATATTGCAGCATCATCCAGCTAGAGACGAGGAATAGTGTTATTGCAGCAACCATATGGGCCAGTGAAAACCCTTGTGTGGAGTCCGAGATATGCTGTGAGGGCAGTGGCTGAGTTGATATATCATCTGATAGCCATTGGATTAAGCTCGCCTTCTCCGCACGGCACGCTAGTTTAAGTAACATCATCTGGCTCGACCGCAACCATAGGACTACTGCGTTCCCTGATGCCTCAGGCTGACGGAGACCGGCATGGTTGTCCGCAATCCCGAAAGCTGCATTCTGTCGAAAGCCCACACCACGACATGCGCCCCGTGGGTTGGCCGAAGCTGTTAGCATGCGAGGTTTGCTCTCAAGAGAACAGCGCATCCAGGGCATACCATACCACCTGCGCACGATGAAAAGCCAAGCTGCTTCTACATCGCTGACCGCCTCTCTGTCTATGAGCGAGGGCATGATAGCGCACCTCTGCTCTACAACTCCACGCCTAGGAACTCGGAACTTACCATCGTGGCCTTTCCGGGGGTTAACCAAGGTTGGATCCCCGGCTTGATCCGTAGATAACGTGGGTGCTTTCCAAGTGCCCCGCATCCCGCAGGTTGCAAAGAACGACATTGGGTTAGTGGCCGTTTGGCGCTGGGAGGAGGCAGATGAGGTACTTGGCTACGCGGGTGCCACATGATAGTAATTTTTCAGCCATCTAGGCAGAAGGAATCTTTGCAGGTATTCACATCGGGATTCCGATACCCATCCTCAAGATGTCCAATAGGCTAAGCAGCGACTGGCGGGGTTCCCTCGTCCAACTGCGCTCTTCCCCACTGCTGAGTGACTATTATCCGAAAAAGGGAATTTCCGCTCGTCTGCAGGGATGAAAATACAGGGGTCAGCATGCAGGAGACTGACATGCGTCTGCTGGTACGCCCAGCCGCTATTCCCCGGCCACGCGATTGGCGATCATCCACTTGGGGTCCGAGTTATTTTCTGCCCGACGACGGCCTAGCTTGGGAGGTTACAAGAGTTATACCGTCAAAAATCCCCAGTCCCTCTCGGCGCTACTGGTCCCTTCTGGGCAGAAATCCAATGTCCCGGAGAAGGGAAAGAGTCCCTCATCCGACCTCGGAACCCAGCCCTACGGTGATGGATGAGGCACTTGGCCAATGGTCATTTCACCTTGTCCGCATTTTCATTTATACGTACACTGGGCGATAGTGTTGCAGTGTTTTGAGACTGGCATTGATCCGAACCAGTTTTATTGACACCGCCACCGATATTTCAAGTAGCTGGTGGCTCTAACAAATTTGTCGGTCCCGAGCTTCCTGTTCGGTTTGCACGCTGCCGTTCAAGACCAAGGCCTAGTGGCACAGTTGCCGCCATGACATCTTTCCGTCGTTGTAGCCAACCCAGTCGATTCCCAACGGTCAGTGCCGGGAGGGTAGTAAAAGCTTCACTCTTGATTTCGGTCTAAGGCTATAGGACCCTGGCCGGCCTTCATATGAAGAAGCAACGGGAAGTCCTTGTCTTGGTTACCTAGTCCCAGCCCTATGCAGCGACTTCGTAGGCGCGATTGTAGGGGTCTTCGACACCAACGGCTCCGCCGTTAGCATTGATATCGTTTCGACTTGGCGCATCCCGAGTCCCAGCATCTCCAGGACAGAAGAGAAAGGTGTAGAGCGACCAAGGCGGGTGTCTCGCTGGCACATTCTAGAGCCTCTGAAGTCCGGCTTCGGCCTGGGCCGCAACCGAAGGCAAGCCGGTCCTTTTGCTCATGTCGATGGCCTGCTGAAACCGTTTCCTAGCATCTTCCTTCTTTCCTAGCATGGCAGCGATATCACCCATGTTCGCCAAAGCTACGGCACATGCCTCGTCGCACTCTTCGGTTCGCTCATCGCCCGTGATATCCTTGGAATGTGAGTAAGCGTTGCGAGCCCAATTCTTGGCAGCTTCCAGGAACCCGGCACGATCCGTTGGCATGTCAGGGCTGATCATCGCGTTGGAAGTCGTAGGTGCGTTGGGAATGGCCTCCAGTGGTGTCTGAAGAGGATGCTGCGCAAAGGCCGCAGCTAAGTTGTTCACTACACGAAGCGTCAGCAACGTCCAAGTGTACGTTTTGGGGGCAGCGCTCAGAATAGTTGAAGGCGAAGTGGCATTGACATACTGATTGTAACTCGATGGCAGGGGCTGTCGCAGAGGCGTAATGCATGGAAGAAAAGTGGCACTGCCAAATGGAACTGAGACTTGGACTCGTAGTGTTGAGCCAGGGCTGTGACGCAACGTCAGTACAATGTCGGCAGAGGCTTTACAACGTCACGATGTGGTGTGGTAGATGACAACGCACATTCCATGGCTCCTCCAACCTCCTCTGGGCTCATCCAGGGGCCCTCTTCCTTCTTGACACCCTCCTCATGGCGGCGCCGTGACTCTTTCAAGGCAGTCTCGACGGCCCACGTCAAGCGAGCCTGGGCGTTCTCTGGTTCCAGAACATGCTCATCAGAGTATAGAACACCCAGTTTGGTGCTTGTGCCAACAGCTTTGGCAAGCAAACGGGTGCGTTTACGCCATAGGTTCTCAGGAACCTTCTCTTCACCATCTTCTGTAACGGTTGGGCGTTGGTCCGCAGGCGGTGCCACGCCAGTGGGCGGCTTTCCTGACTTGTCCACTGTCCCGTCTGCAATGGACTTCTCCATCCACTCTACCCACTTGAGGCAGTCACTTAGTACTGAATTCAGCACAGTGATGGCTCCTTGGTAGTTGCCAATCTTCTCAAGCCAAGCGGCTGTCTGGATCCTGATGCCCAAGACGTCGTCAGAGAACGGATCTAGCTGAAGTTCGTTGCACTGCTCCAAGGCTTGCTTATAGTATTTCCTTGCTAGGGTCGGGTCGGGGCTGATGTTGGTGTAGTATAGTGCTCGACGGAGAGACTTTGCGATTGGCTTGGGGTACTTGGTGAATTGGCGGGCCATAAAGTAGTCGAAATAGAGCTTGACAATGTAGATGGATACACCTGCCAAGCCTGCGAGACTTGAACGCAGGCGAGTCAGCAGGGCAATGCAGAGTTGGTGACAATGGCGGACAACTTACATAGCTAGGGCTAAGATAAGCTCTTCAGGGCTTTCTTTGAACATCTTCTTCATTCCTTGCGGTTTCATCGAAGTCAAAAGTGAGCGGAAAGAAATTGCTCTCCAAAGCTGGCGTGTTTGAGACGGTGGTGGTGGAGGCGGAGCCGGCGGGTTAGATTTCTTGGGGCCATTGTATGCTGATTTCGATGTGCTCTGCTGCCTCAGCTGATTGTGCCTACATAGAGTGGCGGCGCGCGAAAGAGTGTCGGCTCCTAATGATGCGCAGGACGCAGTGAACGGTTTGGTGACTTGACGGCGGCACGGGTCAATGGCCCGTAATGCCGCGATGCGCGACGCTGCCATCGTCGAGACCAATCGAAGACACGAATCGTGTTACGGTTTTATAGGCGTACGGTGCTGAAATGGTCGTGGAACGAGCTTCGTCGATGCTGTCTGTGATGGTTAGTGGTATTTGTGCGATTCTTGCCTGGCGAGTGACGTATTTATTCCACGAAATTTAGTTGAAGATCGGAACCGTCGCAAAGACCAGAGCTCTTTGCTATTGTGGGTCCGCTCTATAATGCGCAGCGAATCAAAGCGAACGCTTACTCCGAGGCTCACCCGGTCATGCCGCAGGGACCCCCACCTGGATCGTGGGGAAGCTCGGGCACCAGAGGGGCAAATGTCGAGCTTCTTTCCCCTCTATTCACCACCGTCTTTGTAAGAAAGATAGAATATTTCCAACCCTGCCACTTGTACCTGACTCCCCGAATCTGCGACTCGGTATCGACATTCCATATCATCTATATTTCGTCGAAACCCAAGATAATGGCGGGAAGATTCGAGCCCAAGGTCCCTGTCGAACTCGCTCCCCCAAAGGACGACCCCATCACACTCGAGGAGTTGGCAAAGGCCGATGGTAAGTTGTATTTACTTCCGTATAAGATGACCCGTATTTTCATTCTCTCCTTGAACGAGAATTGCCGAGCGGCTTGTACCTGGTTCTGGGTGGTGTGTGCGTTGGAAAGATCATTCAGTCATTGTGATGTGTCCTCAACAATAGGAGCTTAGCCGTCAAGGGTTGAAAAAATCAGGATTGGTTTATTCGCTTATGAAGGACTCAAAGCGGTCTGGAATCGTGTTCGGTTGTTATGTTCTGTACTATGTTGTTCACATGCAAATGTTCTCGTCAACTCAACTTACTAGATACCGGTGACGCTAACAACATCATAGGTTCGGATCCCAATGGGAAGACATACGTCGCGATCAAGGTATGATCAAAGATATCAGAACAGTGTGAGCGGTATCCAACATTTTTGCCCCAGGGTATTGTCTATGACGTGACGGGCAACAAGGCCTACCAACCAGGAGGTTCCTACAACGGTGAGTCCCAAATGGCTCACAAAAGCCAAAGGTGGTACGGATACTGATATTCAGGTAGTCTTCGCTGGAAAGGATGCATCCCGCGCTCTGGGCATGACCTCAACAAAGGCCGAGGATGTCAGCCCTGAGTGGCAGGACCTCCCCGACAAGGAGAAGGGCGTTCTCAATGACTGGATCACCTTCTTTTCCAAGCGTTACAACGTTGTAGGTCGCGTCGCAGGAGCTACAAACACGGAGTGAAGGGCAGGAGGAATAGTGACCTAGCCCCGAGATGACGGAGAGCAAGCTGGAGTAATTGGTAACTAGAGGAGAATGGAATCCCAAATGTTGCTTTCATTCGCTCATCTGAGCTTGGTACATTGCCGGGAGTAAGTGTAGTCATAACACATATTGTGAGACTATTCTGCGGCAGTGATATCGAACTAAAGACTGCGAGTTTCCCTTACTCCTCCAGGCCCTTCTCATTCAGCCCCTCCTTTGGAGAAAACACCAATATTGATTTTGATGTTAGTATTGCGATCACACGTCACGGTCTTTTGACAGTCGTTGCGCGTCTTGCAGACCATCACATCGAAGCTAACCAAGGGCGATGTGCTCCTGCGGCAATTTCTCAACATATCGTTCTATGTACGACAGCTGACGGTCTCATGCCATGTCACCGATGTAGTATGACGTTCCTACACTCCGCACTTGATGCTCGATTGACCATCGGCGTTGAGTTTCCTTTCACAGCTACCGGATTTGCAAGGTCTTATCGAACCAATGAGGCTTTCCTTGTTGGGCTCAACAATTGGAATCGGATACGAGCCACAGGAATTGATTCTAGGCGACCTGTTTATTAATTTCTGAATGAGTAACAAGTGGCCAGTCTTGCGTCATCTGTTCTATTCTAAGTGGGGGGATGCTCAATGGACAAAAGCCTGAGTCTAGACTCTTGAGTCTATTTCCCCGGGGATTTGGTCTTATTTACATGAAGACGCTCCCGTTCCGATGTTTCAGAGTGCCGTCTTGGTAATGCGTAGCCTTTCTATTGTCCCGTCTTACGAAGTGTTGTGCGTATGCCGGTTGCCGTGTTTGTCATCCGGTAATACTACGATATAGGTTCATGAACGTCTTGAAAGTCGGGACTGGGGAAAAGAGACGACTATCTGTTTACGTCAAATCAGAAACTGCATGGCATATTGACCCACAAATCTTCCAAGGAATGATACGCCAACCACGATCCCAAGTAAACATTCGGGTGCACTTTTGAGCCTCATCACTCCATCAGCCGTCTTATTTTACCCGAAGCTACGTAGATAAAGGCCAACGATATCCCTCAACTCAGACTGAGCCAACCAAATTGATAGATCCGCCCAACCCAGCGCCCTGTTGTTTAGCATAACTCATCGGTTCACGAGACGGATCAGAACTCCATAGCTGTATCCGCTTCTCATGCATGTCACTCCATGTCAGGTTCAGCACGATTACAGTATGTGTAACCGCTAGTTGATTTGTACAAGAGTCGAGATATAGGTGCCACCACTTACGCCGCCCATATTCCTGCTAAAACCATAGGGCTCTCGCTGCAGGCTTATCGATCCAGAAAAGTACAAGAGCTTTGCATACAGAACAATCATACTTCTAATCTACCCATCTACCCAGATCCACACCGGTCCTTTATGCAATACCGCCCGCCAAAGTTCCATATCACTACATGAAGTGAGACGCCGGTCGTATGGCAGTACTTATCAAACATTGAAAAAAATGCAATCATCCAATTATCAAACCGACCGGTCAAGTGTCGTTTTTTTGCGCAAGCGAGATTCTCTTTCCACAAACAGAGAAATAGAAGGAAGATTGCCATCGTCGTGGACTAACGCCCCATCCCTCGGCTGCTAACCCCCTTTTCAACGACGGCGGCTCTGACCGCCGACATATTCCCCTTTGTTGAGTCCGGCGGCGAAACTCGGGTTCTCCTGGGCCAGCCAGGCCGATATGCAATTGTCACACGGCACGCTTTGGCGCCACGAGTTGCGGAGAACCTTGACACCGAAGCACTGATGATTCGGGTCGTTGCGGGCGAAGTGACAGTACGACTTCAGCCGTACAATCGAGTGGTTGCAGGTGAAGAGGAATTCCTCCCAGTCGCACATGTTTCCGGAGTGATCCAAGGGATGTGTCGAGCGGTGTTGGTAGTAGTCTGTGAAAGAAGCTGTCTTCTCGTAGTCAGCTCGGGACTATGGTCAGTCAGAGTGCTCGAAAGCTGTTCAGATACATACAAAAGCTACTCAAATTTGCTTCTGCGGCGATGTCTTCTCCGAGGAAGCTTAACAGTCTGATCAATATCTCTTGAAAAAATATGTAGAGGACGCGTTGTCAGATGCTTTTGACACAACCGTTGCCAGTCAGTGTTCGGAAGTGAATTTCACCGTCAATGAAGCACACACTTCTGGACTGTTGCCCAGCTTTTATAGAATTTTCACTTCGTGGCCTCGGCTTACAGACCACGGTAACCATCACGGGGTAGTTTCGAAGATCAATATGCAGCTGAGCGTAAAGAGCATTCTTGAGGTCACCAAGACGTCTGGCTACATGGACGCAGTGTACGTCCCTGGCCAACTTGTTGGTGTTGTGCATCGATGAGATGTCGGTTTGCGAGGATACCATGCAGACCTGGACATGGTGTGGGGGCAACCTCGCTCAACAACTATCTCGTGCGGGCTTCAACTGCTCCCACATGAAGTTTAGTCTCTTACGTCGAATTGGGGGGGGTGTTGAATGTGCATCCCCGGGAGAGGAGACTGCAGATCCCCTGCTCGGATGGTAGATACGGATGCAGGAACTACTATATTCTTCCCATCGAGATACCGTGAAGCTTGGCTGCCGTCTCAAGCCCGTTAATGGCAAAAACCAATGCGCATAACGGAAGAACTGCGTCAGCATTTTTACACTGAAAGTGGGCCTTCAACTTTGGATCGGAAACGTCAACCGCCGCTTCGAGGGATATTCACTCTGTGTTCTGGCTCCAGAGGGAGACGTGTACTCCTGGAGTTAGTAGGAAAGCACTTTGCAAAGGTGACGGCGTGTCAGGTTGCCCTTGGGAAGTTTGGTGCTGAAAAGGGCCAATGCAGTATGAATTATTGCACGGCCATGTCATAGATAATGCGCGCCGTCCTCTAAAGGCTGATTCGGTCATGTAAGGACTGTTCATATGGGTTTCCAGGACCTTGCCCGGGTCAACACGACCGGCTTGATCTTGTTCTCTCTCTCCCCATGCTGGTCTGTAACTTCTGGACCATGTGACACGATGGACGTCAAATCCCATCGACAGTGGAGAGCATCGTTCCTGCACTACCAATTGGTTAAGCCGTTGGTTCAGGGCCCAAAACACTCGCATGTTGCGGAGCGGCCCGATAGGCGGGTTTACCTAGCTGATATGTAAGCTCCTCCTTGGCGCAGAGCAAACACCGGATATCCTGCACGTCAGACGAGGCAAAAGGCCCAAACTGAAGATACGGCCGAACAGTTCCCTGTTTGTTGAAAAATTCTCACCATACCCTGCCATTAAGAACATAAATCGGGCATATCACAGCGCAGCGCGGATTCAAATGTCCATCTTGCAAGGTCAAATTTTGTTTTGGGCAAAAGACATACACTCGCAAGGCTGTACAACAGGGGACAAGGCCCCGCTTGCCAGACCATCCGGCGGCCAAACGATGCAGATTCCCTCAAATATTGAAGGGGTTGAACGAAGAAGAGGCCCTTCGGAAGTGAGTCTGCAAGCGCGGGAAAGGTTCAAAGCTAGAGAGTGAGGGGCCATCGGAAGCCGACATTTGAAGAAATGACACATCGTATGCTGAGGTTCGGTTTCTCATTCGAAAAACTTGGTGTGGGATGATGATTGCGTTGTTCTATCACATGAGAGGTGATGCGACAGGATGCCGTGTGGAATTGCGCAACAAGTAGAAGGTGGAATCCGGGTGAGGGCGTATATGCGAGCCTCGCACTACTGGTTGGGGGGCCACGACTTCTGGCTCCAAAAAGCCAACCCCCATCGAAGACAGCCGTTCGCCGTGGGGAAAGTTGCTGAAAGTTTGGGCTACGTATAAGCAAGCCTACGACAGGTCAAGTCTTACTCGGTTCTGTGAAATTCTTCGCGGTGGAAGCCGGCGTGGTCTCTGGCGGCCTAGAACTCGGAAGCGAGCAACCTTGTGAACCGAGACACACCCATGATAGCAAGCAATTATTGCTGCAGTGATAGGGCGAGGGTGGGCAAGCTGGTCGAGAACGGCATAAATCTTCCTCTGGACATGCCCGAGTCTCATAGGATTGGCCTCATTGAGGGTGACATCGGCTTCGAGTACTGAGGCAAGTTGGCGTGGCTCCAAGGTAGTTGGATCAAATATCGCTCATAGCCACTGTATAGTAGTTCAAATTGGTGTCGAGAAAATGCAGTGGCTTTCTTTGTGTGTTCCGGGCGTTTTCGTCGGCGTGGTTGTTCCCCTTCATGTTGCTGGGTGTCTGGGACGGTAGGTACCTACCTAGGTAGGTAGACAGGTAGGTTGTGCAACGAGACGACGAATGGAGGTGTGCAGCGCAGTAGGGTTGTGTGCTTGATTGATTCAATGCTCTCCCGCTCTCTGAGCGGTCGATGTTTTGAAGTGGAAAAAATGCGACCCATTCTCCGGGCGCCTGGTTGCCTCGATGGTTGCCTTGTATCGCTGCCTAGTGTTTTCCGGGCGCTGATTGGCCGGCACCGGCCCTCGACGTGTGCTACTTACCGAGAATCGCCCCAAAAGCAAGGCGGACTAGCGGAAAGTGGACTGCGCCCTCGACCTCATGGCTGCCTCATCTACTCCCCTCAAGTGTGAGCCGCCAACAACCGCTCCTCATCTCACCTTGCCTCTCGTCACAATAGTCACATCGAGCCCTTATCCTCATCCTCATCCTTGCCCCCTCTTTCCTTCTTCATCACTGCCTCCTCCTCGTCCGAATGACTACAAGTCTCCTTCGCTCCCCTCCATGTCCATGTCGCCCATCTAAAACCTTCGGTTTTCTTCCATTTTTATCCTTTAGCCACCAGTCTTCCCTTCTGCAAGACCTCGCCTGTTTGCCCATGTCTTCCTAGTTCCGGAAGTCTGTCGTCCTCTTTCGGCCCCGACCGACCCACTGCGGACCGGCAACTCAACTGCATCAACCTCCCCTCTTGACTCGGACCATCCGGACTCCGCTTCGCTTCGGCAAACCTTATTTAGGCAGTTGCCTTCTCCCGGTCACGCCAGCTTCAAGCTTCAAGCTTCAAGCTTCCAAAGCCAGATCAAAAGAATAGCTCTGCGTGCCCGACTTCGGACTCGAGTTGGTTACCCTCCTTCCCTTCCGTCGTCTATCATCACTACATACATGTATTGTCAACTTTGCTATGTAAAACGTGCTGGCCAGTGCCTGCTGCCATGGGTGCAACTTCCCGCAGAGTCGCCTACTCTGTATTCCGCGGTCTGACGTGTGATTTAGTTGCGCGTTGCAGCTCATAGTCCGATTTTTCATCCTTGGCCTCTCTTCGCTACTACGACGACGTCCTCTCGTTAACGACGAATCTGCCCAGCACTATGGAGATGGATCTCGCAAAGCAAGGCCAGATTGTTCCCATCCAGGACACAGAGACCATGGGCAACCTGTCGACGCCTTTGACGCAGCGCTCCTATCGCAAGGCACCGATGCCATGGAGCTTGATGGAATTTTATGGCGGGGAGCAGCCTTGGGTTCCTCCGGGGATTTTTGACGCATCTCAGCAAGGCCGACAAGCACTTGCGCCGGGTAGCCAGCCGCGAAACAACAGCGTCTTCCAGGGCTGGCGGAGTACGCTGCCTTCGGAATGCGATACTGTCCCCCCGGGGTTTCCACCTTCCGATTCCGGTTATGAGAGTAGGACCAAACACAGCATCGAAAACACATCTGTCTTCAATGATGTGGACCGCAGCCAGGATACCCAGAGTCTCTCGGGGCAGATAATAGACTTTCATCCCTTCGCCATAACCCCTACCGATGGGGGCTGGGACAGTATGGCTGCAACGCCCGTTCCCCTATCCCAAGGTGGTGCCGTTGGAAACAGATTGGTTTGCCCGGACTGCCAAGCCCCTTGCAAGACCAAGTCAGAGTTGAAGTGAGTCTGCGAACTGGCGGTGCTCATCTTGAACAACCGCGCTGACGTATAAATCCAGCAAACACAACCAGCGGCACCTCAAAGCCTTCAGATGCAATGTCTCCGGATGTACCCGGAAGGAGGGATTTGGCACTTTGAACGACCTTGACCGACACAAAGGCAGTGTGCATCCTGACGTTTGCAACGTAGGCCCGCGGTTTCGTTGCCACCTTGGCCCATGCCATACCAAGGACAAGATATGGCCCCGGGCGGATAACTTTAGGCAACACCTGAAGCGTGTGCACCATCGACACGTCAGCCCTGAAGACGATCTCAGAGAATACTCGCTGCAGTAAGTGTTCTTGGACTGGATTGTCATCGGATGTGATATCTAACAACACCCGTAGATCATCACACCAGAGACTCCAGGATGGTTCGTTCCAACAGAACACCCAAGATGACTTGGAAGGCGTGGGCTCGGAGGAACTTTTCAACTCCTACAGCCCAGGCACCATGGCCTGGGTTGACCGGCCGACAGCTTTTGAGGATATTCAACTATCTCCTCAAGAAGAAGCGCCAACGCCCATGGACCTCATCCTCGATCCATCTCTTGCTGGGACCGATGGCCCAGCATCAGGTGCATCTCTCGATTCATCGGAGGTAGATATGGCTACTTCCAAGGTTGAGTTGCAGAACCAAACTCCTGATCTGCTTCGTGAGCCTGCACGCCACGAGTTCGTACAACCCAAGGAAATCACGAGAGCTCCGTCTCCCAAGGCCGTTATTGGAGCGAAGCGTGATGGCTCCCATGGATTCCGTACGGACCAGCATCGGCTTGCACCTATCAACATGAGCGTGGACCGCGAACGAGATGCCCCTCCTTCAGAACGAAACCAGAGCGGGCCTCGTAATGGTTCTCTAGCAGATAGCATGGACTGCGATGCCGCTATCAGGGCTCCAGCTCAACAAGGACTGGCCGCATCCAGCGGAGAGAAACAGCGTGTCGAACAAGGGGAGCAGCCGATGAATCAATCTCCCTCTTTCCTGCAAAACAAGAGCCAAGAAGCCATGTTTGATTTTCTTTCGCAACTGCCTAAGAACGTCATTGAGACATTCCTCAAGAACCAGACAGAAGCCGCCCCTCAGAAACCCGCATCAGCTCCTAGCACAGTTAGCAACAACCAACATCAATGTCCACACTCTAGCTGTCAAAAGGGCTTCAACCGAAAGTGTGAGCTCAAGTAAGCAATATCTACCATGCCTTGTGATAATCCAGCGTTAAAGAAGAGATAGGAAACACATGAAGCGCCATGAAAAGCCGTATGGTTGCACGTTTTCCAACTGCAAGAAAAGGTTTGGCAGCAAGAACGATTGGAAGCGCCACGAGAACAGCCAGCACTTCCAGGTGGAGATGTGGAAATGTCATGAGAAACGGGCCGATAATGAGAGCGAAAGATGCGGGAAGGTCTGTCACCGCCGGGAGACCTTCCGCAGCCACCTTGCAAGGGAACATAAGATGAACGATGCCTCGCAAGTCGAACAGGCGCTCGAGAAGTGCCGCGTCGGGCGCAACGGCGAGCCCAGGTTCTGGTGTGGATTTTGCAGCAAGATTGTCGAAGTCCCCGAGAGGGGTGCCACCGCCTGGGCCGGAAGGTTCAACCATATCGACGACCACTACGCAGGCCGGAACAACCAACCCAAGAAGGAACATTCGGACTGGGTGGCTGTTGATCCAGAACTTCCCGAGGTTGACCTCACCGGGTCTCCAGATGACTCCAGCGACGCGGAATCGGCCGACGAGGGCCCCATTGTCATCGACACGCAGAAGGCCGGGGGCGACACCCCTAGGACTGCAATCTGCCAGACGAGAAAAAGGAGGCTGGTCGATGACGACGACAACGACTATGAACAAAATGAACCTAAGCGCATGCGAACGTACAGGTGGTGTTGCGTAAGTAACCCTCGTTATTGTCAGATGACGTGGTGAGTCCTCGCTAACAATTCACTCATACAGTGCGCATGCAAATGGGACGCCGACTTTAAGCTGAATGACAACTGTATCAACTGCAACCACAGGCGATGCGATAACTGCGAAGTTCAACGTGTCAGGATCCGGGACAAGAAAGAAGCCCACCGCTCCACCAAGAACTTGGCGTAGAGGGTTGTAATGTGATGATTGACATGATGATAATGATATCCCTTGTAATAGCTATTGGCTACGCTGATGGTTTGTCATGACGGACATGGGGGAGTCCCAACGCCGGACGGCAGGAAGGCCACGCGGGAAGGTTCCCGCAACCCTACACGGACGGGTTTTGGCTAGGCTACGGAATCCACGACGGATCCTTGGGTGTATTTCCAATGTTTCCAATATACCTTTACTATATAGTACCTAGACACAGATAGGAAGCACAACATACCCGTCAGCGTCTTCCAGTATTGATCACCCACGCTGGTACTCAGCGTTTGGTACATGTCGTGTAAGCATTCGTCAGACCTTTGCAAGCTGTTTAAAGGTGAGCGGAGCCCTTAATACCACAGATCATTCCGCCCTGCCCCTCCTCCCACCCCCGGCCATTCGCCACGAGGCCATTCGACTCCCCAGGCCCCACCGAGCGGCCGCCGCAGGGGGGGGGGCCGGGGAGGTTGTGGGTTTCAGAGAAGAGAAGGATAGGAGAAGCAGGAGGCAACAGCAGGATAGGAGATGTAGCCGCGCGCCGGTCCGCCTTTGGTCTACGTGCGTGCTCTTTGGTGGGTAACAACCCGAGGCATGGGGTATCGGGTGGCCGGGCTTGTCCTCCTGTCTGGGAGCGGCGTTTGCAAGGAGTTTACTTCTTTGGGTTAATGGGAGGCGGAGGCCATCCATCGTACGCTGCTTCATCCTCTAGCAGCCAGTCTGCCAACTCCTCTGCCCACCCGGATTCCCATCGCCGCCTTGAGTCCGTGATCTGCTGCCCCGTCCTTCTTTCCCCAGCGCTCCTAGGCCCTGTGCATTACGAGACGTGTAGGTCCTCCTCCCTCGTCCCATTGAAAGCAAGAAAACTACGGTTCTACTCGACCGTCAAAGTGACATGGACCCGTCGAGGGTGGTGTGTGTCTTGCCCGGGTATAACCCCCGCAAAAGGGGCGTGGGAGGGGTGAAACACAGAACAAGGCCGGGCAGGGATGATGTATTTGTACACAAGACAAGATACGCGTGAGGGATGTCGAGATATGAACCATGCATGTTTTCTTCTCATTTCCTCGGCTCTCGTGGGGTGCCGGGCTTACTTCCCATAGATTGGTGTGTGGGGTGTGGGAGGGGGGCAACATCAGCAATGGATCGTTCGCGTCATGGCTTGGTGCGGCTGAGTAGTCACAGTGGCTCAAGTTCCAGCTGAAGCATAGTGCTGCGGTGATATGATAAGGATGAAAACGCAGATGCTAGGACTGGTGGGGGGGCGTCAGGATATTGACAAACGAAGTGTGGTCGGCGCAATGGGCGCTGGGCAGGTTAGCTCAGATCATGACACCACGTTCCAGATCGGGCGCCCAACAGCTTCCAGCCCAGAGGCAGGATGTCGGGTTTGCGTTGAAATACAGTGTACGGGCCCATTGCTCAGAAATTTTCCCAATGTAGGCTGCTTATCGAGTTGAGCATGATACTGCTGCCTGTCAACCCTTGTGGTGGATCACTCAGATCTGCGAACAACAAACCCAACTGGGGATGTCGGAAGCTTTGGTCCAGGTCGGCGATCTATTGCAAGGTGGGCCAAAGAGCTGTAAAATGATGCCGTCTTGTGTGTCCTGCCTCAAGAGCTACCTGCATCCCGGTCATTTTAATTCGACCATGTGCAGCTCACCACGGTGTGCATTTGCTGTGTTCCAAACTCAGGAGAAAAGTGCCCAATCTCGGGCATTCCGAACGCCGAGTCTGCGTCGCGTGCGAAGGACAGTACCCGCCGATGCGAATGCCGTTATCGACGAGTCGGGATTAGCACTTACGGACGCATTATCTTCATTCGGCGGTCTGGCGGGTTAGTGGGTTTTCTCCGAGAATGCCTAAGTTTCACAGGGCCTCAGAGGTCGCTTGATGTGGCGCGCGTCCAACACGAACCCGCCGTACTGGGGGGAAGGTGGCTGGAGGAATCCAAGATCTGTTCCATTCGTGGTCTGCCGATGCTTGAAGCAAGGGGCTGGGGAATGACGAATGCAGGTCTCGGGATCTCGATACCTAACCAGCAATTGACTGCTGTGTGTCGACTAAGATGGATGTATATCATGTAGGTCGAGTGGTCTCGGCGCGCAGTCGTGCGTATAAGAATAAACTTGCCGCGCGACCCGCACAGGGTGGCCCGTCCGTGCAACTTGAGCAATTAATTAGGTAGTGGGAACGCACGTGGTCGACATTGCTGGGGTGGCCGGGTCAGGTCTCGAAACATGCGTGCGTAGGTCAAGATCTGACAGATGCGTGGGTTTGCAACCCTGCCTGCTCGAGATTGAAGATGTCGGCGAGATTAAGACATTGGTGAACCTTGCGAGACAAGAGGGAGAATAGGTGTCGCTCAGCATGCCCAAATCTTCTTGGTCGCATGCGCAATGTCACGGCGTGTGTGTGCCATGTGGTCGAAGCGGGCCAAGCTATCCGTACAAGGATGCGGAAACCAGGGATCGAGCGGAGTTTAGCCTCGGAAAGGAAATTATCGAAAGATGGACATGGTGTAGCTGTGGTCCGGAAAGTATTATGGCCGCTCAGTGACCATGCTTTCAGCCCTGGCTTTGCCGTCGTCCAATGGCCTCTGGGGGGGCGACATGCGATCCTTATGCCAGAGACTCGTATGTAGAGAGGAGCGAGTTACATCTTCGTAGTACCTGTATTTATGTAGCCCGGAAGCAGGTTCGGGATGGGCGGGGCCTTTCCAAAGTCCGAGGTCGCTTGTCATTGGTAATCGTTGTCGATGCTGTTGGTCGAGTCCCAATGACTGATCGACAGGCAAGGCCGAGAGGGCCATGCCATGGTTTCCGCCCCCCTAGACGCTTAGCATACCTAGTGTCGAGTGAAAAGCTGGCTGATAAGTGCTGGGATATTGGCTGGTGTGGGCTTGCAGGGGGGTTGGAGAAAGCGGGTCATCAAGGATTCAACGGCGTGGCAGCGTAGCAGCGTAGCGTGAATGCTGGTTGCGTGTGAACAGCAGCCATCTACGGATAGTGTATCCGCAATGGGTCGGGAGTAGAAGACGGGAAGAGCGTACCTATGGTAGTGTTTCTCGTACTTGGCAGATTAGCAGCCAAGGAGCAACGGAGATGCAGGCCTTTCAGGTATGGCTAGGTCCTATGGCAAGGATTCCGGACGCCAAAGGGAGCAGAGCGGTTGCTGGTGTGGGAGTTGGATACGTACCACCGTCACGCCATCACTGCGGAGGACCACGAGGGTATCTACGGTACTGTAGAAAGAGGGTTGATGGCCCGAGGAATGCGACTCCCACCAATCATCCATGTACCACCGTATCTGCCGCTTCTTGGAGAATGGTAGCCAATGGGCTGCGGGGTCGGAAATCGTTGTTGAGAGTAGGTAGGTACCTCCTGTATATAGTCGAGCTGGGAGTCTTATTGGTCGGAGAGAGGTCATTGTTATGAGGTAGGTACCTAACCTATCGAGGACCAGAAAACTAAATGACCGGTACGTACGTACCTTGGCGGTGTGTGCCTGTGTGTTCCTGGTAATCACCTAGGTACCTACCTACTGTAGGTAGCTACGAGGTAGTGTTAGATGACTGTAGGCAGATCTCGCCTTTGTCCAGTTTTATGCCCGGGCGCCAACGGTGTAAACTACTTTGTGTGCGCATACCTGTCTCCGCAGTACATATGCCAGACACAGCCCGCCTGGGGATGTACCAACTTCGGAGTGTGTGTGTGCGCGCGCGCTATCTACGGCGCGCGCTTATGAAAACCAACAGGACGGTCGGTATCTCGTGCGGGCTAGATTCTCCGACAAAGTGCCTAACCTAGGGCTGGGAGCGTGGGGACTCGAGTTGCGGGACGGACCTTTGGAAATGATGTCGCGTTTGGCTTTTACTGCCCAGTGGCTGACTGGCACCGCCTTGTAACCGTACCTTAGTTTAGTACGACGTTGGTGGCAGTGCCATGTGGCTGAACGTCCCCTGCGGGTGATGATAATTGTACATGTATGTACTGGATAATGCACAGTACATACTATGTACGGTAGGTACTATGTAGTGGTTCATTACTCGGTACTAAGGCACCCACCGTATAATCACCTGGTTTAGGTGGTAAAACCAACGGGGACTGATAAGCAAGGCTTGGGTGTTACCTATACTGGCAGTGTACGGTATCCGTATCCGTCGGAGGTACTCGTACACTGCTGCGTCGGGTACGGCGTGCGCTGCTGCTGCGTCGGGTACGGGACGGGACTGGCGTCTGTTCGTCCCGACTCCACATCCGCAACTGCTACCCACCCCTGCCGTTGGGCTGGACAGTGGGGCACTGAGGTACGTAGTGGGTAGTTTACAGATACGCCTGTATCCTACCTAGGTACTTCAGATACCTCCGTATGCCTTGCCCGGTCAGCCATGGTCTTCTCTCGGCGCAACTGCACTAGTCAGCCTGTGGCTGCCTCGTGCTGCGACAAACCATAGAAGTGACGACTGACTACCTACCTACTGCACCTATCCACTTGTACCTACCTAGGTAGGTAGCTGGTAGGTGAGATACCTGCATTTCCAAGTCCCAGCTCCTCTGGCCTCCGCCGGCTGTTCTGTCCGTTCCTCTCCTTTCACTCTCCCTTTTGTCGACCGACCACATCAATCCCCAGGTAGCACTAACAGGCAAGCCATTTCCCTAGCCAAGGAGCCAGGAGACCTGCTCTTGGCCCGGCCCGAATATGGGTATCCTGGGTGCCATTCGATAAGGTCCTGGGCAACTCTGTACTTTGGGCGGTTACTCCATCCAACTCTTCAGACGGACGCACCCTCCCTGGCTCAGGACTACCTGGAATGCATCTACTTTCTGCGCAGCGACATCGGCTCCATCTAGGTAGCAAAGCCATGGCCGTAACAAAACCACGACTATCCGACTATTCCCATGATTGATCGACGGTGACGTTGGCGTTGCGTCCTTGGGCACATCCTAGAGGCGGCCGCTGTGGCAATCGACAGCTCACGGCCCTCAATTGATGCTTCACTGTTGGGCTAATTTGATCTGGCATGCACTGATACTGTACGTAGTGTAGATGCACCGGGACTGGCACGGCTGGCGGCGGCCACTCGAGGCAATACTTGATTTGCTGACGACAAGGCGTCCATCCGCATCTGCCTGGAGACCACGAGAGACATGCTTGAGACCAGCACAGAGGAGACAAGCCCAACCCCTACCCGTGCCGTTGGTCGTGGATTCGAAATAGGCAGACTAGAGCATAGCCCTGGCGGCTCCTCTCATCCACTGCCCTTCATCGCTGCCCCTGCTGGAAGGCAGGATGGTGTGGTCCGCGTACACTTCACACCTACAGAAGCGACCAGAAACGACCTACCTGTACTAAATTATTCAGATATCTCTGCAGCCACTTGACACTAGGTGCTGATGGGGGCCAATCCACGACATCCATATACCCTGCCTGCTGCAGCCTTGGGGCGTCAGGGGTGTGTATCTGCTCGTCCACAGCGCCTGACCCTGGCCCCTTCTGCCGCACATCTTTGCCTCTTCCTTCACACCTGGCTTTCTTCCCTCCATTCGTACCCTATTGCCAGCTTCCTGTCCCCACCTGCGGCTCTGCATGTACGTATCTTCTTCTCGATGGGGTCCCGTCCCTTCCCCCAAAGCTCTCTGCTCCCTGGAGAGCCTAGTCAACCGCCCTGGCGCACTCCATTTTCGCCAATCTGCCAGTTTACCTATTGCACTTATATACACCAAGCATCGCCACACTGGCAGGTCTCTGACGGCGACGTTATGCCTCTCCATGTTCAACCCATATCTAAAGACAGACATTATTCTCTCGCACACTCTGGCATCCCTTCCATTATATCATTCTAATCTTCTGCTGCCGCTCATCCTAGCTTGGAAGCTTTTGCTCTTGTCCTGCTCTATCACCCATCATTCTGGACCTACTCTCGCCGCACTGTCTCAAAAACGTACTCTACCATCTGCTTCTTTGACTCCGAGCAATAGGTTGTATCTTGGGGAATCGGCCGCTGGAAGAAACGCACAACATGGCCTATTTTCACCCACATGACCAAGGAGGACAATCTCTCCACGAACAGCTATACTGCGGGCAACAGAACTTTGACCAGATGCCAATTTCTTACCTCGAATCGCTAACAACTCCAACCCCATCCACCACCCGAATCGACCCGAGGCTGGCATCTTACTCCCAGCCCTCGTGGCCACTGAGCCAGACTCATCAGATTCAACAATATATTGATGGGCCACGAACAGCCTTTTTCGTCCCCCAACACACCCAGGCCCTTCGTAACCTAGGACACCCGGCTCAAGGACAGATTGCGCTACCTCCAGCCTCACAGCGAAGGCATGGCTCTCCCTGTTCTCAGCAGACGCTATCAAGCAGTGATTCCAAAAGCCCACTTACGGAAAGCGACGTCCTCCCCGCAACTCCCCCAGACTGCTCTGCCACTTCCCCTTTCATGCCACATAAGCAATACACCGGCGACTGGGAGACCCAGCAGTACAGATCCCTTACGTTGCTTGGCCTTGGCATGCAGGGGGCCTCCTTTGTCAGTCCTCACGAGGTGAACATCTCTCGAGCCATATTTGACAACGAGATAACTCCGAATGCGTTAGACAACAGCCGGTCCTTCAGCTTCTGCTCCTCAGACTCTGATATGCCAGGTATCCCGCTACAATCGGCTCTCTCGTCACGACATATTACACCTGAAGCCCCCGAAGCCATCACAAAGCAGGAGTTTCCCATGGTGGAGTGCTCGTATCAACAAAGCTTCTACGACACAAACAGGGGCGAACAGAGTCCCTTTGAGTCCAGTATTGAGGTCGATGTTCGCCTCAAAGACGAGGATGATCTGGACTACAAGCCGAAGCAAAATACCCGGAAGCGTTCCCGCAACACCAATGCCAGAGCCAAGGCGCACAATCCAGACTCCCCTCAGGAAAGAAAAAGAGCAAGGATCAACAGCAATACCAGGGGCCCGGCCTCAACTCGGCCCAACGCGGCCATCTCATCTACGCGGAGCCCAAAGATTCTTTGCGCCGAATGCAAGACGTCCTTTTCCGACGAGAACGCGTACCAGAAGCACATGAAGCAACACCACACCCGCCCTTTCGTGTGCGTTTTCAATTATGCCGGTTGTCCATCCACCTTTGCTAGCAAGAACGAGTGGAAACGCCATGTAAGCTCGCAGCATCTTGCCCTCCAGTACTGGCTCTGTGTCCAGGATGGCTGCTCCAAGACCACCAATCCTCCGACTAGTCGGCGTTCCTCCCCTTCCTGTCCCGTATTACCGACACTACCTGCGTTGCCAAACGGCGCCATCTTCAACCGCAAGGACCTTTACACGCAACACGTTCGCCGTATGCATGTTCCTCTTCATGTCCGGAAGGCCCAAAAGCAGAAAAAACCCACACCGGATTGGGACGACCATCTCAAAAACCTCCAAGCGGACGCGGAACAAAGGCGCTGCGACCTGCCGCATTACATGCGCTGCCCCGTCAGCGACTGCGGGCACGAGTTCAACGGACCGCAGGCCTGGGACGAGCGTATGGAGCACGTCGCGCGTCATCTCGAGCGCGCGGCGGACGGCGAGGAGCCGGCGGTCCACTTTGGCAACGAAAACGATCCGACTCTTACACAGTGGGCGTCGAGCCCTGATGTTTACGTCGTCCGAAAGACCAAAACTCTTGGCGGCTGGGAGCTCATCAACCCACTCAAGGGTGAAGTTGGCCCCTCTTCAGGAAATGGAAAAGGCGGTGGTAGTTGCGGTAATGCCTCGTCTTGCCGCAAGGACATTGTCGTCGCTGCCTGCTCCGACGAAGACGCTGAGGGAGAAGACGAGGAGTGATTAACCCATCAACGTACTCTCTTCCACCAACCTTGTTCAGCACACACACACACACGCGCGCGCTTCTTTCCCCAGATGTCTTTTTGCACGTCAAGCGCTTGAGGGTTCAGTTATTTTATTTGACTTTGCAGCACTAGATACCTTTTTTACTTGCTTTATCTCCTTACAATATGTTGTATCAGCACTGTGCGAAGGTGTCTTTACGGGCTTCCAGGCCACCATCTTGGCTTATGATGATGGAAGAATGGAGTAAAATGAACAGACATATCACAGAGGCATAGAACCGGCGCACACGGTCTGGCATAAGTTGGAGGTTTAATGACCCATCATGATCGCATATTGATAACTGTATATTTGTACCAATTTGTTGCTGCTGCGAAATCATCTTTTATTTGCCATGTAGAGTTTGTCCCAACTGAGTAGCTCTTGCTATGTGTTTCAAGACATCGTGTTAATCCAATCACTCACGCTCGAAAGGCCCGAGGCCGTTCAGAGACGACTTAAGCGCCGCGAGTAACCGCCAGAGACATCCACCGAAACGCCTACGGCCGACTAGGCGAAACCGCCAGGCACTCGATGCGTCTTCACATTAGAAGCGTATAGTTCGGCCCTATGAACTTGAGAGACGATGGCGGCAGATAAAAAAAAATAAAAGAGGAAGGGGGGGAAGTGGGTGAGGGAGGTCCACGATTTGCAACAAAGTCACTTGCAAGACCGGCCACTCACCGCCGCCTGTCACCCACAAAGCCCGACGTGTCAGATTTCTCCAGCGACCGAAAACCCGGGGGCAGCCCGCGAACCCTGAGCCGTGCGGCTCAAGAGGCTCGCCCTGGCGCTAGCCGTCATGTCAGCCATCAGTCTCGATGGCGTCGGGACGCTTCTGAGGCTCCGGGAGGGTGGGGGAAGGGAGAGAGTCTGACATTTGACACCTTACATCTCACGCATGGAGGGGGTGTGAGAAAGAAACTCCCAGCGTTTCGGTTCCATTTCCCCGGAGGTCCAGCTTTTAGTTTGGTTTGTCCAATCTCATCTGACAGGTAGGGTACCCGTTGCTTCATCCTCAACCCTAGCCCAACCAAAAGTATGCAATCCATGGAATTCCGTCCATTCCGCATTCCAACACAATATACCTCTCGTAGGACGATGCAACCGTCTAGACGAAAGGGGTAGGGAGGTGAGAGGGAGTGGCCGTTGGAAAAAGATGCAGAGAGGGCACAAGGATTCGGATGCCGGTCTGGCCCCCAAATTCGAGGAAACCTGACACCCCTCCCCTTTGAAAAAACACTTTGCGAGCGACGGCCTTCCGTTGGTGGTCGCCCAGCATGCCCCGACTCGCGACCGAGAAGTAAGCATGGCGCTGTCAGCGCTAGTACGCGTTGGACACCGGCCGATCCTACAGCTGGCCTGGTTGGATGATAGAGTGATGACGCCGAGCTGGTCGAAACGCATTGCCCCCCCAACGGTCCTGCGGCTGAAGGGGGGACAAGTACGCTTACATATGGATGGGTATGCGCGCGAGTGCGCGGCGCTGTAGGTTTGATTCGGTCTATTAGGTCCAGGCAGGGGACTGCACCACAAATGAAACGGAAGAGGGCTAGAGGGTGTATGTTAACCGGTCCTACATGGACTCGCATGTCCGGACTCTTATCGAGATGACTTTCGTGTCAAGTGCACGTCTCTGCCATGGTGCATTGCGTGATGCGGCCCCCAACGAAACCGTATATTCGGATACATGACGACACCCGGAGGGGATGTCTCACCTCACTAAGTTTAGCCAGAAGTCGAAGAGAAACACGGAAGGGAGGGGGGCTAGATTCACGCCACGATGCCCTGCGGCCGGTGGCTTATGGGGGAGTTGCCCATTCTGGCCGTAGTCCTCCGTTGTTGCATGCTAGCTGCAGCATTTCGTCTCGTGTTCGGGACACAGCAAGCAGCCATCGTCATTTCTTCTCGATTTCGTTGCAAAGGCTTTTGGGATGGTACCATCGAAGTCCGTTTGCCTTTCATATGCTACCTTCAAAGACGCCTTGTCGATATGTGATCTATCTGGGCGCGTCATAGCCGAAATTGAGGCTATGCGGTTTGCGAGGAAGAAGCCGTAACCCGCAGATGCGCGTCAACAAGTTGGATCAGTTGATACTCTAGAACCGCAAACCAAGTCAGCGTCAGAACGGTCCTGGAGCTAGCTAAAGGAGGGGAGTACCATGGCTGATAAGAAGTCGCCATTGCTGCGGGAGAGAATCGGATGGGGCCGGGTTTCTTGTTTCACGACTGGCCGGCCATACGAGACGGCGCTGTCAACCGCCCCGTGACGGAAAATGGAGGTACATATATGGCAGTGCTCCAGATTGTGGTGCTTGTCGTGGCCATCCGCACCGAAACCCCGGACGGCGCTGGCGAGCGGGTCCCGGGGACAGGCGGGGCGCGGGTGTTTACCGCGATGTCGGAGTCGGAGCTGGTCAAGTCAGTCCGACAACGGGATCAGGCCTTTGGGAGATCACCTACTACCGTGCGAAATCCCTGTCTGGGTCGAAGTATGGTGAATCAATGCGTTGCCGCCACCTCGCGGACGGAACTGACGGAAGTGATACGGCGGCAATGTTGTCAACGAGCAAGCCAGGTGAAATCCAGGGTAATAGCGACAAAGGTATCGATCTGGCTCTGTAGGTAGTTATTTGTCCACAGGGGTATACTGCTCGTTATTGACGGCAGCGTCTCATGGCTGGGGATCGACGTGTCCAATATACCGCTATTGAGGGGCACAAGTGGGATTGTGACTCGGCAAGGGCCGTCTGCTGAGTCGTGCTTGGTGTTGTGGCACCGTTGGGTTCTTTCTCTCCATTGGGCGTCGGATAGGCGCTGTTGATGGCCAACTGAGTGCTCCCGGCATGGCGGTTGCTGGCCAGGTATTTCCCCGGCGTTGGTGATGCTAAGGACAGAGAGATGCTGCTGACTACCTACACAGGCACCTATTGCTGTTGACTCGGCGAGCGAACGGGAATCAGGGTCTTCCTTAGAAGAGCCCGGTAAGACCCCGAAGGAGCAAGCCAAGGCCCTGCTTAGAGGTCGACGGACTGGGTACGTACCTAGGTATCTACCTAGGTAGGCAGGTGCCCCACCAACAGTACTACCGACAACGACTAAGGTAACCCAAACCACTGGGCGACAGGCGACAGGCGACAGGCGACGGGTGCGACTGGAGGCATGTGCGCCGGCCACCGCGGGACTCGCCATAGGACGACGGGAGCTCTGGGTAGCCTGCGCCCCCGCTTCCCACCGCAAGCTGAGCCATCCGCCATCGTACAAAACAAAGCCCGCAGCTGCTGAAAACATGCACCGAGTGATACGAGGGAAGGTGACAGGAAGGAAAGGAAGACCTTACTTGGCAGTGCAATCTAAAATATCAGGGAAACTCTGTTAACATCTTTCCCTCTTTCTCTCTGTTCCATCCCATAACAAGCGAATCATCTCCATATTGCGGAACAAACCCCTTTCTCGTCCTTGTTACTCTTTCCATCTCCGTCCGCACACGGCCCTTGTTTTCGCTGCCTGCCCATAGGATTCCAACTCCCGGGGCTTAGGTGAGCATTGCTTCCTTGCTACGTCATATCGTCACCCTTCGTTCGTCCTGACCATCCAAGCTGTCAGCACACAAACTTGACCTCATCCTCACGCAAACCTCTCCACTGCTTTCCTCTTCCCCGACTCCTATCAACTATTGCCATAACTATTTGTGACGCCCAAAAACGACCAATTTGAGCAACCATGGAGTCTTTCGGAGCTCTCAAGCGTCGGACGACCGAGATCCTACAATCCCTGCCTCAGAACCTCCCTGCAATGCCCAATATGCCCAGCGTGAAAAAGCCATCCCTACCGAGCGGCACAGGCCCCAAGGCTGTTAAGGCCACCTGGGAGCGAATCGACGTGCCGGCTCTCCCCCGTTCGTCCCACACTGTTAACGTCGTCAATGGCAATGCCTACGTCTTCGGCGGCGAGATCAACCCCCGGGAACCGGTCGACAACGACGTCCACATTATCAGGCTGCCGTATAACAGTGCTGGCGCCGACTACTACAAGATCAAGTCCGCCCCTGCGAAACAGTACACTCCACCCGTCGAACAAAGGACCGATGAGACGGTGCAAGAGACAGCCGAGGCGGCGAATCTCGTGAACAAGTCCGCACAGAAGGAGCAGCTTCTCGACGAGGTTCCCCTTACCTCCCCGGGAATTGAGGGGGGGGATGACTCTGCCGCTGAGGCCGGCCAAGAAGGCACATCTTCGGGTATTGCTTTGGGCAAAGGAAAAGGCCCCGCCCCTCCCGCGGCTTCTTCCCTCGGTGACGTCCCGGCTCCCCGTGTTGGTCATGCCACCGCCGTCATCGGCAGTCGTATCTTCCTATTTGGAGGTCGCGGAGGGCCCGATATGCAACCCCTCGAGGAGAGCGGCCGCGTCTGGGTCTTTGACACTCGAACCAACACTTGGTCCTTCCTCGATCCCGTGCCGCCCGCGCCTGGGGTCACCATCCTGCCAATACCATCACCGCGCAGTTACCACTCGGCTGCCGCGACTGACCGACCACGCGACTTCGCTCCCAAGCACGGGCGTGGTAAGCAGACCTGGAGGGCCTTGGCCCAAGGAGACAGCGCCGAGGTCGGTATCCCTCAAGCTCCCATTGTTGGCCACGCTGCCGCCAATGCCACCGACGAAGAGGACGACGGGTACGGCACTTTCTTCGTGCACGCCGGCTGCCTCGCCGGCGGTGAGCGCACCAGTGATCTTTGGGCTTTCGATGTCCGATCCCGGGTGTGGAGCCAGCTGCCTTCGGCTCCTGGTCCGGCCCGCGGTGGCGCCGCTATTACCATCAGTAAGAGCCGCCTGTTCCGCTTCGGTGGTTTTGATGGCAAGGGCGAGATTGGCGGACAACTCGACTTCCTCCACCTCGAAATGGACACGTTCGACGACGGCGTTTCCAAGGGCGAAATCGCTGTCCACGGCCGCGGCGGCTGGCAGAGCATCGTCCAGGGCGCCAATTCCGGCGAGCAAGAAATCAACCTCATCCCGGGTCAGGCATGGCCCGGAAACAGGAGCGTAGCGGGACTCG
The DNA here is from genome assembly GCA_030867225.1 of Colletotrichum caudatum. NCBI lineage: Eukaryota > Fungi > Ascomycota > Sordariomycetes > Glomerellales > Glomerellaceae > Colletotrichum > Colletotrichum caudatum. The sequence goes on along the minus strand of MU846007.1, from coordinate 25,557 downwards.
AGGCCGTCACTGTCGGTGGCGGTCGCGAGTATCTGCTGCTCATTATGGGCGAGCGTGAACCCAGCTCGGATGGTCACTCCGGCGCTGGTGCTATGTGGGATGACGTGTGGACGTTCCAGGTCCCGCCTCTCGGCATGACTGCCGCCAGCGTGCGGGACGCCATGTTGCAGGCCATTGGCCGGCCGACCGGCGAGGGCAAGTGGATGAGACTCGTGACGGAGCCGTACGATGATGACAATGACGATGGCGAGCCGGAGCCGCGCGGGTGGTTCGCCACGGCACCAATGGGAGATGTGGAGGAGGCCGGCGTTGTTGTTTGGGGGGGACTAAGTTCCGAGAATAAGAGACTAAAAGATGGCTGGATTCTGAGGATCCCCGAGTGAGACACTGCCTCTACGGCGCTGTTTAGAGTAGTAACATGCTCCCGACGTTCAAGACGCTGGAAGGTTCAGGGTTGAGCAACATACATGCACCAGTCTAATGACAAGAATCGTCAGGCACCCTCTCCCAACAAAAGAAACAACGGTAGTATCTGCGGTCTCAAGCGCAGGTACAGGAGAAAACCATGAAGCTCTTAATCGGTCTCCCACGCATTCCGAATACAGCACACAGTGCTTTATATACAAATCGGGCCATCCTCCGGCTCTATCCCGTTCGCTCGGCCCTTTCGTCGAAGGGTCTTGTTCTTCCACGGCTTCCGCGCAGACGTCAAGACCCCTCCTCGCCTCCTCTGCCCCTTTCCCCGTCTGTAGCCGTTCTTCTTACAAGTCGCTCCGCGTCACCTCGGGGCCCCACGGCTCTGAGGTAAGGTTTGTCAGGCCCTTGCTGTTTTCGCAGGTTTGGCGGCCGCTGTTGATGGGGCCGGGCTTGGGAACCTGGGCGGCAGCGGCGCCGCCGGTGGCGGTTGCGGTGGCCTTGAGGGCGTCGAGGAGCTGGACGGTGGTCTCGGGGGTGAGATCCTCGTAGTAGTCGTCGTTGATCTGAACCATGGGGGCGTTGACGCAGGCGCCGAGGCACTCAACCTCGAGGAGGGTAAAGAGGCCGTCCTTGGTGGTCTCGCCCTGCTTAATGCCGAGGTGGTCGATGATGGCCTTAACGATCACGTCGGAGCCGACGCCGCCAAGTTGGCAAGGGGTCTGTGTATGGCATGTTAGCGACAAACCCCTGCTCCGAAAGATGGCATTATGATATTCTCTGTTTCCTAGCCCGGCGAGATCGCGAAGCTGCAGTCGCTTCCCAGCTGCAGCTCGGCCACGGCGGAAAAAGACGTTTTTGCAAAATGGTGCCCGTCTCCATGATGAGAGTTTAACTCACAGTTGTGCAGGCCTGAATGAAGTATTTTCCGACGGGGGTGCGGTTGTACATGGTGTAGAAAGAGGCGACTTCGTAAACACGCTGAGGGGGCATCTCCAGGAGGCGGGCGACCTCGTTCATGACGCTGATGCTAGTGAAGCCGTGCTGACGCTGACCGAGGTCGAGAATGGGCATGACAGCGGCCTTCTTGTACTGCGGCGGGTAGCGCTTGAGGATCTCATTGATGACGGCCTCGTTCTCCTTGGAGAACTTGAAGGGGATATCGGCGTTGTTCTTGGGGGAGTCGCGGTGCTGTTTCGGACGCAAATGATGATTAGCGATTGCCCGCCACGAAACGAGTGGAAGTGAGCTGTCTTCGCATGTCGGAATTGCTCTCGCGTATCGTCATGCGAGCAATTGACAGCGGAGGCGGCAGCGGCGAAGGGGTGCTCACCACTTGAAGTGTGTCGCTGGGGCGGATGGCTGTGAGGGAGAAGGCGCGGAACTGGGGCCTCGCCGCTCGACACGTCGCCGAGCGGAGGGCTGATCTGAAGAGGAGGGGCGAGAGTCTGGAGGCCATGGCGAGGGATGTGTGGTGGCTGCTCAATTGACGATGGGCGAGCGGGCGGACGGGGTGGTTAATTTGCGGATATCTCGTGTTGTCCGTTAGATTCGGGAAGTTCAAAAGTCGTGAGCTCTTGCTTGGATAATGCATCACTATGATTGGTTGATTCGGGTACGATCTGATTAAGTAATACAGTGGGACGGAGGATGCACAAGAGGCGCTTGTGTGCGAGTGAGCATCATGGAAACTTTGCACAAGTCCTTTTGCGTGTTAATGCATGGGGCCGTGCGGCTGGTCAATATCTATGACTACCCACCTAGGTACGGGTACTCCGTGCCAATTGCTATTATTTCACTTCTGCTCGAAAACCCGCATTATTGGCATTGGCTGATGACGCATTGCGTCAATCTCATTTTGACAGCAGCAACTTGCGTCGAGTGTTGTCTTTCAGCATACCTTATTTACCTAGTACCAACACAATACTGCTTAAGTTCGGCCCGAATGCCGATTCGGCAGGCGAATGATGAGAAAATGGTAATACCCGATCGGAGACTTCTGGAAGCTCATGATTCGATCGAGGTCATCTTAGCTATTGTTTCTGCTCTCCCGTGGTAAGGAATCGATTTAACTTTAAATGTTTACACAAGAAGGGGACCCGGGGGGGTGGTGCGAGGAGAGGCATCCTCCAATGTTGACAGCGCCGGTCAGTGGATCACAGAGCGATTTTGTACATCTGCGAGGTTTGCCAGGTAAAGTACGAAAGTATTGCGTCTGTCATACTAAAGTCTGTTCCTGGCTGCTAGCCATTAAGACTTGCGAACAGACTTCATGATACAGCATCTTTGGCGATCTGCAGGAGCCCGCTCGAGTATTGGTTCATGTTACGGAGCGAGCCGCAGAGCAGTAAAAACGACACGAGGTGAATCAAGTATGAATACATCCAACTAACTGACCGAAATGCTGTGACCCTGGTTACGCAACCGAGCTCTACCTCGGGCGGGGACGGCTGAAAATGTAAAGCATTACCCCAAGACGAGCACCTGTCGATAGGCAGGCTGAGAGGTCGTCCAGGCCAACGCCAATTGGCCAACGCAAGACTAAATCAAATCGTTGGTCACAGTGAGTCGTCCTGAATAGATAGTTTGGCACAAGACATCGAATCATTGGGGACATTGACAACATGGTCAAGAGCCGCCCATAAGGGAGTATGGCCATCTTTGAATGTTCATGTGGAACCCAACGTAGGCGGGCTGCTCTGCTTCTCTTTACGCACGCTCTGCACTCCTACCGACATTCCATGTTTCGTTTCTTCGCCCTCCGAGGCCCCAGTCAATAATGCCGGAAGCTCCCGATGGGCTCTCTCGGATGCTCTGAACAAGCGGGATTCCGGGACCGGGACCGGCTCGCCTCCATCCAACCTCCACTTCGCCCCCTCTTTCTCTCTACGAATACGTCTTCTGGGCCTTCGCCCGGCAAATGGTGTGGCGCTTCGTCGGCATATTCGAGCACACCGAAACGATTTGCAAACCCTTTTGGGCGCCGGGAGTTGTCTTCGTTATTCCTCAATCTCTCACCTCCCCCAACTTTCTGGCAACACGTACCTCGGCTCGTCTCCTCCCCCAGCTTTTCTCCCCCATTGCCAAGTCGCGGAGCTTTCCCCTACTCTTTCATCCCCGCATCCGACAGGGGTTTGATGCGATGGTCCCACGTCATGACGGCGCCGTCCCCTCGCGGCTTGGATGAATCAGTTGCAAGTCATGGCTTCGCTGGAAGGCCATGGCCATTGGCCAGGCATAGCGCGGTGATCCGAGGTCTCGTCTGAATTCCTTGCCTGGACCGGCCGGTATATGGGCTGTAGAAATCCACTTCTTCTCACCATCTCCACCCTCGGTGTTGTCATTTTAATTGACCTGAACCGCGTCTATCTCATTTCTTCCCATTCATTGTCTACTAGCTAAGTAGAAGGTCTGACTTATAGGTAAGTTAAACTTTCTGGTTTGTTCTGTAGTTAATTCTATATTGTTGACTGACTCACTGAGTGTCCTCAAGTACGGGACCCGTGACTGTAACCAAGACCGGTACCTCGAGCTTCAAACCTTGTTGGACCAGGGTTCTTCTGGAGCTGGACGATCCGCCAGCTCGATATCTCCTACATCAACACGGGGAGAACCCCTATCTGCCAACCGTTCCAGATCTCAACTTGTCAGCACAGGAATCTTTGTTGGCCGCTTTCGCCACTTATTTCGAAGTTCAACTTCATACCCAAGCGTCGAGCTACTGTTCGAATAAGACAGAATCACCCAGCGAACAGCAACTATGCCGATCAAATCACGATGGTCAGAGCCCATTCCGAACTGTTCTTTGCAGACATGGATCTTTGGGTCCTCTTTCGATCCCCTCTCCAACCGCAAGGTTTTCTATGACGCCGACCGACCAGAAACCCATTACCTGACCTTCTCTGACTACCGCCTCATGGCCAAGCAGATCGCCATCGGCCTCCAGGCTGCGGGTCTTAAGCCCGGCGACCGCGTCCTGCTCTTTTCGGGCAACAACCTCTTCTTCCCCGTCGTCTTTCTCGGCGTGCTGATGGCCGGCGGCATCTTCACCGGCGCCAACCAGGGCTTCGTTACCCGCGAGCTTGCGTATCAGCTCAAAGACAGCGGGGCGAAGTTCATGATCGCTGCCGGGGGCAGCTTCGAAATTGCCATGAAAGCCGCGAAGGAGGTCTCCATGCCTGCGAGCAACGTCTTCGTTTTCGACACCACGATCCCCGGCTCGAACGAGCCCGAAAGCCCCGCGCGGGGTGGTGCACGCCACTGGACCGAGTTGGTTGCCCCTAGGGTGCAGGCCGAGAAGTTCCATTGGATTGAGCCCTCTGACGCCCAGACGACGACGTGCTGTCTCAACTACAGTTCTGGCACGACTGGCGTGCCAAAGGGCGTCGAGATCTCGCACTACAGCTACGTCGCAAACGGGGTTGGCGTTGTTAAGGTGTCAAGTCTGGAAAAGGACTATGAAACCTTCATAGCTCGCTCAGTCGGTATCTGCTTCCTGCCTCTCTACCACGCCTATGCCCAGACGTATTACGTCGCAAACTTCATCAAGCAGGGCATTCCAGTCTACATCATGCCAAGCTTTGATTTCGTCAAGATGCTCACTTATATTCAGCGGTACCGCGTCACACATATTGCTGCCGTGCCGCCCATCCTGGTAGCTCTGGCCAAACACCCCATTACCTCAAAATTCGACCTCAGTAGCCTCGTGATCGTCGGCTCCGGCGCCGCGCCCCTCGGCGCCGATATTGCTCGCCAGGCGGAACGAGTCCTCAAGAGGGACGACCTCATCATTCGCCAGGGCTGGGGCATGACCGAGGTTACCTGCTCTGTCATGACCTGGGACCCGACGCGCGTTATGCGCAGCGCCTCCGTTGGCGAGCTTATGCCCAACTACCAAGCCAAGCTTGTTGACGAGGACGGTAAAGAGATTACCGAGGCAAAGGTGCCTGGCGAGCTCTGGGTCACGGGCCCGACCGTCATGCGTCGCTACTGGGGCAAACCTAAGGCGACCGAGGAGACTATTGTCAAGGACGCCGAGGGCAACCGCTGGCTGCGCACCGGTGATGTCGCATACGTCGACCAGTACGCGACGGGCGGTCTCTTCTTCATCGTCGATCGTGTGAAAGAGCTTATCAAAGTCAAGGGAAACCAGGTTGCCCCCGCTGAGCTTGAGGCACTTCTACTCGAGCGGTCGGACGTTGCCGACGTCGCCGTCATCGGCGTTACGATTAGCGGAGAGGAGTCCCCCAGAGCCTATATTGTACGGTCGCCTGGGACCAACATCAGTGGCGAGGAGATCGCCATGTGGTTGGAGGAACGGGTCTCTAAGTATAAGCGCCTCAGGGGCGGCGTTGTGTTTACAGATGTCATTCCTAAGAACCCTGTGAGTATTGGTTCCGTCCTTTATGGTGTAAGCGGGCAGACTAACAACTCGACCAGTCTGGCAAGATCCTGCGAAAGATTCTGAGAGAAAAGGCTAAACAGGAAGTTGGTGATTCGGGCTCGAAGCTGTAGAAAGGCGATGATGACCGAGCAACAAGCAACTTGGGCTTGCCAGATCCAGTCGCATTTTGAAGGACAAAGGGTGCTTGTGAAGTACGTAGCTTCAAAGCAAGATGTCAGTTCTAGAAACAGATGTTAAGTCTAGAAACTCCGGATGACACACAGGCAAAGCTTGTGATATGTTACATGAAGTCATCTATAACGTCCCCCTAAATAAAACCACCCTATTCGCCACCTTCCTATACTTGTGAGGCCCATGAAGAGCGAGCAATCGGGTATCGTCCTTACTGTACAGAACCCTTCCTTTGCTAAAGAACCTTGAACGCCTCCCTTGTTTCCACCATGAAGTTGAGAGCATGCACAACTATCCCCCACCACCCACGTTCCTGCATCTAGTGTCAGGATAGCCAAAAGGAAAAAAGAAAAAAGACCGAACGGCCAAAGAACAAAAAGAGCCAAAGACGCCTTTCCTAATGCCAATGCTGATATGGGGCTATGCTGGATGGGCATGACATCCAAAGGCAGCAAACCAACCCTCCTATTTACCTTTCCCGCCATTGTGTCTTTTGGGTCGAGCTCGAATGTGCTTCTTTGTCCAGCCCCACAATCGTCCCCAATCCTTAAAGATAGGATGGATACTCCGAACGAAGCGTTTCGAGTAGAGCTTGTCTCTCTTACAAGCCCACGATGGCCGTTCTGGTCGTCGCCCATACTATGATCCAACGGCCAGACACGAATCTAGCACGGAATCAAGCGCATTCATGTCTTGAGGATCTGCACCGTCCCACCATGGCTCCGAGTCAATCTCCATTTCGTCGGCATGTCCGTTCGGCAGCTGCTCCACAGCCAGCGGCTTGACATCGAGGACATCTGCCTTCTTGGCCTCATTGGGTTCAAGACCTGGAAGCCAGGTATAATCATGCCAGTTTTCGAGTTCTCCTTCACGATACCCATACGATATTGCCGTGTTGATGATGGGAAATTGTGCCAGGCCGCTGTCTGCCATCTCCAGGGCGATCCGTACGTCCGCCATACCGAGAGGACCACGCTCGCTCGCGGCTTTCGACTCGATTGGTAACAGACCGCTCTTATCACGGGTAAGCTCGCCTCGTAAAGCGGCATCCTCTTCTTTCACAAGTTGATGCCGGTATTTGTGGGTTTGGATCCATTGTGTACCAGCGCCGAAACCGGCGGTTCCGCCTTCTCCCGGACCATTGCTCCTCGTCTTGGAGAATATGGCAGCTAGTGCTTCCTTGATGAAGGTTTCTGTCGCGACAGACATGAAGTGTGGCGCTTCTTGGACATGACCATTGGTGAGGCCTGCCTCATAGCAGAAAGGCAGCATCCTACCTTCGACTACAGGGGCGTCCGGGAATTCGCCTGACTCCACGGCCAATGGTTGTGCAAAGCGCTTGCGAATCTCCAAATCAAAATCTGCATTTCCAGTTAACGTTGGCTCTATAAGAAGACAAGGGTAGACCCGGTTTCCACATACTCATTTTGTTGATGCCTCCAATGCCTCCAGCACTGGGCGGGACTTCGGCCGGCTTGGACTGTCGCCTGTGGGTTTCGAGGAAAACGTTCGAAATGGTCTCGTGAGGATCAAACTGGATAACACCACGGTCAGAAAAATGTGGCTTGGAGAGGAAGGGACGTAAACCGACATCGTTAGAAGCCAAATCCTTGATGCGCCGACGGTCTTTGGTGGGCAACTGCATGACATCGCCCTTGAGACGACGCTCTGCAGCATCCCCAGAGACAGGCTTACTGCCCACGGGCGCGGTCGGTTTGTCGTTAGCGCTGACCCAGGGGGCGAGCCCCTGATCGGGCATCTCTCTCGTGACATTGCCGTAAATAGCAGCTATTAGCTGGTTATGGAGGTGTTCCTTTTCGCCAATGGGGGATGCGAGAATAGGATCGATTCGTTCCGAGTATTCGGTCTGGTTCAGCCGACCTGGATAAACGTGTCAGCAAGCAGAGAAGCGAATGCGCCGATGTCGTGTGTTGCTTACCGATGAGGAACTCTGTTGTTGACTCCTTGTACACAACCCATGCTTCGGAGCCAATGGCCTGCTTCAAAGCGGTATACAGCGGCTCAAGGTCAATGCGGGCCGGAATGATCTGGCTTGTTTTCGAGGTTTTGAGGGAACCGGGAGGCTGTACGGTGATGGACTTGGTAGACAACGTCGGCGTTGAGATGTTTACCGATGGGCGGCTGCTCAAGGCCGCGGGGTCGATGTCGGGCATTGTGACGACGGGATGCCAGAGAGGCAGATCACGTCGGCAGGCGTATTAGTGGAGCTGAGCGACAGTCGCGTGCGCGAGAGCAGCAATGGCAGGCAGGACTCGGCGCAAGGCAAAAAATATGTTCATGAGTAGCAGGAAACGAAAGAGAGAGACGATGCGATCGTGAAGCCGGTATTATCTCGATGAACGGGGCATGTTGCGGGCGCTGGCGAGATGGCGAAAGTCGGAGGTGAGGTCCAGTAGCCGGATCCGTCTCGGTCTCTCTCGACTGCGGGTAGTGGAGGAAGACGGGATGCGATTGAGAGTTGCTGCACTGCTTTGTCAATGGAAATTTTGTCTGACGACAGATACCAGGGGAGGACCGAGCCTGGGGAAAAGGTAGAGGTAGAGGAGACCAGACAAGGTACGGAATTTGTGCGGTATGGGGGGTCCAAGGTACCTGCTTGGCCAGGCGCCTTGACCACTTCCCTATATGCCTGCCCCCCTGTGGACTGCCTGCAATTGGCATCAGCAACACTGTGAAGTCGCGTCCGGCGCGTTGCTCAGTGGGTTGCGTTCGCTACGGATACACACTTTGAAGCCCATTTTGACGACGAAGCCTCACACTCACCATTCCCTCCTCGAGCTAGAGACCCTGCCCCCCCCATTCTGGGACTCTGCTCGAGCAGGTCTCGCCTTCCTTCTTCGTTTCCGAGCCTGAACAGTCCGAGGCGATGCCATCATGTCGGCCAACCGCGAGCATCGCATTGCCAGCGCCGTTGACAGCCTAATCGCACACCTGATACCCAACGATCCCCACGAAGACGACGCTGCCGCCCAAGAGCGACACGACAACTGCTTTGAGTTGGTGAAGTCAGTCTTGGAAGCGTAAGTCTCGGAAACCGTTGAGAGGTCATACAATTCCTCTGCTCTGTTGTGCTTTGATCACTGACCGAAGCCGTCCCGCAGCCCCGCGTCCCCCGCTATCTCCTCGGACGTCAACCATGCCTCAGACCTGATAAAAAGGAAGCTCATACAGAGCAACCCGACACAAGCGCTGCGATTTTCCAACCTCTACACACGACTTCTTTCTTTACCTGTGCTGGGCCAGAAATGGGCTATTCTGTACCTCCTTTACCAGCTCGCCGACTCGCCAGACCCCAATGAACCACTGCCCCTGCCTCCGCCAAATCCTCCTTCGCAAACGCAGCGCGATCCTTCTAGGAAACACGAGAGAGAACGATCCTCTAAAAACTCCACGCCAATCTCAAGACAGGAAGAAGAGCAGTTCAACGATGCTTTTGCGCCCGAAGGACTGAAAAAGTTCCCACCGAAACACCCCAAGAACAAGTCGGTCGACGAAAGGGAGAAGGACAAGGAAAATGAAAAGGAGGCGGAGGAGTCTGAGGCAAAAAAACGACAGGTTGCTTTGAAATCGACGCTGCTGGCCGACAATTACACTGAGATCGAGCCCCCCGAGACGGTTCTCTTGCGGGACCTTCCCTTTACCTTGCAGGGATTGTCATCCACGACATTGCCCTTCTCCAAACCAGACACAGTCACATTACCTCCAACATTGCCATCGCCAATCATTTCGCTCCTACACACGGTAGCTGAGCCGTCTTTACTGTACCGGAACCTCGATGTCTTCGTCAAATCCCCCGCGCAAGGCTTGCTGAGGCAAAGCATTCGAGCTGCAATAAGTGGAGAGCTACGGTCGTACCTCAGCTTAGTCGCGACTCTTGAAGGCCAGATTCGAAGAGCGCTGTCTTCACTAGACGAATCCGCTCCAAGAGGCGGCATTGGAAAAGCAGGCGTAACCTTGAAAAGATGCGTGGTATGGACACGGGAGGCTACAATGGGCTTAAGGCTCATGAGTCTCATCGCCGAAGAGTCGGAGAGCAAACGAGGCGGTCAGCTTATTTCTCTCATCCACGGATTTTCATCGTCGCATGGCGATCCCGTGGTGGCAGCATTTGCTGAGCGGCTGCTTGTCCACGTCACTCGCCCATTTTACGACATCCTGCGTCGCTGGATCTATGATGGGGAGCTCCTCGACCCTTTCTGTGAGTTTTTTGTCAAGGAACAGAAGCAGACGGATGAACCCAAGACAGGCGGCAGCAGTGTTTGGGAGGACAAGTATGAGATCGACAAGGACATGGTTCCTAGCATTATTACGCAGGACTTTGCCCAAAAGGTCTTTCTTATCGGCAAGTCTCTCAACTTCATAAGACACAGCTGCAGTGACTCACAGTGGGTTGAGGACTACTCCAAGGCGGCTTCAAAGGAACTGCGCTACGGCGATACTGCCACGCTTGAGGCTTGGATCGACGAGGCGTACAAGACGACGATGAAGCGTCTCATTGACCTCATGGCTAACAAATTCCACCTCTTTGAACATCTTCAGGCCCTGAAGAACTATATTCTTCTTGGACAAGGGGATTTTATCGCTCTTCTTATGGAATCCCTCGCCGCGAATCTCGACCGTCCCGCCGGTGCACAGTACCGACATACCCTTACAGCACAGCTTGAGCATGCCATCCGCGGCTCCAACGCGCAGTACGACTCTCCTGAAGTTCTTCGCCGTCTCGACGCTCGCATGCTTCAGCTGTCGCACGGCGACATTGGGTGGGACTGCTTTACGCTAGAATACAAAGTTGATGCTCCAGTGGATGTCGTGGTTACGGACTGGGGCAACCGCCAATACCTCAAAGTATTCAACTTTCTGTGGCGCATCAAGCGTGTCGAATTTGCTCTGGCCTCGACTTGGCGCAAGTGTATGACAGGTTCGCGTGGGGTACTCCAGAACTCTGACCCAGTCGTCGTACAAACCTGGAAGTCAACCCGTGGCATCCTTGCGGAGATGATTCACTTTATCGGCCAACTCCAATACTACATCCTGTTTGAGGTCATCGAGTCATCTTGGAACGAGCTTCAGAAGCGCGTTCATCGCGAAGGATGCACGCTAGACGATCTCATCAAGGCTCATACTCGCTACCTCAATGACATTACCCACAAAGGCCTCCTTGGCGCGCGGCGCAACATCCGGAACGCCGACATGGCGACGGGCGAAGACGATCGGACATCTTACCTCTCTCAACTCGGCGACCTTTTGCGCGCCATGCTGAGTTACCGCGACTCCGTTGACGGCCTCTACAGCTGGAGCGTCTCCGACTTCACGCGTCGGCAGGAGGCCGACGTCATGCGCATGTCGGCCCGCAGCGCTCGTCACCAGAAAAAGCCGTCGGAGCCGGGCGTGGACGGCGAGGACGAGAACCCGACCGTAGCGTCAGAATTTCCCGTCCTCCAAGACCGCCTGCGGCAGCTGGGCGCCACGTTCCGTTCCCGTCTCCAGATCCTATTGGGCGATCTCGCGTATCAGCCTGACGTGGATATGCGTTTCCTCGGTGTTGCCATGAACTTCAATGACGTATACCAACCGTCAAGGAGGAAGACCAAGACGACCTCGACGGCCTCGGCTAATACTTCCAGAGTGTGAGATGAAGCAGAGGCCCTTTCGGAGCTTTGCAAACGAGTCCGAATGGCTTGAGATTACCACAGGTCGCGAGCAATGCCCACAGCCGCCGCGATCACGTTATATAAACACTTGGGGGCCAAGCGAGGCATGCCGGCTGAGACAGTTCATTCGGGCCTTTGGGAGTCGGCTCCTCTTCCTTTCTCGGAGTGTTGGAAGAGGGCGATAACAGCATGTTCCTTGATGCCACAGACGTATTGTTAATTAGGCGTTACATACCGGGGCTGATGGGAAGGGGGGAAACCCGATTGGGTGGATCGTTTACGCAGAAGAATCGGGGAGCCCCTATGAATGACGAACTACCTACCCATCATTTACCATACATACCATGTTTGCTGCGTGACAGGCTGTTCATTCCGCGCCAAGGGCTCAGGGTCAGTATTAAGGCCAGATATAGATAGGTACTTCTAGGCGAAGAATCTCAAGTACAGGAAGAGTTGGGTCGTTTGAAAACATGCCATCCTAGGCTGATTTGAATAGAAAAAGTTCGTAACTATCATGCCATTTCGTCATGGAATCATGAGCCCAAAAAGATTGCAACCCCCCATGACAAAGGGAACAGGCGCAGTCTGGCCAGGAGATGATCTATCTGATCTTGGGGCAAGCCCGCACAATACGGCTACCATGCAGTATTCTTCACAAGAAGAACCCTTAAAAACAACCATAACCAGGGCGGTTTGTGCGCTCGAAGGCACACGACAAAAGAAAAGCCCTTTTCCTATCCTCTTCTTCCCCGATCGCCACCCCATACTCTGACAGAATTACTCGTATGTACATGATGCGAAATGTGCGCGATGAAGCCTGTGGATGGCATCGCTTTCCCATCGAAGCCCTTCCAGTACCGTCTGTGCCACACGATGCTTTGATCCAGAGACGTAATTGAAAGCGATGCCTCTATAAGCCTTTTCCCGGGGGCCAGCACTCCCCCTCCCCTCCCCCCTCCTTTTTTTCCCCCTCCCTCTCGTAGTCGACGCCACATAAGTTGCGGAGCCAGTGCCGTTTCTGACACATGACGAAAAGGAATACAGATCTAGTCTATACATGGAAGTCTCGTATCAGCTGGAGTTATAACAGAAGAAAAAGACCCGACCATTGGTGAGCCATGCTCCTGAGCCGCCAGACTTTCAGCAACTTCTTCAAACAAATAACTGTGGCGATGATTCGCTAGCCATATTGATCGAGAAGTCTTTTCCTTAAGAGTTGTTCGCCAAGTTAAACGATTCGTCGTTTTGACATGTCGTCAAGCGTTCAACCAAAAAGGACATTAACGCAAATATCCGCAGGAGACCTTGTTGAAGTCCTCGTGAGGCTAGACCGTAGCATCGTCATGTCGTCGTAAGTCAAACGCCACCGTATTGAAAGTAATATTCAGCAGTCATCATAGACTGCGAGGCACAGGCTCGCATCTCAATGCCATCTCCCAGATTTTCGACTGCATCTCGCTGTATCCACTTGTAGGAGTTATCCAGCCAGGATCGTTGAATCCAGACGAGTCGTTGAGGGCTCTACGCACTGTTTGCTAGTGCACAGCGGTGAGCAGCTTCCAAGCCGAGTGGTGCGGCATATATATGAGTATGGAGCGCGCTTAAACGTCCATCATTTCGATGTCTTCGTCCACCAAGGTGGGGAGTGCGGTTGGCTCACTAGGTCCCCAAACACCCTCGAAGACGGTAGCAGCTGATCTGCGACGTTGGGCGACCCAAGTCATCGAGGGAGTTGATAGCAGCTGTTGAATAGTTGGTCGCTCGCTCGGCTCAGGGCTGATCATCCATCGGACAATTTGATCGAGGGAGCTAGGATGGAAATGATCGCTCATGAAATCCGGGGGAGACCTGAGCTCAGTGCGCTTGCGCGTGATAAAAGGACTCTCGTCGTCCATAATCACGCTCACCCGAGTGGGAGCAGCTCCCGAGTGGAGACTAATGTCCGGAGCACTGGTTTGGCCAAGGAGCGGATCGTCAAGTGACTGCATGGTGGGCACCCCGGCCGCGTCTCGGTGAGCAGTTGTTGTAGTGGTGGCGCTGAAGGTTAAGCTAGGAACTTCAGAGAGATCACCAGAACGAAGAGCAACCCAAGTAGGGCCGTTGTCTGGGAGGACGACATTGGCAGCCATCTCGATCGTGATCAAACCGAGGGAGAAAATGTCTGCGGGCTTGTTAAAGTCGCCACGTAGGATTTCAGGGCCGATGTATTCCCTGTCTCCTTCTGCATCGACACCCTTGGCGGCGGGCCACTCAGTTGCCAGCCCAAAATCGCCGATCTTGAGAATACCTTCGAAGGTGATGAGAATGTTGGCCGGCTTCAAGTCGAGATGAATAAAGCCGGCTTCGTGAATGCTTTGCAGACCCTGCCTCTTGGTTAACCTCGCCCGACTCGAGGGGACACATTGAACGTACCAAGCCAATGTCGTGAATGACCTTCCAGATACGAAAGTCGTCTAGTCTGCCTTTGCGACCAACATTGCTGAGAAACTTGTCCAGAGTACCTTCGTCGCAGTACTCTGTCTGGATGTAAAGGTAGTGGTTGTACTCCCAGCTGTCGACATAGTGGACAACGTGATCTGCATGTGTCAGGGCTTGAAGCGCATGGACTTCTCTGAGCTTGGACAGGCGGTCCTTAGGGCCCGTGAACTGACGACGCGCTTTCTTCACGGCGTAGATGCGGTCAGGCTCGGGACTCTCACGAGGGTTCTTGGTAGGGGTTCCACTAAAGACAGAGAGGAAGGAGGCGCGAGAGTATCCGGCCTTGACCACGCGGTAGACAGAGGAAAATTCCCCCTTGCCAACCATCTCGACCTTGTCGAAGCGAGAGTAAAGTGAGTCATCGACATCTGCACTACCCCGACCGACATTAACAGGAGTCATGAGCTGTGTGGTAGTACTTTGGAAGGAGTCACGTCCTGACGGCGTGACTGGAGTAGTGGTACCCTGCGACTCGGCGGGATTGGAGATGGAGAGGCAGCTGGCGTCGGGAAGAACGACGTGTGTTGAAGGAGTTCGCGGGGAGCGCTGTTCCACTGGGCTAGCTGTATTTTGAGTAGTTTTCTTAGCGAACAAATTCATTTGATAATCGCAAGCCGCAGGGTCAAGTCGAGTACGCAAAGGCGAAGGGGCCATGTGACCCCTTACCGCTCTGGAACGACAAAATGACGGCAAAGAAAGACGCTGGGATGAAGACAGTCGGCCAGTGGGCGAGATAGCAGGACCAAACCGAGAGCTCGGCCAGTCACTGTCATTCTCGTGGCCGGACCGCTCCTGGGAATTACACTTACCAGTAGACTCCCTGGAAATCATTGGCCGGACAGCAGACATTGGGGGGGGGAGCGACCTCTTAGCGCTGGGGCTCTCGATGCTCTGTTCACTCAGATTGCTCAAGCTGGGCGTAAGACTCTGCTTTGTCGGGGTTGGAGGGGCATCGGTCTCGGTCCCTGAGCCAACGTTGAAGTTTGTGTCGAGGGAAAATTTCTTATCTTCGTCCAGGCTCAAGACACTGCCCCGGCGCGCATGACGCGATCCCAGCCGCTGGAAGATACCCAATCCTTTTCCAGGATTGCCGAATGTGCTGCGAGATGGCGCCCCTGGAGCGTTGAAGGGCGTAGAGGGCATACCGCCAAAAGAGTAGCGGTTGCTCTTCTTGATCGCACTGCCAGGCGGGGGCGGGAATGTTGCAAAGCCGTTGGTGGGCTTCTTGCAAGGGGTATCGGGCATCGTCAACTTGTTGTCCTCCTCGGGATTGCGGTTCACCTTGGAGACAAGACCAGTTGACATGAAAGCTCCAGCCCAAGGCTTGGCTGCCTTGAACGGCGTGACATTCTCGCCCTCTTCCTGCATGAACGAGGGCCGAGAAGACCCGTAGGGCATAGACTTGGCAAAGCTGAGAGGAGCTCGTGGCTTCTCAAAGACGTAAGGAGGAGGCATGCTGTTGTTCTGCTCCTCGAGATTGTTGCCCGACGTGGAAGTGACTAGCGTTTTAGAAAGAGGGTGAGGTTGATGAAAAGGTCGGTCAATAGGGTGAGCTGAAGGGTTGGGCAAGGGCGCGTTGGAGGTGAATGGGCTGTCCCGCGGGAGCTGAGGAGGAAGGAACTGATCCATCGAAAGACGCGGTCGATTCTTAACATTGGGGGTAGAGAATTCACCGCCCATTTGAGCGAGGTGATTCGCACCAGACTTCCGGCCCCAAGAACTTCGATCATGCTGTCTTTGCTGAAGCGTTGACCGTCGAAGCGATCCAGTTCTTCTCGGGATCTGGGGAGGCGGGGTGGGCGAAGGAAGGGGCTCCCGAGGAGCAGGACTAGAACCAAATAGTTCGTACTCGCGCTCCCGGTTGGCTTCGTCGTGGATATCGAAATTGGTCTTGCTCGTGGCGCTGCCAGTGTTGTCAAAAATGTTGAAATCAGAAGTGTTTTGACCAAAATTCGATATGCCGTGCAAACTCCGTCGTTTCGCAACGGGACTGCCCAGAGACGCCTGGTCCAGGTTCATGATGGCGTCGCTGCGTTTGAGGGCGCCCGAGCCTGGCGCACCCTGCGAGTCGCCGTGACTTTCCAGATGTTTGAAAATATTCGTCTGCTGGCCTTGGCCTGATACGTCTAGGTGAAGGCTATGGCGAGATTTCTGGGCGGACGATCGCGAATGCGGGCTCTGTTGTGCAGAAGATTGGTTATTTTCCTGGCCCGAGGCCTCCGAGCTTGAAGATGAGGAAGGGGTGGAATTTACCCCCGATTCTGTTGTAGCGCTCAGCGCGCGTTTGAGGGGGGATTTGGGCGATGTTCGAAGTCGAGTAGCCGGCCTCGAGGGGCTGCCGGTTGCCTTGGAGGTCTTTGCAGAGCGCAGAGAAAGGCGGACGCTGGGGCGAAAGGGTGTCGCAAGGCTTGGTGGAGAGCTGAAAGGCGTCGTAGAGGTCATCGAGAGAGGGAGCCCCGCTGGAGTTTGGCTCTGGAACGACTCCCCAAAGGCGGTAGTGTTGTCGTGGCTGCTGCTGGGAGGGGTCGGGGTTGGCGTATATCGTCGGCAGGGCGATTGCTGCTGCACAGGAGTGTGGGATCCGCTGTGGGAGCTCTCAGAGCTCGGTGAGCTTGTACGCGCCAGGCTGAACTTTGACGGTGATCTCGAGAGGGACCGCCGAAGGCTCCTGACTGATGATGCAAGCACGTCGGCATGGTGGACGTGCGTGGGACTGGGAACAGTGAGTGTTCCGCCACTGCTGTTGGAGAACGACATTGTGATTGTCTTCTTTGTGGCGGGCGTGTTGGTTGGTTGTCGTCTTCTTTTGGGGTATTGTGGTTGTTGTTTTGTTCGCTGTGGGAATACAAAAAGGCGCGTCACGCAATGTGATATGGTGTAGGCTCAACAAGGAATGAAGCAATCCTTCTTCCAAACAAACTGTCGCTGGTATTCGTGTTTCGCTGAGGAACCTAGGGAAGTAGGTAGGCGGTAGCCACGGGCTCGATCGATGGAGGTATACAGAGAGGGTATGACGCGTAATGTTTTCTGCCTTTCTGCAGATTGCGTGCGAGAACCGGAGAGATGCCAACTGTGTGCAAGCACAGCTTTGCCGGGAGCTTGTTATCGTCAATGTTTGGAGGGTATTGGCCCAAGATGGTAATGGAGATGGGACGTGTTTAGGGGTCCAAGTATCCAGGACTGGCTGGTTACACGTGGACGAGGCGATGTGGCCCTGGTCAGCCGGAGAAGGGCGCCCTCTTTCTTGGTAAAATGATGGAGGGTGGGCGCGATGTTGCAGGAAAGAAGGCTGTAAGAAAAAGAGGGAGAGAGCCCAGACAAGATGAGGGCAAAGCAGAGCAAGAGTAGGGACGGGACGGGAGCGCAAGTGCGTCTACTGCATGACGCTAAGGCCTTTGGGGGGGGTTTGGCAAGCAGGAACGTTCAGGTATGCGTCTTGCTTCGCTTCTCCATTCCCCTTCAGTCGCGATTCGTGATCGGCAGATGGCTCGTTCAAGTCATCGCATGAAGGAACAGTGGACAGCTTCTTGGGCAGTGGTCGGGTGCGCGCGCGCGGGTGGGTGGCGAAAACGGTGCGAGGCGAGTTACTCTGGGATCCAAAAACTTGGAAACACGCGCAGGCAACACACCAAACAAAAAGGGGAGAGAAGGTTTGAAGAGGTGAGTGTGAGAGAGGTAGGCGCAACGGATTGGGGAAGGGAATGCGATGCGCGGTGAGTGTGTGCGTCAGGTCGGGTTGTGTGCGCGAGAGAGCGGGTGCGGATGCGGGTGTGTAAGTGCGAAAGTCGTTTACAGCGCAGCGCAGCGCGAGCCGGCGAGTAAGGTAAGTGGGTGGGTAGGTGGGTGGGCGGGATAGAGAGAGAGAGAGAGAGAGAGAGAAGATGGGATGGTCAAGGCAGGTAGGTAGGTGGGCGGGCGGGCAGAAATGGCAGGCTCAAGCCGGGGGATCGCAGTCAGGATTGACACTCTTACAGTTGGATGGCGAGGCCTGACTGGACAGAGTGCGCTGGAACGGGAAGGGGAGGGGAGGGGAGGTAAGAGCGAGACGTGGGAAGTGTGTATGTGTGGTGGTGGGATGATGGAGTCGCGATGGTGCGCGTGGCGTGTGTTGTTTACAATACTTCCAAAACAAGCTAGCGTACACGTGACTCCGCGTCTCAAAAGTGGGGATATCATGTTAGAGCAAGACCTGAACTGAGGCCTTTCAAGAGACGTCAGGTCGCAGCTGCAGGTCCCGGATCGAGGAAAACAAATCTCATCACCCGGGTTTAGACATGCAGACGTCTCAACTGAAGAATCTCTAGGCGACAACATGTCTTGGTCTCTCACATTAGGTCCTGACCTTGGACTCTATGTCTTTTGTCCCCCATTATCAGACACTCCAACATGTCGCAAAGTCAGTCCCACACCACAGATCCACGACCTCTTTCTAACCTTGACATCACTACCTAACCCAACGGTCTGGCAGTGATGTGTACCAAGAGCAAAGCCAGGGGTCCCCAACTCTGGACCAGGGGACGCTTATGGGGGGAGGGGGGCTGCCGCCGACATTCATTGGATGCATCTCCCTCTGCCTGCAGGGTCCCGCCCACGCGTCTGAGGTCTCATGCAGCCCTCCCTCTCGAGAAGGGGAAAATATGGGCAAAACAACAAGGGAGATGAATAGGCATGTATGTTCTGGAGAAAGACAGACAGACAGACACCTGGGAGACGAGGCTACAAAACCGACCGCCAAGGCACAGGCACGTTGGTACGGATCCGTCTTTTTCTCCTGCTCTGTGCGTTGCGCGACCTGCGGCAAGCGTCCGCACCACATGGTCCAACCAAGCTTGGCCAGGGCGATGAGACGAGGCCTGCGCTCTTACATCCCACCCGAGAGGAAAGGCACCTAGGTAGGTAGGTAGGTAGGTAGGTAGGTGTACATAGCATTTTACCCCAAGAAGACGCTCTCGGCACCCCTTCCCTGTCAACCGCGTCTTCCACTTGTTCCTCTGCCTTGATCACATCCAGTCACGGTCACGGTCACACTCTGCAGTAGTGTAGTGTAGCAGCTGCAGTCTGCAGTCTGTAGAGTAAAGAGTGCAAAAGGACCCCTGGTCTCGAAGCCACGATACCCAAGTCTGCCACTTGTTCGCCTGGACTCCGTCAAGACGCAGCGAACCGCTTCCATATTTCCTTCTCCTTCCTTCCCAGTCGTCATTGCTGGTTTACTTACACCAGCCGGCCGAGGACGAGTGGCCACAATTGGGCGACTCTCTGGCAGCGGGCACGGCGGGGGGAAAAGTGGGCGGCGGGCTTATCGTTCAAAATAGAAAGCGGCTGATCCATGAGCAATAGAGCCAGGCCACTAAACAAACGCGACAAGCCACCACCGGGAACCAAAACAAAACAAAAACACCAACACCATCAAAACAAATACACTACTTCGTCAACACTGGTACCTACCTATACCTACCTACCTAATCCGTACCTACCTACCTTCAAGGTACCTTCCCTGTCTCTTGTGCGTATACCTCAAATTTTGGCCGAGGTTACCACCACCACCACCACCACCACCACCACCACCGCCGCCGCCGCCGCCCGTCGCCACCGTCACCACCGTCATGACCACCAAACCAGCCAACAGCTTGACCTTGCCTCATTGATTCCCTTACCAATCTCCCGGGCCATCCATAGGTACCGACCACACCGTCCCCATCCCTCATGCCTCCCATCATCTTTGCCAAGTCCTCTCCACATAATCGTATCGCAGGTCTGATCTCAATGGGGAAAGCAGCAGGGTCAGTGATTAATTGCATCTAATATAACGAATTCATGCCTCTGGTCACAGTGCCATCCACCCGTATTGCGTTGCTTCCCACTCATAATGTGATCATAATCTGGGGTGCACTACACTAAGCTCTCCGAGACAACCTTGAAAGTCACTTTCCAAGTGCCAGCTAGATGGCTTGTGGCAGAAAGTCAAGGGACGGGATGAGCTGGCCGGCCTGGCTCCTTGAGACGCCTGAAGCCACCACCCCCTCGTCCTTTCTATTTTATTCTTATTTTTTCTCATCTCTTGGTTGCTCCCCATCGTTGGCATCGTTGGGGGGGGGGGGGGGTTGGAACAATGAAGCACCGGTAAAGACCAGACACATAGGGCGCGACAGCGGCTTTATTTACGCCATCTTCATTCTAAGCAAACCTAATCTTTCTTCTCTTCTTCATTTTGACTTTCTTAGAGCCGAGCCTTGTCCCTGATTAGAAGCGCCGCGCAAGATCAAGAATAAAACGGGACCCACAACATTGGAGGGAGTTCAGTGTCAGGTCAGGACCATGCTTCTTATTCGGCCCACAGTGGCGGGGGGAAGCTTAAGGCGGCGGTTCAAGCCTGGGAAAGCTCGGACGCTCTTTGACCCTCGCTGGAGTTGGCGGGCATCACAGAAACAGCTTGCAAGAGACAGTTCAGAATTCCTCTCCCGATCTGAGAGGAAAAGAAGGATGAGCGGGCTTCGCCAGGAAGGGGTTCGTTGTTGCATCGCAAGGGGCGACAGGCGGGAATGCGAGCCAAAAACGAAGGGGGGGGGGGGGGGGGGGGTGGGGGGGGGGGGGGGGGGGGGGGGGGGGGGGGGGGGTCGGGGGGGGGGGGGGGGGGGGGGGGGGGGGGAGTAAAGTGTCAGCCAAGGGTTACACCAATATCGCACATGAACCGGAACACGAACAGGAAGAAAGGAAGGGGATGGGATGACACGACCCTCTTGCTTTGGGAAGTGTTGGAAAAAAACAAGTGGACCAGCCGGACTCTTTTTCTGGTTGTCAAATCTCTGATACGACGCCAGCATCGCAGATTCCCGGCATGGATGGGTACAGGCCGACGTGTCGGTGTTTCACACAATGAATGGCCTCCGGATTCTCACTGCCAGATTCAATTCCGATGCTGCCGTGTAGCAGGACCGGAAAGCCAAAGAAGTAAACACCCGGACACGGGTAAAGATGGCACCCAACCCTGGCCTCACATTATTCGTGCTCCTCTTTTTTCCCTCTTTTTCTACAAGTTTGCGGAGTTCTGGGTCTGATCAAGCAATATACAGCAGCACCTGCCTACCTACGATCTCCGCCAATTTCGCTTCGTCGGACCGGGCGGATTCTCCGTGTTTTGTTTCGAGCCGTCTTATTGACTTGTACATTTGTTTATTGACTTTGGGTCAAATGACTGGCTGTTCTCCTATCGATACCGACTCCCTCCATTCCTCCCCCTCCCCCTCCTCCCCTCCTCGACCCTCTGCGGTTCCCCCATCCGCCCCCCTTTCGATCTTCTGAGGCAGGCAGGGCAGAGCGGGACATGGGATAGTACTGGGACAGCACAGACTCCCGCAAATTGTGGCGAAAGTTGCATGGGCAGAAGAGGAGAGAAGAAACGCGGGAAATCTAGTTAGGCTATCACCTGCTCGAGTCATTAGACTGCCGGCTCGTCGTCTTCTGAATATCAGGCACCGGCATCGGGACCAAAGAGCATCAGCAGCGCATTCATGCCGGAGAGACAGCCAAGAAGGAAAAAGAGATCGGAAAAGAAAACCGGCAGACTACAGTATCAAAAGATGAAATTTCAGTGAGCAAGGAGAATATGACGCCAGTGGAAATGTAGGGCATCATCTTGTCCCCGGCGCAGTCGCACGTACCTGTAAAAGCAAAGGTGAACCTCCAAGGCTCCCAGAGCGGAAGGACGTCAGGTAATTACCTAAGGTACCTCTTGGCGAGCCCAGCCCAGCCCAGCAGCCCGTTTGGCCCTAGCCGTGGCCCCGGCGGCGCCGCCACCCAAGAGCAGACGGCCCCTGCCTCATCTCCCTTCTCGCCGAAGGGGGACATCCGACTATTTGTGTTCCATTGCGTCAAGAAACGTTTTTGCGACATGCCTCCCGAGACCCCCGCGAGACGGACGGGGCCTTTTTCTTACGCCGCCGTGCGTGCGGAATCGAGACATGCAACCCCCATCGTAGGTATTAGGCCTGGCATTCAAGGAAGCAGCAGCATGTGAGTCAATAAGAATCGAACTTTACCGGAAGACGCACACGTCACAGTAAATCCGGCGAGAGCGGAGCGCATGTCAATCGCAATCGGTACCGACGACCAATGCCAGCGATCGTCCAGCACCCATGAGGGAGTGTTTCGCTAGGTAGCGGAATAAGGAGGAGGAGCAAGAGAACGTAGCCATAGCCAGCTCGTCCACCCCTTCTTTCGCTTACAGCCTTCTTGTAGGACGGGGGTTGACACCAACATGGACCAAATGTTGAGTTCAGGCTAACCGTGGACGCACCAAGTGGTCCAGCATTCTCAGCCTCGAAAGCTGCTTGAACGAACATCTCAACAGTTGGGCAGGCAGGCAGGCAGACAGACAGACAGACAGACAGCTCGCCAAGCGTGGACGAGACTGCAGTCCTGCCCCTCTGCCCAAATGCCCGACGCCACGGACAAGAAAGCAAACCTGTGCTAATCTCATGCAATCCACCTCCCTCACCCCACTACTAAGAATCGTAACCTTTCCCTGTAAAAATAAAGGACGGGCGCCAATGATCCCGTCCAGGGAGGAATAAAAGGTTCTCTGGGTATCAATTATACGGAACGAAAACAAAGCCAAAGAGTATCCAGGCGTCATACCATTCGGGGGCGCCGTGGAGCTAAGATAGGTTCTTCCGGATCCATTCCGCCCAGGAGCAAAGATCTTCCATCACCTCAAGCAACCTGCCCAGGTCTTGCGGTGTAAGATGCTTATGTTTTCCCTTGTCCGTCGCTGCCACGTCTTCGCCATTGGCCGGGACAACGTTTTGTGACACGACGTGAACCACCCCGTTTTGCTGTATCTGCAGGTCAATGTTGGCTGTGGCGTTTCGGAAGGGGAAAACGACGTGGAGGCCGGCCGATGGATGGACAGTCAGCACCACATCAATCGTAAGCTCCTCCTCGTCGGTATCGTAGGTCTGGGACATGAACCTGTCGTACTCTGCCTGCGTCGTGGTGGTATCACTAATAACGATGGAATCGTCCACCTCCGGTACGGCCTCGCCGGTGATTTTGGAGCCGAAGCTTCTCTCGAGCAAGGTTGATATAAATGCATACTGGCGAAGGATAGGGAGCATTGCCACCAGCTGCCGCGGGTGCGAGAAGGAGAGGTCTGTCACGGTCTGGCCATACACGGGCTTGTAGATGAGTAGCGTGTTCTTGTGTTTCCGCCACGGTACGGTGTCGCCGTCGCCGGGGACCTGGACCCTTCTCTTGCAGGAGATGACGCGGAGCTCGCTCGCATCGTGGTTGGTACCCTCAGGTATCGGGAACGAGATGCTGTCGAACGTGTAGGTGGGCAGAGGCATGGGCTGCGCCTGCGCCCCTGTGAGGGTATGCAGCGTGTTCCACACGGACTGTGGCACGATCACCGAAGGGATGAGCGTGGCTACAAACTTCACATTTGGGTATTTGTGTGTCGTGCCATCCGGCTGCACCACGTCGATGCCCGGTTCCTTGTTGTCGTCTGTCTGGGGTAGCGTCGTGGGCTCCGGTTCCAGCCAGTCGAGAGCCGGTCCTGAAGCTGCAACTAGAATATCCTCGGGTCCCGGTTCGTCCTTCTCCACCTTCTGGGAAATCCAGTTCTCTGTTACCCGGACTGGAGGGAACATGTCACCATCTATAGCCTTGCAGCCTATGAGAATCGACCAGACTTTCTCCATTTTCTCGCAGTAGCGCGCCGTTTCTGGCGTCCTGGGAATGACATGTCGTCTCTCGGTCCAATACTCGATGCTGAGTCCCACCATGTCTCTCGTGTGCATCATGGGTCGACCGCTCTTGGTGCACATGACAGTTGTCTCGAGGAACCGGTCTGGCTTGCCGCTCATGGCAGGGTCCTCTCGCAGCTTCGACAGTTCCCACTTATGGAGTCTCTCAAGACTCTCAAAGATGCCAGCCAGTGCCTCCTGGCAGTCGAGTCCGGGAATGACACTTAGCTTGTCAAGGTTTGCCAGGCGCTCCAGGTTCGCAGAGAACTTTTCTAGTGTCTTGGTCAACGGGCTTTGGTCGGGGCGAAGTCGTAGATCTTTGAGGAGGATGTTTGCGGCCCGGTCTTTGTGCCTCGTGACGATGGGGCCTGACTCCGGGAAGCCCAGCGAGACGCTCTCCACGATGTTGTTGTTCAGCTCGATATCGATCGTCAAAGCCTGACCGGCAATGACCAACATCCTCGTCTTTCTGCCGTCGGGCGACCTATGCTCATCCCACATGCTAGTAAGACCTGTTCGGAGCGTAAGTCGCTCGAGCCCGGCTTCGCTGACTCGTCCTTTCGCCTTCTGCAAGACAATGGGTCAGCTTCCGCCCGAGAAGAAAACGAGAGTTCTTGACGTACCCCGAGGATTTCAATGACTCCGTCAAGTCTTTTAATCTTGTCGTCCTCGCTGCCCAGTGTTCCCAGACCGCCGAACCCTCCGACGCCGACATGATCCAGCCCAATGTCTAGTCCGCCGCTTATGCCGAGCGCGCCCATGGCAGCTGCCGCGGAAGGACTGTCGAAGTTGAGGGCACCATTCACGGGGTGGCCCATCAGGGTGGTCGAGGTCGCGGGCGATTTCTTAAACTGCTGAGGTGATGACTTGGGCCCTCTGGGCGAGAAGGCTGCGTGTGCTTGCGACGCCGAGAATGGTGTCGACACCGGGGGGGTCGCTGCGGTGAGCTGCGAGGGGGTCCGGCCCTGCTGCGAAGCCGCGTGCTTCATCTGGGTCGGAGTGGCCATTGTACAAGTCGGTCGCTCGGTCTCGTTCGTTTATGGTATCGCAGATTGAATTGGTGGAATGATGCCGGCGCACCGTCAAGATAATGCCAGTATGATTGTCACCATTAATTGCCGTGTCGATGGTTGCTTGATCCCAAATATCGAGCGAAGGGAAAGGATTGACGGCACAATTCTGACTAGAATGCAATTTTGTTCAAGATGGGCGCCCTGTGTCGAGCTCGAGTATTTCGTGGAGAGCTGCAGTCCTACATCGCAAGGGTGGTATCTGCCTCCAAGTGCAGGTGCGACCTTGGGCGAATTGTCAACTACCTTCCTTGGATAGTGGGGCGGAACGGGCCGGAATTTAGCCGTTTGCTACCCCCCAACACGAAGCAATACAAGCATCTCACATAACTCCCCCACCCCACTTACGCAAAACCCCTACCTCTGCAAACCATCACCAACATCATCACCACCACCATTACCACCACTATCACCACTTATTTCTGTTGAAGTACGTGTACAGCGGTTATCCTTGTTGTATTGATATGTGTGTAACTATTGCTGTATCTGCTATCCCTTTATGCGGGATTTTTACGTATAGGGGCAAAATGCACGTGCTATCGGATTTTCCCGTTTTAGGTGGCAAAATCCGGTTCCAGAATATATCCGGCATTTCCTATAGGCAC
>MU846006.1:344732-412122 GCA_030867225.1 Colletotrichum caudatum | reverse complement strand
ATACTAGGTAGTAATTAATATAAATAAAAGGCATATATATTAGTAAAATCATATATAAATTAGTAGGTAGAAAGGGGTAGAAAATGTAAGAGTTTCTATATGTGTGGGTTGTGACATCACAGGGGTAATTAACTTACCCCTGCCACTGTGTACAGAGTAGTCGAGTCCAGCGAATCTGGAAGTAAGTGACTTGACTGCTAATAATGATAATGATGATGATGATGGAGGTGGGTGGACCAGGGCAGCCGTTCAAACTGGAACGGACCAACTAACCACTCCACTTGATTCCAGGGAAGACTTCTGCCAATCACTTTCCTCCCATCTCTACCCACCTAGATGTTACTATTTTCCGTAACGCATGCCTCGTATCGCCCAAGCCCGCCCCGGGCTGATTCTCGGACACGCAGGAGAAAAACCTGCGAAGCAGAGGGATTCGCATCCATCCTCTGTCTGGCCATTTGATGGGAAGCCAAGCCCGGACTCCAACCAAGATACTCGCTCGCTGCCGGATCCATCAGTGATGTACGTAGTAGGTGCCAACCCCGTCCTCTGAGAGAGTGACACGACCCAGGTTTGCCAAAACGATGGTACCACGATCAAGGAAATCTCCCAGAGGAGTGGGGAAGTGGTGTATGACAGTGACACTGGTATACCCAACCCTCGTTGATAGCTGACGGACATAAAGCTCCATCCATCCATCCATACTTGTTTTCCCTCTCTTCTTTCCGTTGTCCGCTGGCGCTGCAACCAAAAGAAAAAGTTCATTTCATAATAATAAAGATTGGCAACTCGGGACTCAAAAGGAAAGACCCATGTCGCCTTTAACAACCGTTGTTGGTTTGGTCTGGCTTGGTGCGCACCGGTTGGCCTGGTTCCCCGTCGTTAGTGCCCACGCCCCAGTTGACCGCCCAGAACGATGCTCCCCTTTGCGAGACCATAACTAAACGGTCAGCTGGTATCTTGTAACCCTCCGCTGTGGGGCGGGGGATCTGGACCTCGGGCCTCTGAGTGTACCGCATTCTACTTCCACTCTCTTTCTCTCTCTCCCGCATCGTTGGACAAGACTCGGGCGGCTGAGGCGGTGGGTCGGGTACCAGAAATCTGACGATGGCCGCTGGTGCGCAGGTGGTGAATTGACGTCGGCCGCACATCCGTGAATTGGTTGCAAGGGTCGTCCCGAGGCCCCCTTAGCAATGCGATCGGCGACGCGCGCTGTGCCTGAGACCAGTGCCTTAGGTACTCTTCATAGTAGTGCATTTTGTACCTGAACCATTACCCATTCGGTACTGGCCCCCTTCGCGACAGGAAGAATGGAGCCAGGGGCCGGACACGAGCGCGAGCGCGCGGCAAGTAAGCTCATAATGCAACCCGGTCGAGCAAAGCTTGTGAGCAATGAACCCAGTCTCCAGCTGGTGCTGCCGACCTGATGAAGAGCGTGATGGCACGGACACGTATTTCGAGAGGTGCTTGTGGCCTTGTTTGCTTACGATTTAGCTTGCATGGAGCGGCGAGTTCGGGGAAGGAAGAGGCCGTCGCAGTGAATGACATATAATATTGCCCGGTTGCCCCGAGTAGATATCAGGCAAATGGATATTTCAGTCGACTCCTCCCCTGAGCAATCCGGAGATCCTGTCCTCGGCCCCATCCGTCATTGGCGCACATAGTCGTGTACTGTATACTACGGGCCCTTCGACGATTGCTGTCTCTGGACTTCTTCAGGTAAATATGTAGGTAGTAGGTAGGTATTGTATCCATGGTTCTTCGTAATGCTCAAAGACCCGCTTCCTGTCATGATTCTATCATGAACATGCTCAGTAAACTTGCATACGATGCAGCCGGGGAATCCGAGCCTATGGGACCGACTGCCAATGACATCTCTCTCTACTGATGCTCGCCTTAGCAAGGAGGTCACAAGCCATTTGCGTCCCAGTCGAGTCTTCTTCGTCCTTTGAGTTTCCCCTGAAGCTCACCTAACCCAGCCTTGTTCCCCAAACTCCCGCCGGCGTCCAGGACCCCCTGGGCGTATGTACTTGTATATGTCTTTCGGGCCGGCATCGACAGTCACACCGAGACACAGCCAGCACCGTCATCCAGAAACGGCGTAAAACATCCAACTAATGGAACTTTGTCTACAATATCCCATGCGGCTCGTAGTCCTCTGCCGTGGTTTCCTCGGGCGTCTAACGTTTCCCTCCTGCTGTGTCCTGCAACCAAGGGCGTGATCGGTATTTTGGATAAAACTTGGATAACTGTAACAGGACGCTGACAGTGACATGCCTGCCAATAGACCTCCGACCGGTGCGCTCAATCCAATTGAGCCATCCGATCAAAAGGTCCACCAATGCTCGAGTGTTCCTCATCGAGCACTTCTGTCAACACCACTTATATGGCCAATTGGCCACCTTTCACTAGGTAGGGGGTTGCACTGTTACAACAACGTAGGTAACTTGGATAAAAAACACATAGGGTTAGGGTTATTTGTAGTTTACTGCCAGGTTGAAGGTTAATTTGATCAATGTACTGCTAGGACCCCTGCCCACTATTGCCAGCCACTATTACTAACGTCTGCCTACTATTGCCAGTATCTGCCTACTGTTACTAGCACACTTACCTACTATTACTAACGTCTACCCACCATTACCAGTATCTGCCTACTGTTAGTCTGTTACCGGCACACTTACAAGTTACCTACTATTATTAGCATCTGCCTATTATACTTACCTTATTATAGTAATTAATTATAGCTATCAGAGGCTGTTAATATGAAGTTAGATAACGTTGCAAGAAGTTTAATAAAAGTCCAGAGGTTTATTAAGATTTTATATAAGGAAAGTAGGGAACTAGGCCAAATTCAGGCGGCAGAAAGTCGCTCTTATCTAGGTACGTGGCCAATATTAGATGAGATAAAGTTCCACAACATAGAACTGCAATTATAATATACCTACCTATTTTAGGCCTAGTATAGCACGATTTAAGTTTGAGTGGTACTTCTGGCTATCCAAGTTGCGGCCGTCCGTTATCCAAGATACCAATCACGCCCCAAAAGCAAGAGCAAGGGAAGGGAAAAAGGATTTCCATGCGTGCACGGCAGTTGCCGTTGGTTGACAACACACCCAAACGAATCGGCCAATTGCAGAACGCACCTCCCACCCCGCTTCCACCCCAGATCATAGGTTGCAATTTTTGGAGTGTTAAAATTCTGCCATCACCCCCAGTGAAGCACAGCCCCCGAGTGAGTTCCTTCTTGTTAAGATAGGGACGGCGCACAAACAGGCGCGCAAGACAAGCTTTGTTGGACCGAGAAAGACCCTAAAGTCCGAGAGGCTGAAAGCCGCGAGGCTCTGTGAAACATCCTGGGATAACTACCTGTTACAACGTCCACCAAACACAGCTCAGCTCAACCGGCTTTTGTGTTGCCTCGCAGCCATGGCATCCACAGACGCTAGCGAGCGCTGCCGCCTCGTGGTCCTGTGCTCCGGCTCGGGTACGAACCTGCAGGCCATCATTGACGCCATCGTAGCCGGAACGATCCCTGACAGCAAGATCGAGAGGGTCATCGTTAACAGGAAGAACGCATTCGCGGTCCAGAGGGCCGAGAAGGCCGGCATCCCCACCAAGTACTTCAACCAAGTCTCCGGTGGCTTCACGCAAAAGGGCGAAAAGGACGAGACCAAACTAAAGGAGGGCCGCGCTCGCTACGACGCCACTTTGGCCGAGATTGTTCTCCAGGACAAGCCGGACCTCGTCATCCTGGCTGGGTGGATGGCCATTTTCACATCGAGCTTCCTTCGGCCTCTGGATGCTGCCGGCGTTCCTGTCATCAACCTGCATCCCGCATTGCCTGGTATGTCGCTTTAGGTCCCCGCGGCCCCCGGCGCAGGACGGGGTGTCGGCGGTGATAGTAATACAGGACCGTATGCTGACAACTGCCGTTAGGTGCTTACGACGGCGCCAATGCCATCGGCAGGGCATACGACGACTTCAAGGCCGGCAAGCTGAAGAACAACCGGACCGGAGCCATGATTCACTACGTCATTGAGGCCGTAGACAGAGGAGAGCCCGTCAGTCTTGACCCACATGTCTTGTTCTTGTGTGCAGCGGCTAACGCTTCTATTAGATTCTGGTCGAGGAGGTTGAGGTCCGCGAAGGTGACAGTCTGGCAGACCTGGAAGAACGTATGCACAGCATCGAGCACCAGATTATCGTCAAGGCCACGGCCAAGGTCGTGCAGGAGATATCGGCCAAGAAGAAGCATCATTAATGGCAGCAGATGGTCGAGTCAACGAGCTTGTAGGCAAGAGAATCGCCTGTCACCGGCTTTGCGGGGATTCGGTACAACCGAGCTCCGGCTTTCGGTTCGAGCTACTTGAGCTCCGCTTGATGTGCACGAGGTTCTTGAAAGGCAGTGCCAGGGCTCGCCTCCTCAGCGTAGCCTTCGTTTCCTTCGGAGCCTGCACTCCGATGGTGGAGGACATGCGAGCGACACCCCGTATGGATTTGGGCGCTGCATGTCATTATGGGCTTTCACCAGAAATTCGAGACTGTTTGCATCGGGCGCGCCGACGGAAGGGGCCCTCATCAACTCCCTCACCCCCGACGTGTTGTCCACGACGACGATGTGGGCGACTTTTTGAGCTCGGAGACTAGACGAAGGGGGAGATAGTTGGGCAACCTGCCTCGAGCGTGAAGGCAGCCTCCGGGATCCGGGAAGCCTATAGAGCCAAAGTCTAGAGGCTACAGTGATACATTGTCATTTGATAAAGGAAGAAAGAGCGCCGCCCCGATCGGCTCGAATTCCGTCAAATTTCTGACTCGCATCTTAGCGGGCAGCACCCGGCATGGCAGCCAGTCATTGATTTATGCAGTCGGAAAGCCTCTCATTGTAGGTACCGGAGCGATTGGGAAACAAGACCCGTAATGAAGAGGAGCATGACCAGATAAGGTGGGCTGGAAACCGCCAAAACCTACCTGCTGTCAAGCAGCTGCGGCTCTGGGCGCGACGGGCAGAACCGCGGCAAGGCAAGGGAGCCGAACCCAAAAGCGCCAGAACCTTGGCCAATGGTAGTAGGCATGGATAAACTAGGTAGCTAGGAAGGAATCAAAAAGTTGGAGAGTTGAACATGGGGGGTTCCCAACTTCCTTTTGTTATTCGGACAACAGCAACAAGTCCTTAAAGCAACCGTCGTTGTCGTCCTCTTGTGTGTAAACCAGAGCCTGTGGCTTACCAGGTCATCATTGATTGAGACGCGGATTGGGCAGATTTCGGGTATGCAAAAAGGCCAAGGCCGGGCGCCAAGCACAAATAGGTAGATCACCTCATTATGTTACCTATGCGAACTCAATGCCGGAGTTGAGACGGGCGGCTCCTGTCACTTGAGACTCTGCAAATGCATGATTGTCGCTCTTGAAATCCGAGCCGGAGGTGCTGCGCCTCGGATGAGTCTCAAAGGGTTGGGTAAAAGGCGCCATGGTAAGAGAAGGCAAACAGTTGCTGTTTGACCCGATCTTGGCTCGAGTAGAGCTTCCCCCTTCAGACGCTGACACCCAGCCCGCTACGGCGAACTTAGTCAGTTGTTGCGCCGCAAGCTACATTAGACGGAGGGTTACGAATTGGCGCTATTAAGTACACAAGGGCAGGGCAAGTCTTGTCGGGAGTGGCAAAGACCTAACTCAGGGACCCTCCTCCTCCCTGCCCCCTCCACACTGCATCTTCAGACGCGGTTAAAATTGCAGCCGGGCACAATTGGAAATGGCCAAGAAAGCAATGGCGCCGTGTGGGTGTGTGCGCGCGAACGCGCGTTGGACAGATAATGAAAAGGCTCCGAGGCAGTGAATTGCGATGAAGTTTTGTATCCGGTCCTGAGGAGGAGGAGCAGCAGCAGATTAAAATAAATTTTGAAAAATACAAATAAAAAACTGAAACCCCGAGCAGTTTTCCGCATAATAGCTGGACCAGACATCCATATAGATACTTAGGTAACGTGCCCACTGACTCTACAACAAACAGTCCAAACACTTGAGGCTCAGCATATAGCACATGGCATATTCTTGGTCCAGCTCCTCACCGTCGCCCACTCGGGGACGGTGGAATGGAACAGATTCGCTCGCCAAGTGAGGAGTGCGAAGGGCCGACACCGGCTCAAGGTGAATGGGCGAGCAACTTGGCACGAGGTGGCTCTCTGTTCCTCCGATTCCAGACGAAGCTGATGGGCTGATGTTCGACTGTGCAGGGTGGGTAGTAGTAATACTACAACAGACAAACCTCTTTTTATTTTATTTTTATTTTTCAACGAGTGTGGAGACGATGGTCGACACTGCCGTTCCCTGCAGCCCGCCCTGTTTTTTCTTCTTCTTCATCTTCCGCGACTGGCCAATGTGCTGGGTATGACCCTCTTGAAGACGTGATGGCAACGGATGAGATGGACAGGAAACAGCTGCATCCATGGTGCGGCGGCCGCTTCAAAACGCGAGTAGCCACTCCTCCGATACAATATTATCCGGGCTACCAACGCCCGTGCCATAGCGTTCCTGCCCCTCCCCGCCAAGCGTCTCCTCAACCGTCGAATCCGAGCCCCAACGGAGGGGGGGCTCAGGGAAGCTCTAGGCGAAGGGGGGACCCTCCCCGGCTCTCGTCGCCTCAGACCTCGCGGGTCCATTGTCACTGTAACTGGAGCTGTCGGCTTTTGCATATTCGCAAGACCAGGCAGGCTAGGGGTGGCTCTGTACACTCACTGCATTAAGCTGTCTGCGCGTGCTTGGCCACGACAATATCAAGCTCATCTATTATCTTGGCTTCTCCCTCGCATCGTGCCGGTTAATATTTCTCTCTTCTCTCTCTCACTCCTTCTTTCCTTTCTCTTCGCCCGTCCACAGATTCTGTCCCTCCCTCGGTCGGACATTATTCCTCTCTCACCCCCCCCCCCCTCAAGAACCCAACCCAGCCCATATCCGACCTCCGTCGTTCTTCTCAGTCTCCCCGGCCCAAGATGACCTTGCCGCAGGAACCTCACCATTCGAGCAGTCCTCGGGTAGGCTCATTCAAGCGTCCTTCTGTGCTCAGTCCCGACACCGATCCGAATCCCTTCGCTACGAGAGGCAATGGCGCCTTGGTCTCGCTCATTCGGAACCGCTCCAATGTCACATTGCGCGAGTCCCTCAAGAGTCCTGCCCACCACCAGCTGGGACACGACGATGAAGAAGACCACGAGAACACCTCACTGCTGGGCTTCCTGCACCACTCGGACGACGACCACCACCACCGGTCCGCCGCCGAGGAGCGCCGCCTCAGCGAACTCATCTTCGGCCCTCAGATGAGGAGCATGCGCCTTATCGGAAACAGCAATCCGCGCTACCAGTGGGAGCGCTATTGGAAGACCAAGGCCGAGCTGGAGGCCATGCCAAAGCATATGTGAGTTTTGTGCCGTCGGCAAATCCTTCCTGAACCCTGCGCCACCAAGGGTCTAGAGATGAGAGAGGTTCCAACTCGACTCGCATGGCCGACCAATCCGAGCTCTTGCAGTGAACAGACCAGACATGCTGACGCCCATTTGCCAATCCCTTCAAGACGCGAATACTACGAGAGAAACAATGATCTAATTCGCATGTATCTTTACATCGACCAGCTGCTGGATTCATCCGTGCCCCACGACCTGCTCAACGACTACCACCAAGCTCTCGACGCCTCGGCCTATCGTGCCGTCGACGTGCCCCAGACCATTACCGAGGAGTCTTCAACAACAACAACAACAGCCACAACGCCATCTTCACCACCCTCGCGCGCCGCCCTCACCTACGGTACCACTAGGAACCCTGCCTCGGCCCAGAACAGCAGCACCGAGCATAGCAGTTCGGCAAACAGCATCCAGCAGAAGGCGAAGCGCAACCCCAAGGACATTTTCCGATCCACCGAGTCCACCCCACTTCTTAACGGCACAGATGAGGAGGAAGGTTTAGCCGATCAGCCCAAGCCCGAGATCCCTTGGCTCGAGGATGGCGACCTTGACAGTAGCGACCCTATCGTCACCCTCGCCATCTGGGTAAACTTTGTCGCCAACGCCGCCCTGCTCCTCGGAAAAATCCTCGTCGTCATTTCGGTCCCTTCCGTTTCCGTGCTCGCCAGCTTAGTCGATGCCCTCCTCGATTTCCTGAGCACCGCCATTGTATGGACCACAACCCGGCTCATCGCCGCCAGCCAGAATGACCAGCATTCTTACCCCGTGGGTAGACGACGGTAAGCAACTAACCTCCCCCGCCCCACCGACAGACTCTGTGTATTGCATCCTGGGACGGCGCAATGTGCTGACTCGTCACAGTCTCGAGCCTCTTGGCGTGCTCGTCTTCTCCATCATCATGGTCACATCGTTTTGCCAGGTCGGCGTGGAGGCCATCAACCGTCTCATGTCCCCCGACCGCGAAATCGTCCAACTGTATGTTACATCCGACACTGTTACTACCCTCTGTTCCGATGCTAACCTGCGGTGACAACAGAGGTATTCCTGCCATTTCCATCATGGTGGGCACCGTGGTCATCAAGGGTTTATGCTGGCTTTGGTGTCGTCTCATCAAGAACTCGAGCGTTCGTGCCTTGTAAGTAGTCCCGGCCTCCTGCTCCTCTTTCACTGCAACCCCAGCGTCCCTCGTCGCAAACCCTTTACGTTGCCGCCTCCTGATCGGCAATTGCAATACGACATCGACGCATTTGGCTAATAAAAATTTTCCGCGCAGGGCCGACGATGCCATGACCGATGTCATCTTCAACACTGGCTCCATCCTGTTCCCCATCATCGGCTACTTCGCCAGAATCTGGTGGCTTGACGCCCTCGGCGGTCTGCTTTTGTCGCTTGTCGTTGTTGTCAACTGGAGCCAGACCTCGGCGCACCACGTCCGAAACTTGACGGGCTTCTCGGCGACATCGGATGAGAGAAACCTCTGTAAGTGCAACCCTCTATTCCTTTTCGTTTTCCTCTTCGCTTCCCCTGCCTGCTGTTTCGCCGCCCCCACAATTTCTATAACTGGACCCTGTAGTATTGCACCCATGTCATGCATGTCCTTGTTTTTGGCTGATCTTCCACACAACGCGCTCGACACCACCTCCGCCGCGTCTGGGGCTGTGGCCACTCTCATTCATGCTCGTAACGCCAAGCAAGGGGATTCTGTAACTGACAGTCCATGCCGCAACAGTGCTCTACCTCACCATGCGATTCGCCACGTCCATCAAGCAGATCCAGAACCTCCGGGCTTACCATGCGGGCGACAAGCTCTTCGTTGAGGTCGACATCGTACTCGACGCTAATATGCCACTCAAGGACAGCCACGACCTCAGTGAGGTGCTGACCTACTTCCTCGAATCGGTGCCCATTGTTGACCGCGCCTTTGTGCATGTTGACTATGCGACGTACAACGTCGACACGCACATTAATCAGTGATTTGATCATGCGTAGCCTATGGTATTTATTGGCGGGGCCGTAACCTGGACGGCGGCTCCAACCACGGCTAAATCAACCGCAAGTCTTGTAAATCTTAAACCCCGGCGATATTTCCTTCTTCCCCTTTCTTTTCCGTGGCGGGGGAGCACTCGTAGATTTATCGAAGCGCGGGCGACGGGACGGGACGCGGAAGCGGGAAGAGAATGGAAACCGGGGGGGGAGGGTTTGCAGAATACATGTACAAACAAGAAGGTGGGGAACGGCGCGGGCGGTTCACACAAACAAAAAAGAAGGTTAGCATTGTTTGGGAGTGGATCTTGTAGCATTCCTCCAGCGGCCGGAGTTGAAATCATTTTTGTTCTACAACCAATACTTCCAGGGTGTCCGATTCGTTTATGCAGGGTGGCATGTCTCGTGTCTTCCGCGGCAACCCTGACAAAACACGGGCTGGAGGGTGGGAAATGCAGGAGGAGAGGGATCGATCGACAGGGTCTCTCCCCGATGTCGCTGTTTTGCCAGAGAATGACCAATCAACCCCTTCAGCACGTTTCAGGCATGGATTAACAAGAGAGACGGGCGGTTGACGAAAACAGCGCAAGCCAAGACGAAGGAAAGAAGGAAAGAAGGAAAGAAGGAAAGAAGGAAAGAAGGAAAGAAGGAAAGAAGGAAAGAAGGAAAGAAGGAAAGAAGGAAAGAAGGAAAGGAAAAGAGTAGATAAATTCTCCCATCCGTGGAATCATATTATTAGTTCTGCTCTATCAAAAGGGACAAGGAAGAAGAAATAAAGAGAGAAAGAAAAAGAAGACGGCTCTTGTGAAGAGTGTTTGTCAATTGCAAGGTCTTCATCAGGGCGACGGCGGCGCAGAGGTAAAAGAGCGAACGCGATCGGAAAGAATAAGACCTGATCCCCCGTAGCAAATCCAGTCCGAGTAATAACCCTGGGGGAAGTGGACGAAAACAAGACCCAAAGAACGACACAGACCAAGTGACGGAAACAACAACCCACATAACCACCACCACTCCCCCTTCAAAGCCTGGGGCTCGGATCAATAGGGGATACCGTTGGTCAGGAGCTGGAACTGATCGTATACGCCGGTCGAGTAGCTGTTGGCGCTCCTGCGGATGAGATCCTTGACAAAGTCTGCCGCCTCGCGCTCGCTACGCTCCAGCACAAAGCGCTCCTTGAAGTGCTGCACGCTCTCGGGCTTGAAACACGGCAGCCCTGAGTCCATCATGAGGAGTACGATCTGGCTAAGCTTCTCGCAGTGCTGCCGCGACGCGAGGAATGCCTTGACGCAGAGTTCCTCGAACCATTTAAAGGCCTGGTGTTGCGGATTGCCGCCCATGACCGCTAGCATCTCCGTCGTCAGCTTGAACGGTGCGCGCTCGAACTTGATGCCGCCAGGGGCGATGTCAAAGCAGAAACCGAAATCAATGTGCAGAATATGGCCCGCGTCATCGATCATGATGTTGCCGTTGTGCCGGTCCTTGAATTGTAGCAGGAACGAGATGATAGAGTAGGCCGCCATGCTCTTGACGAAGTTGCTGCGTGCCTGCTGGAAGCGAAGCGAGTCCTCGTTGCCATACTTGAAAATGAAGTAGTCGTAGAGGCCATTTACAGCCTCACGGCCTAGCATATCTCTCGAAACCGAATTGGGCAGTACGTCAAGGACACCGCACCCGGGGGCTGTGGCCGTGACGCGGTACGGGTTGACATAGACGTCCAGGCCGACGTTGTGGAAGATGCCGCGGAATGCTGCAATCATCTGCAGGGCAAGCACGTCTTGTCTGCAATCATCACCCACTTTGAAAATGGCCGACTGCCACACCTCAATGGTATTCTCAGGCGTGGTCGGCGAATCCTTCTTGTGCGCATCCTCGAGCATGTCGTTGACGTCCCCAAGGCTGCCCTTACTCTTCTTGATGCGGAATGTAGCCATGTAAGGCGCCTTGGCGTGACTTTGCAAAGGCTTGCCGGACTTGCGGTCGATACCGATTACGACGCCGTCGGGGTTACTTGGCAGGTAGACACCAATCTCCACCTTGATCTTGCGGAGTTCTTCCTCGATCTTCTGAGCCTTCTCCGGCTTGGACCGGCCGACGTACGGCTTTAGTTTACCCGAGATGTCCGTGACCTCGTCAAAAAAGGCAAATTCACGTTCGTAGAAGGTCCGATCCACCTCACTAAAGCTGGCAATCATCCTCTCCATGACCTTGTCCAACGTGGGTTTGATGGCATCAGGCTGGCACACATTAGCGTGGCACCCGGAGGTAGGCTTCGCTGAACTTACGATGGTTGCGCCATCATCCTTGTAGGCATTAGCCTTCATATTCCAAATGATTTGGTGGGCGAACAGCTGCGAGAACTGAGCCGTCTCCAGGATGTACCGCTCTACGTAGCCCAGTGCGTCATATCGCAGCGTCTGCACGATTTGCGGGACGTAGAAGAAAGTCACATCGCTGGAGTGGCTCTCCAGGGCTCTCATCGCGTACTGCATCAGGAACGGGTGATTACGATAGGCGGGCAGGAAGTACGTGACGGCTGTGATGGGGTTCACCGGCGACCAGAACAACAGGTACTGGTGCGGTCAGTATCAGGCGGTAGCTGGTCACAAGTGTAACTCACCTTCAGCTGGAAGCCGACGTCATTGGGTAAAGAGCCACCCAGGAGGATGGGTAGACCCTCGGGCTCAGAAATGGCCTTTTGAGGGAAGTTGATCAGCAACCATCTCACCTCGCGCTGAATTCGGGGATACGGGAAACGCGTGACGAGCTCAATGGCAATGGACGGGTCTTCGGCCCAGGCGACTCGGATGAGAGGCGAAAGAGCGGCCTAGGACTGTAAGCGACACATCTGAGAGAACAGTTGGAACACTCACCTCGATAGCAGTCTTGTTGGGCTGTCCGTGGGATTTGGACTGCTCGCCGAGCGGGTGAACCCAAACCGATAGACGTGCCTGTTCGCTCTCCAAGAGTAGAACAAGAAGATGCTCCTTAGCCTGCAAAGACTTGATGGTGTCAGCAGCGTTAGACCCAATGAACGCAACATTCTTCAGCGCAGCCACGATGTCGGCCAGCAGGAGAATTTCCGTCTTCAGCTGCAGGATGTTGCTGCCAAAGGACCACCTTGGTGCGAATCGGAACCAGCTGAGCGCAGCCGATAGAATCTTCTCCTTGAATCGCCATTGCGCAATGGCGCCAATGGTCGTACACACATGCAGCACCTTCAGCCCGAATAACACGATTTGAAACCGCAGTTCTCGTGCCATCGGGTGCGGTGTCGAGGAGCGCACAGCGTCCAAGGTGACATCGAGCATGCGCAGGAAAATACGCTGAACATCCGGGCTGCCCAAGCGAGTGGCGTTGAAGTGACTTGCAAAAAACTGCAGCAACCGTGTGTGTGGCGACAGCAGGTTGTGCACCTGCTGCTTGCGCTTGGCCAAAGCCTCTAGATCACTAGGCGCGAACTCCATCTTCAGGAAGAAGGGATCGGGGTGTCTTCACATTCATTAGCTGGTTCGGGCCAAGGTTCAAGAACAACTCACGACAGGGCATGACTGAACAGGCCCAGGCCATTCTGAATGGTCACTTCCCACTGCTGAGCAATCTCGGTAAGAAGCCTCGGCTCAAGGCGTGGGTTCTCGTTCATCACACCCAGCCACAAGGAGACGCCCAGCTTGATGGACTGCTTTGTAAACATGGCGAACGGAATGGAGACGAGATAGTGTGCGACGGCAGACTCGTCCCAGTGGCTGCGACACAGCAGGGCAGCTGCTCGGCGTAAGATTTCGCGAACCTCGGTGAGAGCGGTCGTCTTCTTGCTCTTAATGCGGGCCTCGACATGTGCAAGAGCAGTGGCCGCGTTGGCACTATCGCTGGCGATCGAGGTTGATGGCTTCACGAATGACGCTCTACGGTTCAACTGCATGAAGTTCACCAGTTCATTGCCGTGTTCGGGAAGGGTCTCGCCGTATCGGTACTCTTGGCGAGTCGTGTACTGAGCAATGAAATCGGAGCCGGTGTTGATGCTGCAGTCTCCAACTCGGTCTAGAGACTGTAGTCTCTGATCGGTGGAGGGCATGAGAGAGCCAAGCTCAATGGCAAAAGAGCGGCCCAGGGAGATGTGTCCGTACGCTCCTTCGTCGTCAAACTCAGACAAGTACGTCTGGAGAAGACCCTTGATGTCCAAGGGGGCCAGGCTAATCACACTGGAGACCCATTGCTTAGCTCTACGGTTGAGAGCCTCCAAGGTATGACGACGGAAGTTGTAGTCGTCTGAAAGTTCGACAGAAACATCTCCGAGTTCAGAAGTGAACTTCGACCGAGGTGCATAGAGATCAGTCTCCGCTTCCAGGCAACTCGACCACATCAGAGACAAGAGCTCCAACAGAGCAAAGAGCGAGGACCGGTGGCACAGAGCAGAGGGAACCTGACTGATGATACGGTCGGCACAAGTGAAAGCAGCTTGCTGGACACGCTCGATCCGGTGACAACAGCCGCAGAAGATAGCGACGAGCTGACTCGCAGCATACTGTGCGGAAAAAGTAGCATCTGTACCGCCCAAGGTCTTGCGCAAATACTTGTCAACCACCGCGGCGGCAATACCCTCCATAGTACTACTGACTTCTCCTTTACGCATGCTGGGCTCCAAAAAGTAGGACAGCGCTTTAGTGCAATCGCCAGCATCGGCGCGCAAGCTTTCGACTAGGTAGGCAGCATGCAAGAAGATGATCTTGCGGTAGCTCAACCCCTTGATATCTGTGGCCTTGTTGGGTATCAACTCGGTGAGATGTTTCTTCTGCATCGACTCTCGATCAGAAGACATGCCTCGACGTAGCACGGTGTTCAGCTCGATGTCACTTTCAATCTGCTCACCCCGCTGTTCTGCAACCAAAGGAGGGGAGTGCACAGCCATGATCCGAAGCTCGTCAAGGTGTTTCTTGCCCATGTCAGTCTGTGTAGTAAACCCATGAACAACGATGTTGAACCAGGCGTCTCTGATCATGGAGTGCGACTCATCATCGGTCACCGAGTTGAATGCCAAGTCGTTGGTGGACATGAAGACAGCCAAGGGATGCAGCAACTCGGCGATCTCTCTCGCAGCCAGTTGGACGTCTGCTTCCTTGGTGTGGTTTGACTGATGGACATCGCCCATGGAGATGATACTCTCAAGCAGATGCTCCCAGTATATGTCATAAAGGGGCGATCCGCGACGAAGGTTTGCCGATATGTGTGTTCGTGCCTTCTTTACCTGCCGGGTGTTAGCATCCCCTATGTTGTGCCTGACAGGTGGGGGAAACCTACAGCGGCCAAAAGGGAGTCCTTGTGGCCGACAACTCCAAGATGGCAGACTCTGGAAAACACCTTGAGCAGCGACCGGAACTCAAGCTGTCCACCTTTCAGAGCAAGGGCTGCAGCGCCGTTAATGATCTGAGCGTCAACGGTGCTGTTGACTTTGTCGATCTTTTGCAGCAACATGGACTGCGCCAAGGCAGTAAGTTTCTCGTCATTGCAAGCGGCTGCAACATCGCAGATAGCTTGGACGACATTGCCGTAGACCATGGCCGTCTCTTCCTCGCCCGTGATGGCCAAGGATATGCTGCTGCCAGTAGAGTGGCGGTTGGAATATAGAGCATGGGTACCGTCCACGCCGAGATCGCCGTTGGTTCCGTTCGTCATGGACCTATCAGAACCAGGGCTAAGAACGTTGCCAAGGGTATACAGAGTAGTGATCACGGCATCATGAGAGAGCATCTGCAGCACATACGCGAGACTCTTGGACGCAACCGCAACTGTGCGAGAGTTCGGCACGCTTTGCACAATGAAGCGAGGCAAAAGGCGACTAGCGGTCGCAGCGTATCCTCTGGAGATCTTGCAAACCAATGCAATCGACCTCAGGACTGTTGCCGCCAGGTTCTCGTCTGCCATTTGAAGGGGGTCCGCAAGAGTCTCCTCCAACCAGGTAATGAGCACATCAATGTCTGCCACCTCCTCATTCATGAGCGAACAGTTGAGGTAGCTGATTAGAGCTGCCGATTTGACAGCAAAAGCCAACCTCTGCTGCCACGCGGACCCAAGTCTGAGGTAATCCTCGCCGGCCTCCAGGTAGTTCATCTGATCGACAGCCACAGTGGTGTACAAGTCGAGAGACCGATAATTAGCATCGGGGCTGCGTGGGGAGCCTGGTCTGAGAGCCCCATCCCCTGACATGAGCAAGTCGAGGATGTGAGTTCCGCGCAAGAGCGACGCGTCAGTCACCAACAGTGACGTACCGGCAACAAGAAGCCACATGTAACTTCTCTGCAGCAGAATGGCTCCGAGCGGTCGTCCGGCAGCTGAATAGTGACGCAGATATCTTTTCCACTCTCGTGCGTGACGGTCCGAGGACTGTGAATTCCTGATAGTAGAGAAGGCAGTCTCCACCGCAACTAAGAACGACTCCGAAAGGATATCCCTGAATCGTTGTAGTAAAGCCAACCGGCCACCGGCTTTCCAGAAGTCCGCCTGCGCTGACGCCGCATCAAGGAAACCGAGCAGAGAGACAGCAATAGTGGCCGTCCTGATGGCGTCTTCGAGGTTCGGGTCCTCGTCGTCCGCATGAGGAGGAACTGTATGGTCTGCCGCATGGTTGCAAGCATTGATGAAGGTCCAGATGTTGTCCGAAACGACCTCGTGCAAGTCATTGTAGTGTGAGGTGAGGGTAAGCAGCGCGGCCGTAACGTGGAATGCCAAAGCTTCGGTTGGCGAAGGCTCGACTTTTCTGAAGAAGGGTGATGGGACAAACACTTGAATGTGTGCCTCGAGGATGTAGGGAATCAGCTGGTGAACGAGCTTCTGGGCGCTCTGACTCGTCTGGATAGCAGGCGCAGCTTTGCATAGCGACACTAGAACCTCAAACTCGCGTATTGTCTACGGTGTTCAGAAGCTAGTTAGCCAGGGCTCTCGATGCCGGCGAACGCCTGGTAACGCCGGTAATGGGTGACGAGAATGGAGGAACGGTACCATGGGGCATCTCCCAAGAGACGAAGACGGCTGCTTGGGCGAGTAGCCATTAACGCCCTTCCCAGATGACTGGGTAGCCTTGCACAACCGGTCAAGATCGGAGCGATCGAACGTTCGAGAGCTGGTAGCGGAGAGAGATGCGATCTTCTCCAGCGCCCGCTGCCGAATGTCGCGGGTCATATTGGGGGAGTGCAAAGAGGTCCCTTGACCCCGGCAGTACGAGATGTGTGGTCAATGATCCGGGTTGTTTTGGTAAACTTTTGCGATTTTATTGCAGTGTTTGGCGGATCGGGATAGCTTTAATTGGACTTCGCGTCTGTGTTGGCTGGGAGCTGCGCAGTGACGATAGGATCCCCCTTCTTTCCCCCGTACTTCCTCTCTAAATTTCCCATCTGAAAGCAACAAGCATCCCTGCACGCACCTCCCCTTCAACAGTCAATCGCCTTAGTCATCCACTCAGCTAGCTACCCCTGCCCATCCCACCTAGCTCAGCAAGGCTGCCAGCTTGACGCGTGCTCCGACGCACTCAACCTCACCGGTCGGCAGCCTCGAAACTCCAGCACAGCAACGACGTCTCTCAAACCCCACCACAAACGAAACCCATCATCTCACAAGAACCCCATAGACGACCGCCATTTCAGCTCACGACTAGTTACGAACAATCCTTTTTTTCCTTCTTCAGATAAGCCGCAGCCAT
Source organism: Colletotrichum caudatum (assembly GCA_030867225.1). Taxonomy (NCBI): domain Eukaryota; kingdom Fungi; phylum Ascomycota; class Sordariomycetes; order Glomerellales; family Glomerellaceae; genus Colletotrichum; species Colletotrichum caudatum. The sequence continues at coordinate 394,998 of MU846006.1, read as the reverse complement.
GGCTATGTTCAGCCAAAATCCCCTGATGAACGGGCCCAACTACTCCTTCTCCGAGGCGCCCAAGAAGGCCAACGGCGAGTTCAGAGAGCACCGCTTCAACCCGTACGAAGCTTTCCTCTCATTGAGCGGTTGTATCAAAGGCTTCTTCAGCTAACCTGTCATTCACTGTAGATACACCGACAATGGCGGCTCGACTCTCGCCATCGCCGGCGCCGACTTCGCCATCATGGCCGGCGATACCCGTAGCACCTCGGGCTACAGCATCAACTCCAGATACACCCCCAAGGTCTTCAAAATCGGCGGCACCACGTCAACACAAGAAGACGCGACGATTATTTTGTCTGTAGTCGGTTTCGCTGCCGACGGCGAGGCCCTCAAGGACCGCCTTGACACCATCTGCAAGATCTACCGCTACCGCCATGGCAAGCCCATGAGCGTCACCGCCTGTGCGAAGCGCCTCTCTACTATCCTTTACCAGAAGCGCTTCTTCCCCTACTACGTCTATGCCATTCTGGGAGGTCTTGACGAGGAGGGCGTCGGTGCCGTCTTCTCCTACGACCCCGTCGGCAGCTACGAGAGGGAGCAGTCCCGAGCAGGCGGTGCCGCGGCCAGTCTCATCACGCCGTTCCTCGACAACCAGGTCAACTTCAAGAACCAGTATGTGCCGGGCAGTGGTGTTGGACACGAGTTGCAGGAGCGCCCCCGCGTTCCCTTGGAGCGCAAGGAGGCCGAGATCCTTGTCAAGGATGCGTTTGACGGAGCGGTCGAGAGACATATTGAGGTCGGCGACCATCTGCAAATGATGATCATTACTAAGAATGGTATCGAGGAGATCCTCCTCCCCTTGAAGAAGGATTAAATGATCGTTGGGCAGCCTCATAATTAGGGTGAGAGCGTTGTACATTACAAGGCATGTGGCAATTCCAACGAGGCACCTGCTCATCTGATCCATCGCTCATCGCCCTGGCCTGATATGCTTTGTTGATGCTGCAAGACGGCAAACCAATCTCCGGCCGTGATGTGATGCCAGAACACCACCTAATATTCGCAGGCAGCAATATCATCGTGAGGCTATGGTGGTCGCGTCCACCTCTATGGGCTTCCGAATGACACAGATGCACCCATGCAAGGTATCCCCCACTTGACATGACCGCATGCAACTTGCGCGATGCGTCGGTAGACGGCATCATGCCAACAACGCTTCTCGTACTTCGTGTGATGTGTGCAGAACCCTGAGGTGTCCGCCACAAAGGCAGAGACGACTATGAATCCGGTGTACGGAAGGGTTCACTGGCTATTATTACCTAGGGGGTTCTTGACGCCGGGTGAGTTGCGAGGTTCCCTCAATGTTCGATATGATTGATAACCACGGTCAAGGAGCCCCGCGACGAGGTAAGAGCCTGCCTGCCCGCCGCGATGCTGTTACGCGTTGTTTTCGCATTATATCACCCCGCTCACTTCTGGTAACGAAGTCGCAACAACGGACGGGGTGTCTTCTCTTTGGCCGTCACAGGGGTGCAAGAACCACGTCAGGGCCGCAGGCGATGCTGGACGGTCCGACAGCCAGGACGCTTCTCGGTGCCGGCCCGCTGTCCTTGTCAGACCACGGGTTGGCCCGGATCAGCGTGGCGCAAAGCACGGGGTTGCTCGCCTCGTGAGCGAATGGGTGCTGCCGTTGATAGTCTCGGCTTCCCGCCCATGGTCCTCCGCATCGAGCCGCGCGACCGATACTTCGGGCCTCGGGTCTGGCAAGAGTCCAGGAGATCGGCAGCGGCAACAACCGAAATTTTAGGTATTAGACTAGGATTTCCTCGGAGTGGCGTGCCTGCCGCTTGCATGTTCTCTTCACCCTACAGCCACGGTACATATCTGACTCGACCGAAACGAAGGAGCCAAGCCAAGAACATGTCGGAGACGGAGGGGCCGTTGCGGGCCACAAACCACTGATGGAGCTTCCGTCTACCAAGGCGACCGATCTTCAGTGTCATTGGCAAGCTTGTACGATTACCTGCGCGTTTATCCGTGCATACCTACCCTACCTGTACACTAGGTAAGTGGATAAACTAATGGCACCGCAACACGGTATCAGGGAGACCTTCCGGAGCAGCTGGTGAAGGCTGCCATTGCCACAGTTGCACGACATCACAGCCATCCATACGTGCAACCAGAGCATTGCAGGCACCCACGAGTCCCAGAGGCTAAATGAGGCAAGTGAACAGCCTCGGTCGGAGCAGCTGGTTTGAAAAGCTCGCATAAGCTCGACCTGATGAGATGCGACGTTGCGGTGGACCAGTGAGTTTCGAGACATGATCATCGTCGAAGCTTACTCTCCGAACCCCCACCAAGCCACACCACCGCCGAATATCTCGGCAACAAATGAAACAGGTGGTCTGTTTGCCACCGGTGGCGTACACCGAACGCAGAGGAAGAGAAACTACCGAAAAGCTAGTCTAGGTGCACGCTCAATGGTGTGGGGGGGCCTGGAGAGCTGAACCCTTGCAAAGCCCGGTCATGTTGCTGGCAGCACAAGGGTCCTACTCTGCAGGAGTTCCGTTCTAAAGCGTTCCCATATGAGCCCCCTCTCGAGACCAGGCGCATCTCAAACGTCGGCATGCGCCACTTGAAAGGATGAAGCCGACATGACGGCCATGTCAAGATGCTTGGGCCACCCCAGACACCAGCAGGTCGGCGGGTGTGCCTTCCATAACCGAGATACTTAACCAAGACTTGCGTATGCCTGCCCCGAGGTTTAGGTCTGCAGACAATCGTTGCGAATCTCGGGCTAGACGTGGCTGAGGGCACACTTTTCATGTGGCTTGATACACACCTATAGATAGTTTGCAGTACACATATGCCGCTGAAAGTGCATGCATGCAAAGATCGATGCCGTAACCTGTTAGTACATTGGATATGCAAATCCCATGTCGCAAGTCCAGACATGGAAAGCCCGGCGAATGGTATTGTGTAGGCACGTAGGGCTCTTGGAGAGCTGGACTTTGATATGTCGCCACCGCGGTGCACGACCGACAATAGTTCGGGCTATCGGCTCGATACACGGAGCTTGCCAGCTCCCATGACCTCTCTCTGCCTCTTGCTTGGGCGACGACCATTGAGCCCTAGCGTTGCATTTGTCGTCGTGCGGGTTCGGTGCATCTGGCAGCATGTGGCCCGGCTCGCGACCAAGCGATGCTTCGACGACAAGGAAGCAAGCCAGGCTTGTGCCAGACAGCGGATTCCCCTCAAACCAGACGTACGTCAAATCGATGTCACAGGCCTGCCTGTAAGCCATGGTTACTGGGCATTACATTTTGAGTGTGGCGTCAGGTATTGCTTGGTGCCCCAACACGGCAAAGAAGAATAAACTACCTAGGGGCGGGGTTGTTCGGCTCAAGGGGTATAACCACGTAGTTTACCTATTAAGTTATGTATCTAATGTATTTATTGTACCTAGTTGCGGGCACGAATGGATACTCATGAACGCTGTGCATGACACAACCGTCGCGGACCTGGATTAGACGAGATGATGAGGTAATACGAATACCTACCTAGTTTTTTTGGTGTTTTCGTCGCGGCTAGGAATCATCAGATGCGTGAGAATGGATCTGCGTTGCCTGCCGGCCGGGCAGACTCGGTGGCCTCCGCAACGTGGGTGGGTCAATGTACATCGTATCTGCCAGGATAGCATTGCAACTGTTCATCCTGGCAACTTGGATTGAACCGCGCGCGTTACCTACTACATACTACACTACTCTCTTAATTGACCCTGGATGAAGTTGCTTCAAAAAGGGTCTGCATGGTAGCTATGATCTCACTCGAGATCATGATGTGGAAGTTGTGACGACTGAAGGGCGATGCGACGACGATCGCGGTGCCGATAGGGTTAAAGATCTGCGTCGGTCAGCTGGAGTGAGCGTGTCCCTAGTTGCATGTGGCGAGTATGTCGACCGACCGCCACTATGTCCGGTCTCACGTACTGTATTGTGCGATATCATACATAGTAAACTACCTACCTAGTATGTATGTCCTGTATCTGGGTACATGTTCCTCGCTTGTTCATTTCCGTCTTGAGCGCGGTCCCGGGCTTCCGGGGCAAGCCCTTTAACCCACTTTGCAGTTTAATGGTTAGATCCCATAATAAACCAACTGTCCGAGATACAGAAAATGGTACTCATACAGTAGATACATAGGTACCTGCTCCGGAGCAAAGGTTCCGGTCAATGCAATGCAATGCATGTCGGTACCTAGGTATCCGTACATACAGTACACTCTGGTAGACGCGTACTGTACCGGAGGCAGGCACGTCTGATTACCAAGTAGTAAGCCCGAAGCATGTGCCGTATTAATAAGGGTCCTCTGTTCAGGTACAGGGCCCGGTCGGTGTTTGGATCCTAAATACAAGCAGTCTTGTGTAGGTATGAAGAGTCGAGATGAAACCAGTTGATTGGACAATTGGATGCGAGGAAGAAGCTTCTTTGGGCCAGCCATGACATGACACTTTTTGCCACCAGCATTCGGGGTGCTTACGGAATAAGAAATGAATGCTACCTATTTCGAGGCCAAGACTCGCCAGGTGCGAAGGAAGGGATCAGGCCTGGTACACTACCTACAGCAAATCGGGGCAATGGTTGTCCGACAACCAGCACGGGGGTCCGCAACGCAAGTGGGTTTTGAGAAGAAAAAAATCGAAAAGTTTGGAGAATCCCATGTTGGACATGCCGTCGAATTTGGTGCGCCCAGGCTGGAACGATGTGTGGCTACTTGGTAAACTACAAGGCTCCCACAATGATGCGCCAAGACAGTCGGATAAACACAGTATAAGCATCATGTCGCCTCTACCCAACCATTTACCCATCTACCTATCTGCCTGGACATCGTAGCAGTTAATACCATAACGAAGACTTATCGCCTGCCGGTTGGGGGCAACAGTATGAGAGAGCCATCGAGGCGTGGAACAGTGTGGGTAGTGTGGTGCAGGCACCCTACCCTGCCAGGCCCACGCCCAGCGTTCTTACCCATCCACTATTGTTCTGGTCCGCGTCTCTAAGGGGACAGACAGACAGGGAGGGCGTCCGCTAATACAGGCATGTACATTGGTATCCGAACCAAGTACCTACTTATAGAAGTAAACTACGAAACGATACAGTGCTAACCATGTACTAGCCCCCCGCCCGCCCGTTCGCCCCACGCTGCAGTCGCGATTCAATCGTGCGTCCGTCCACTGGATGGCTGGCGGAGAAATCGCCGCCCCTCGAGTCAATCCATGTCATGTCGCGCTGATATCCAACATCTCCATCTCGGTCTGTTCCTTGCGCCCTCCGCACGATTCGTCCTCTCCTCTCCGACTCCAACGGCTCGACCATAACTCTCCCCCAACCTCCACCTACGGATGCACGCCCGCATCTCAAGTATGAAGTAGTTGTTTGTATGTGCATAGACTGCAACCGCCTCTTGTAGGATTTCTTGGCCTCACCAAGTACCCCATTGCGGAACCAGTCAGGTCTTATTTTTGTTTGTAAATAACTGCCCCACGATGCATTACTTACCTAAACTACACATATGATGCACTCTACCCGTTGTACGACTTTGACGGGATCTGCAACGCCCTCCGAAGTGGTCGCGCGCGCGCAAGAGAGAGAGAAACATTCTTTTGGTGTCTTTTGGGGGCCACTCGTGGGCTGACGACCGGCCTCTGTTGCCCAGAGATTTCCCAGATATTACCTACCATGTACTACTTACGCATGATACTGTACACAACGCGGGCTCCGGGTTAGGGTAGATGAGTCTAGACCATCGGGCTCCCCGCACAACACGGATACCTAGCTCCCCTTCGCATACATATGCGGCTGACTGCCAGCCCAGGTCGTGCTGGAAACTGAATCTCTGCACGACTTCAGACGTGAACACGAACCTGGGAGTATCCGTCCGGTGGAGGATAAGATTACTTACCTAGTGTTGGGCCTTCTGGTGCACCCCATGTTGTTCTGCAATTTTTGCTGCCAAGGCGCAGAGGTTTCCGCGCCGCTGGGCAGACAGCCCGCGCTTAGCCGGCTTCCTTATGCATTTGAGTCGGTGGACGAATCATCCCCGCGCGGAAAAGATGACTAGCATTTTCCAACACGTCATGACTTCAAAGGGCGGCTAGAGAACGTAGCGAGCAGTGGAGGGTGGGCATCCCCAGTCCTTATTATTATCGTGACGAATTAAGTGGTCGTGTTGGTGGATGGAAAAGAGAGACACGGGGCTTTCCACATGCCTGACTTGGCGTAGCAAGCGTGACAAGCTTTGCTGCCAACTTGGGCACTCGTACGCTCTCAGTACTGGGTAAACATTCAACAACCCCTTTTAGCCAGCCTGCCAGCCTGCCAGCCTGCCTGCCTGCCTGCCACCGCTGGCTGAGACTTTGCTTCATTCTAATGGTTGGCTTTAGAAGCGCATAGCCGCCCACATATTCCCTACATAGTCCGACCCAAGGTACGAGGCTAAACCAGGCCTATTGGCTATAAGGTAATGTCAAGCCCGCACGAGGTCCCGATCACAAGAGCCTACATACATACAGGTTACTCGAGCCAAGGGGAGAAGGAGCGCCTGTGGAACCGGGCCTGCAGCTCAATGCTTGCTTTGGCCAAGATGGCCGTGCCGCAGGATCATACATTGCTGCAGCAGTGCGGCAGTACCCTAACGCCCATTCGAAAAGCAAGCGGAAGCGGAAGAAGTAAAGAAGGAGGAGAAAATGGCAATGGAAATGGCAAACGATGATCCGTTGAAGGGTCTCGGAATCTTGGTTGGGCGTAAACTGTACACTACCTACAGTGTACACTCGGTGTGGAACCGTATGGTTCCTCGCTGCGTGCACAGGGGGGGGGGGGGGGGTTGGTGTCTATTGAAAGCACAGTTCCCGGCATTCGTCCGCTGGACAAGGCGTTTGTGACTTAAGGGTGGCGATCCGTCGTCAAGAAACACGGCAAAAACAGTAATAATGACAACAGATAGAAGAAGGGCAAGATTCCAATGGTAGGGACCAACAACATGGATGGAGGCCTTGTGGATAACCAGGTACGTACTCTTACCTTCTGTAGGTACCTCGAGTATCCGGTACGTACCTTATTATCTGCATCGTACTGACGTAGGTACCTGTCTACTATCAAATACGAGAGGCGGACGGTACGTACCGCAGGCGAGTCGGGTTGATTGGAGATGAACCCCAAGACCGATGTGGCTGGGCGTCGGGGCCGGGCCAGGACACGGAACTAACAAGACGGAGCAAGATCGGACAAGTGGGCAAGCAAGCGCGGCCCATGTCTCTCGTCTCTCGCATTTTGGCTTTCTCCTGGTTACAGACAGTCGAAAGTGCTCACACTTCACACCAACCGGGTGCCTCCATCCTGACGGTGGGAACGGTCCAGCGGGTCGAGTGGCAAATGGACCTCCACTCGCTCAGCAGCGGCCGGTTCAGTCTACACTACTGGCCTCTACATCGGCCCTCTTCCGTGTGTGGTCTGCTTCTCACACTCATTTTTTTTTCCTTCTTCTTCTTTTTGCTTGGTCGTTCTGCCTGCCACCGCCGGTGCCAAGTCCAAGCCATCTCGTCCTGGCCTTGAATGCTGAGAAGGGGAAGGACAAGGGATGGTTTGTGTTTCCTTGCCCATAGATGCCTTCTCACTTCTTGATGCTGTCAGACATTCTTACAGTACAAACAACCTCTTCTCCACCCAAAGTAGTTTACTATATACAGATCGCCCGATTGCCTATAGGTATTCATCCATGCTGTACGTTTGTCGCTCCATCCTTGTTTCCTACACTAGACCCAGGCTGCCTCGAGGAATTTGCCCCGTAGCCCGGCCAAGCGGGAGGGCCATCCGACTACATTTGTGTCCCTTGCACACCCCGGAGCGGCAGCCAAGAATCGAAAAAAAAATTCCCATCTTTCTTCATCCAATTTGCTGCTGTGTGTTCCAGAACGGGCACCCGGCCATGCACATCAGTCCGCTCCCACGTCCAGGGTGTGTCCCCTTACCCGCTGGTTCCCAAGTCCGCCTCTTCTACCATCACACCCCCTCCTTCTTCCAGCCGTTCCTGGACCCCAATTCATCTGGGCTGAACTGACTGGGCTGCCCACCATATGTACATACACTACATCCCTTGCCCAACCCGACCACGAAGCTCTTCGCCTGCATGGGTTTCGTCTCTGTGCTGACTTCCCACACTTACACCTTGGACTTTCTAAGCCCACACCTTTCTGAACGCCACTTAACCCACCGCCTGGCCCGGCCGTTCCCATCTCTCCTTGCCGGTCACCCCAGTCTCGTGTCGTCTTTTCTCTTCCAACAGCTCGGTGTACCTATGCCGGTATTCTACTGTATACTGCCTGCCTGCCTGCCTGCCAGCCATATACTCGTCTCTTTCCCAGACGGCGTATCCCACTGTAACACCGGACACAAGCTAGATCATCCGACCGTTTAGCGCCTGCATGCCGGACTTGTTCTCGACCCGATCAACTGCCAGTTCGTTCCTCTGGGCCCGCCTCTGCTTCTTCTTTGACAGCTCCCCCGGCTTCGACACTGGCACTAGTCCGTGCTACCTATCTTCCCTTTTAGCATCCCACAATTACTTTGACGGTACTCTTGACCCATCAAGCAGCGCGTCGTCTTTTGCCCAGAGCCCCGGTATTGTTAGGAATAAACTGGGCTTCCCGGAAGACCTATACTCCTCTGAGTAAGAGCTCCTCTCCTTGCGAGTTTGGCCACCGTCCTGCCGGCGGCTCGATATTTCCTCTGGGCTGCGGTTTTGTCCCATCCTCTCTTCGCTTTCCGGATCTCATGCTGGCTCTTGCTCTTCCTCCCCCTTAAGTACCATTGGACGTCCGACGACCAAACAAGACCTTTGTGTTGCCTGGTCACTCAGACACGCGGCAGCGGCAGCAGCAGCAGCAGCAGCAACAGTGACTCTAACGGATTACACCAGGAGCCTTCGCCGAGCGCTCACTCGCTCACGCCGACTTGTCACTCCACTGGCAAAGTTTCATCACTCGATCTGCTCTGGCATCGCCCTTCTTTCTTTGCCTCCCGGTGCCTTATCTTCCCTCGCTCTGGGGCAACACTCGGGAAAGCGCGCGGCAAACATTCTTCATCTTACTCGAAAGCCCTCTGCTTCGCAATCGTTCTGACTGCTTCGGATTAGCGTTCCACAAAGTCTGGACCTTCCAGTCCTCTTCGGCAGCCTGGAGCAGCAACCCCTGCCTCTGGCCCCGAAGTTCAGGTAAGAGACAGCCCTCCTTGAGTGGCGACTGCACCGCACTGAAGCCACGCCTCTCCACACGATGTGCATGCCTGGAGTTCCCTATCCTGGCCCCTCGCGTCTCGTCCCTTCGTCCTGTCCTCTTCGGCAGGTCCCCCTTCACTCCAGTACCAGAGAGGCTACGCCGTCCCCCCTGCTTCGGGCTCTTCTCTGCATTCGTATTGGACGCCCAGACGAGCTAATCGCCTTCCAGGAATTTCATTGAGCACACGCATTACACAGTCTTCATCAGAGCAGGGTTAACTGCCACAGATACCCTGGGGCGCTCAGAGGTGTGACTTGCCAGAAGAACCCCCCCTTTCCAACGGCTGTGCAAACCAGCCACATTGGCCACAACGTGGGCATTCGATCCTGCGCAGCAAATAACTCACCTCTTTGTGGCGCCCGGAATCACATACCCGTCATACTCTACTCCATCTGTTATTCCCTTGCCATCCTGGCTTGCTCTGCCGGAGCTTGTCAACTCCAGAACCCTTGAGGCTTGGACTAGTGCTTCGCCCAAAGGTATAAACAAACAGACGGACCTGTTTCTGGTGCTGTTGATCCCGACCACCGGTTTCAAAAGCTTTTTTTTCTCCTGCCAACTCCTCTTTGACAGTTTGTGGACGGCATAGTCTCCGACCCAAGGTCGCGCAACCACGTTACCAATGGGAGATGTTCAATCCCCCTCCGGCGCTCCCGAGTATCCGGTCGTGGATTCCCATCAAGGTTCGAACACTGTAGGTGTCTCGTCGCTTTACCTTGACGAAAAACCGGGAATGGAGGCTCAAGGTATCCCCTACCCGCAGCACCAGCAGCACGCCCCCCCGCAGCAGCATGCCTTCTCCTCCCAACTGGACATGGCGCAGCAACCCGCAACTGGCCGGCCCGGCATCTTCAACATGAACGGCATGGCGAACGCGCTGCCACAGGCTGCCATGAGACATAATCCCTACGTGCCTGGCGGCCAGCCGCAGCAGCATCACCAGCAGCAGCGGTTCAGCCCCGCAACATCCTCACCGTCTATGATGCCGCAAATGCCTCAGATGGCTCCCCAGTACCCTGGCCAAGCTGCGATGCCCATGGGAAACCCGCACTACTACATGCCACAACATCCGCAGATGCAGCATTACTATGCCAATCAGCTTTCCCCGGGCCAACAACCAACTCGACCGAACATGGGATACTACCCGAGCCAGATGATCATGAACCACCCACAAAGCGGCCACATGCCCCAAGGATACTACTATGCTCCGGCTGGCCACTATGGTCAGAGTCAAGCTATCCCGAGCCAAATGGTTTCCGCACAGTACATGGGAGGAACTGCGACACACAGTGACCCAAGAAGTATGTCGCAGATTTCGAACGGGGTTGATCTCAATAGCACACATGTTCCTTCAAGCCACAAGACCAGCGGTCAGTTATTTATGCATGGATACTTGAAGGCCAAGCCGTTGCTAACTGAGAGCATAGAAGCGGATGACGGCCGGTCCGGCATCGTTCGAGGTCCGCCGCGGAAACCGCGTCAAAGTGGTAAGCAGCCCCTCGTGGCTCCTTTGGATACAAGTCATTGATAGAACTAGGCCATGCGATTTGGATCGGAAATCTCCCACCTCAGACCGACTTGATGCACCTAGTCCACCATGTGTGTAAGGAAGCGAACGGCCTCGAATCCCTATTCCTGATATCGAAGAGCAATTGCGCATTCGCAAACTTCAAAGACGAACACACATGTATGACGGCCCAGCAGAAACTGCACGACTCCAAGTTCCAGTCCGTACGTCTAGTCAGCCGCCTGCGCAAGAGCACCGTCGAAGGTGCAACTGGTGTTACGGCGCCTACTGGTCCAGCAGCATCGTCTGGGTCGCAAACCCCTCACGATGTCACGCCGCAGCTGACAGACAAGGAGAACGCGACAGAGGACGTAACGCCCGAAACGAACGAGGTCAAACCAGTGACCACCGCCGGTGAGACGGTATCACAGAAGGACAAGTTTTTTATCCTAAAGAGTTTGACTGTGGAGGATTTGGAACTTAGTGTCAGAACAGGCATCTGGGCAACCCAGTCTCACAACGAAGAAACCCTAAATGCTGCTTTCAATGTAAGCGTGCCTCTCCCTTCCGATTTGGATCATTCGCTAACACGGCTAGGCGGTTGACAACGTGTATCTTGTCTTTTCTGCGAATAAATCGGGCGAATACTTTGGATATGCCAGAATGACTTCCCAGATCAACGAGGACCCCGAGGCCGCGATCAAGTTCGCTCCCAAGGTGCACTCTGTGGACGATGTTGATTTGCCCAAGGCGATCCCAACAGAACCCACGGAATTTGCACCCAAGGGCAGAATCATCGACGATTCATCGAGAGGAACCATCTTCTGGGAAGCAGAACGCGAGGAGGGAGACAGCGGGGATGAAGAGGAGGAGCACGAAGTGGACCAGAGCGACGTGAGCAGCCGCAAGAGCGGAAACCAGGAAGTTGATGGCACAACGAAGGCTTGGGGCAAGCCATTCAAGCTCGAATGGCTGTCGACCGCACGCCTGCCTTTCTACCGAACCAGAGGGTTGCGAAACCCCTGGAACTCGAACCGGGAGGTCAAGATTGCAAGAGACGGTACAGAGTTGGAGCCATCAGTCGGCAGGAGGTTGATTGGGCTCTTCAACAGAGTGCAGAGTCCCGGTCCCGGATCCGTGTCTGCTGCCATGCGCCCCGGTATGGCCATGATTGCAGGCTACCCTCCCATGAGGCCACAGTACCAGCAATAAGCCGATTTAAGACGATATTATTATGCGGGTGTTACGGCCCTGAAGCATACTCCCCTGGTTTTCAGCATCAGCTTGGGGGTTCGGCTCTTCACGGTTGGAAAAGGGGTGTTCACATTAATTGGACAATGGGCGCGTGCGGGCCATGGCAACCGATACTCATATATATGGCTATCTGGACGTTGGTTCTCACTGTACCTAATTCGACTGCAATTCTGTGTGGGAGCGCCATCTACACCTTTCATAGGTAACTCGGAGTTGTGGAAAGGAGATGCTTGGGCGAATTGTTGACTACCTACAAAAGTGCGGGAACAATGGTTGGCTTAGTGCGTGTTCTCTAACGGTTCCAGGCTTGCCAGCCAGTCTCTGCTCAGGCCTGCTGATACAGGTGAAGAGGTGTAGGAACCAGTTGAACCGGATGCTTCCATCGTGAACAATGAGTCCAAGGCATGTCGTCCATCAACTGTGGCACCTTTGCTGTGGCGACCTCCACAACTGTGGCTTGACCCTTGGAAGGGATGAACCTGGATGATCACAGCTCAGCTCTGAACCTTAAATGATCCGGGGGCGATGCGCGGTTCCGCCGCGGCCACGGTGCGTTGCTCATTGATTACAGGCTTGTTTGCCGGTTGATGTCGCCCATGGGGAGAAAATGGATACGAAAACCAAAGCCAATGCCGTGTATTTGATGGTGACATTGTTCCAGAGAGCCATCTGCTGCTGCTGTGCTCCTACTTGCCAGCCTAGGTATACTAGAACTGACTGGAAAAGTGGCGTGTAACCATTGGGGGGAGCTAAGCGCAAGGGTGTACACGCCACAATGGACTATCGAACATACCTTATTGCCAGCCTCTGTACTGGTTCCCCATCCGAGTTGCAGGTAAGATTAGGCAATATTATAAACATCTACGGCGGCACCCTTGAGCATTCGAATGCTCTCCATCTGATTGGGCGTAGCGGTGAAAGTGATCGCAAAGGGTGCCTACTTTCGACCTGGAAGTATTGCAGTGAGGCCTCCTCATCCCCTGCCCTTCTTCCCTGAAGCTAAACCTCCCTAGGTCGACGATATCGAGCTCTCTGAGGAGACACACCCCGTTGTCCGGACCGTCCTTTCTCGATGCGGAAGCGTGCATGAAACATGAGAATCGCGAACACGTTTGCAAACGGTGTGGGCATGTTCCTGGGAGATAAGTCGACGATTGAGGGGGGGGGGGCGGGATCCCGAAAAGGGCTGGGCGCCAGGACTTTGGAAAGCCTGCCGGGCTGGTGGGGCGGTTGGAGCTCGCTCCCGACACGGACCATTCATTTGATGACGATGGGGGTGCTTGATTGGCTGGAAGGATGCGAATTGCGACTCCAGCTCGGGGCCCAGAACTCTAAAAATTAAGCGAGTGAGAATGGAAGGAGAACGTACCCCTCCAGAAAGCTTTGGCGATGTAAAGCTCTTCGACCGTGTTCGAAGTTCATGTCACGGGATACCTTAGTGATGTCAAAATGATGCGACGGTGGAATTCCGTGGGCAGATTTGATGCAATTATACTGAAATTGAGTTTCTAAATGCTTACTCCAAGTGTATCCTCCAATTGTATGTTATTGATCAGCTGATGGGCGACGTTGTTAGTGGCGGAAGAGTGGAAGATGCTGGAAGCACCCAGCGACTTCTGAGCCTCGAAGTTCCTGGAAGTTCCTGGAAGCATCGCGACAACTTCCAGACTGATGACGATAGTTCTGTAACGTGCGACTTGTTTCCCGAAGCACCTCGTACCCAATTATTTGACCCATCAGCGATGCTTCCTGAGTCCTGAGGAAGCCACGGCAGTGCCGGCCTTCAACGTATAAATCGACCGTCTTGATCCCCTTTTCGACGGGATCCTTCTTTCCTCATCAGATCAGATCAGACAAAGAAAACAACAAGCAAAGCTACTCAGCAACGTTCAAAACTTTCAAACCCCAGACGTATCACCCTTGCGAATTTCTTCGCCTACGTTGAATACCACGATACAACAACCACTTACACACTACCACCTACCAAACAACAACGTCAAAATGGCCTTCTTCCCTCGCAACTTCTACAACAACTCCTCCGACGCTTCCTTTACCCCTCTCTTCCGCCTCCTTGAGGACTTTGACAACTACTCCCGCACCGGTGCTGCCAACAACAACGGCGCCCGCGGCACCCACCGCAGCCACATTCCCACCTTCCAGCCAAAGTTCGATGTTCGCGAGGTTGAGGACGCGTACGAGCTGTATGGCGAGCTCCCCGGCATGGAAAAGAACGATGTCTCGATCGAGTTCACCGACCCCCACACCCTCCACATTCGCGGCCGTGTCGAGAGATCGTACACCGCCGGCACCCCGCCCGCAGGACTCATCCAGGGCAACGGTGCCGAGATGAGCGGCGCCATCACCGAAGGGAACGAGAAGTCCCGCCAGCCCACCGTCGAAGATGAGGAGAATGAGAACGAGGGCAATAACAACAGCTCCGTCGAGAAGTCCGGCAAGAAGGAGCCGGTCGACAACGCCAAGTACTGGGTCTCGGAGCGCAGCGTCGGCGAGTTCAGCCGCGTCTTCAACTTCCCCGGCCAGATCTCTCAAGACGCTGTCTCGGCGAGCTTCAAGGACGGTATCCTCTCGATCCGCGTCCCCAAAGCGCCCAAGCACGAGGCCCGCCGCATCCAGGTCAACTAAACCGATCGGATGCGACTGACAACAATCACGACAATGTTATGACCACACACTGCGCATTCGAGGAGGAAGGTAGCATTCACGATTCTGTATTTCTACATGGCCAAAGTGTTTCCAGCGTTTCGCTTTTCGCATTGCAATGCTGTTAGTTGAAGGGATCCTACTTCTCTTCTGGCATTTGTAGCTAGTAATCAATCAATCAATCACCCATTTATAACCTATTTGCAAGTTCTTTCTCTTGCCGCGTGAGGTATGGTACACTAAACGATACCGAGCCCCTCAAGATGGCGGTGCTGTGTGAGAGGGAACAAACAAGTTGTCTCGAGCTTACAAACCTGCGCCGGGCCGACGACGTGGGATGAGGAAAGTGGCAGGAGTTGGTCGAACGCGACCTCAAAAGTAAGAGAAAGGATTACGATAGAAAACTAAAACCAAAACCAGCTCTTGTGTACGGGAAGCTCTATTTCACCAACAACCTGCTGATTGCACGTACAAGGAGCAGAAGTTCCGTTTAGTCTTTACGTGAGCCGGATGGAAGATCGGGATTCTGTATCCGTAATCGCAAGCAAAAGCCGGGGACCCGGCCGTAGCGGGACGCTAACTCCAGGCACACAGTGGGGCAGCCAGGCTTCTTAATTACGACACGTGATTTGGCGTGTTTTGTCCTCCGCCCATCGCCACCCCACGCTCCTGCTTGACGCGTCTTAAGAGTCCGCTCGCTCGTTCTCCCTATCATCATTCTCCTAGTTGCCTGCACCACCTGACTATTGACGAATCGCAGTGATTGATCACTTACAATCAATACAGCGACACGGTTTCCCACCTCTGGAAGAGAGCAATGGCCGAACCGGACGGCTACGAGGAAAGCCACAATGGCGATGAGGGCGTCGGCACCGGGCCCGGCGCGCCAACGCCACTCTCTGCACTTGAGGTACAATATCCCTGCGAATCCGCCCCGTTGACGTGGAAAATACTGATGCGGATTCGTGTTTAGGGGGTCGCAGGCTTGACCAAGCGTGATATTCAAATGGTGGTTGACGGAGGCTTCAACACGGTAGAGTCGGTCGCGTATACCCCGCGCCGAATGCTCGAGCAGATCAAGGGCATTTCCGAGCAGAAGGCCACCAAGATCCTCGCTGAAGGTAAGCCTGGCCGATTAATCCTATTTTCTTGAACTTGGCTTACCCTTTGTGCAGCCTCGAAACTTGTTCCGATGGGCTTCACGACCGCCACTGAGATGCATCAACGACGCAGTGAGCTCATCTCTATCACAACGGGCTCGAAACAGCTCGACACCCTTCTTGCCGGTGGTATCGAGACCGGGTCGGTGACCGAGCTTTTTGGAGAGTTTCGCACGGGAAAGAGTCAGATCTGTCATACGCTTGCGGTGACATGCCAGTTACCCTTCGACATGGGCGGTGGCGAGGGCAAGTGCTTGTACATTGACACCGAGGGCACGTTTCGGCCTGTTCGTCTGCTTGCCGTCGCCAACCGATTTGGTCTTTCTGGAGAGGAAGTCCTGGACAACGTGGCCTATGCGCGTGCGTACAACTCTGACCATCAGCTTCAGCTTCTCCAGCAGGCTGGTGCCATGATGTGCGAGACACGGTTCTCCCTGCTCATTGTCGACTCTGCTACGGCACTTTACAGAACCGACTTCTTGGGCAGAGGTGAACTATCCTCGAGGCAGACCCATCTTGCCAAGTTCATGCGTACACTACAGCGTCTCGCTGACGAGTTTGGTATCGCTGTCGTCATCACGAACCAGGTTGTTGCTCAGGTCGATGGCGGACCTAGTGCCATGTTCAATCCCGACCCGAAGAAGCCAGTCGGCGGTAATATCATTGCTCATGCTAGCACGACAAGAATCAGCTTAAGAAAAGGGCGTGCCGAGACCCGTATCGCCAAGATCTACGACAGTCCCTGCTTGCCTGAGAGCGACTGTCTGTTCGCGATCAACGAGGACGGCATCGGCGACCCTAGCCCCAAAGACCTGGAGAAGGATTAGGCGACGTGCAATGATACGTGGCTGGTCGAGAGCGTTTGTAATGGTGTTATGCGCATATCAGTGAGTTTTGATACGCCCCGGTTGGGAAAGATGGCATGCTGGCGTTGGACGGCAGGTTTTATGATGGAGTTGTGGTATTTCTGCTTCGACGGAAGCAAGCTAGGCCTTCAACATTTACTAGACAGAAAAAACACGATTAAAATGAAACGGAACAATTCGATCAATTTGACCCGTCAATACCTATAATGCCCAAGTTCTCGGCGACCTGAACGATTCTCAGCTGTTGTTGCTGTTCCCGCGTCGACGGACACGCCGTATAAACTTTAGAAACACTGTCAAGCGACACTGTAACAAGCTGGTTGCTGTATTGGGATTAGCCCCACAGCGCGTTGGAGCCTTCAAACTGGAAATTCCATCAACTCGAATCGCGACGAACTTTTGCCGTCGCAAGATTGCTTAATGCGCCGAGCCCGACCCGCGATTCCTGCGGTCATTTCCCTTTCTTCGACGGCGCGAGAAGCTTTCACAGACTAGGGTTGCAACCGCAATGGATTCCGTAGACACCCAATACCTCTACCGAGAGACTCGTCTTAATCTCGAACCAGCCTCCGCCTCGTCCATCGTCAACATCCGCGTCCCCTCACTGACGTCGAACGGCAGGGGCGCGACCCGCAAGCTCACAAATGACGACAAGAACGTCAGCGAAGATGAGGTCAACTTTCGTCTGAAGAGCTTGGCGCCCGCCTCGTCGGTCTACCACCGCAAATGGCATGCCTCGCCGCGTAGTTTCCTGTGGAGGTTGCTGGAGGATGGCCTGGTTCTGAGCCTTCGTGTCGTCGACACCTGCCGCCAGGAGAAGGTCGTCGATGCGCCTCTCATACTCAACTTCAGATTTACAGTGCCGATCCAGCCGTCATGCGTGGCCTTCGCTGACCCCCGAGAACACGATGCGCTCTCCATGTTCGTGCTCGACGAGTCCAACTCCCTATACTCCTTCAACCTACGACCCGACTTCTTCAGGAAGCGCTCCGCAATCGAGGCCGGTCCGGGTGATGCTTGCAAGGTCTACCAGCCAAAGGTTTTCGGTTTCAAGTACCCGCACCGCATGGTCGCTGCGAGCACCGACCAGGTTGTCATATCTCTACACGACGGAGGGCTGGTGCGGTTGGACCGGAATAAGACCCAGGACTGTAGGTCTTCTTCCCTCCCTGTAGGCGAGCTCGTCATTGACAATTTGCAGCGGCAAGCAACCCGTGGAAAGAGACCATCTACAACTCGCAAGGCTGGGCTCAAGGCATTCGCAGCTACCTTCCCTTCAAACAGAACCACACCATCCGATACCGCAACATTCATATGGATGCAAGCGCAGCGACGTCCATACAGGTGACGGATCTCGGCCTCGATGATGCGGCATTTCTCTTCACAGTCTGTCTAGACCACCGCATGCGTATCTGGAACCTGCGGACCGGTCAGATCCTCTTCACTGGAGATATTCTCAACGCCGCCCGCAGCCCCCAGGAGGTCGGCAAGTGGCAGATTGAGCCGACGCAAGCAAATCTTCTACAGGTGGTTGGCGACGGCACAGGCAACCGGATATGTGCCACGTTCTCGCCCGTTGGAGCGGGAGAGTTCAAGTTTTGGAGCATCAAGGCCCGCGATAGTGACACCGTCTACGTAGAAGACGCCTTCCCAGACACAACGCTTGTCCCCTCGTCGCCCTCTGTGTCAGACGTTTGGACCTTGGCGGACTTTGTCCTCTCAAATCTTGCCGATGGTGGGATCCAGTTATGGACGCTGTGGAAGAACAACATGACGTACAGGGTTCAGGAGCTTGATCTCAACAGGGACAACATTGCCGAGTCCTGGGAAAATGGATGGGTGTCGGTTCACATTGATACCAGCTACCCAACAGCACCAACTTCTGGGCCGTCTGATCCGACCGACCCGACCGAAAAGTGGTTGGAACTCATCCTTGCGCCTGGCCGCTTCACAAAGGCCACCCTTGAAACAGCTCTGTCCATCTACGAAAAGGGACTTTACTCACAGAAGGAGGGCGGAAGCTCAAAAAGCCAGAAGGGTTTGGCAGAGTCGATCTGCTCCGTACTCGCCTCCACAGCGTCTTTGGACCGGAACTCGGCTGGTGGCATGGATTACGGGCAGTTCCGAACCAGCAGCGAGACCCAATGGCGGAGGTTCTACCGCCTTCTCATCGAATTGGACAAGCAGCGTGGCGAAGCGGTCTCTCTGGTCCTCGACGCGGACTCTGATATGACATGGGTTGTTTGTGCAGACGCCATATCTGCCGTCAGAGAATGTAGCTCACTGGAGCGGCTATACTACAACCTCTCACGACCGGACGAGGGCACGGAAAGGGTGGCGAACCTGGTGGCTACAGGGATCGGCTTCCTCGATGCAATTTCCGACAGCATCCAACAAGTTTGCACGGCTGCACTGCGACCTGAGATATTCGAAGAGACGCCTAGGACGGATTACGAGAGAATCCAATATCTGTTCGACACCACCGCTTTGTGGCGTACCGTAAGCGAAGAAGACTGCGCCCAGGTCATTGAGAGCCTCGGACAGAACTACACCGGCGTCACAATGGATCTATACAAAAGCCTATCTGGCTTGATTGCGGCCACAGACGACTCCGGCAGCCGCAAAGCACGTCAACCCCTGACGGATTTTGGAAGAAAACTGATTGTCAAGGCCGTTCAGGAGACCATTGACCTGCAGTGGACGGTTATCTTCAGCCAGGTTTTGTTGTTGGTGCACATGGAGTTCGACTGGGAGCAGGAAGAAGACATGCTTTCCAAGCGACTCGACGTTGGCGCCGTGTTCAGACAATTTCTTGAGTCCCTTCGCCGGCTAGAGCTGCTCCGCTGGCTATCCAAGACCGAGATCACTGTTCCCCTCGGCAACAAGCACGAGCGCAACGGTTCATTCTCTGGTTCGCCTAGTACCTCTAAGCGATCGGGCGACGAGTCTCAGACGGTCACCGCGCTGGAAGGCAACGTGGGCCACCTTCTCGGTTTTGGCGACAACCGAAACGAACCCCTCGCGGCGAGCATTACGGATATCGTCACAGATCTCTGTGCCTCCAACAGCGACGTCGAAGTGTCGCCCACTCTGATTCAGTGCTCCCTCATCAGGAGAGAGCGAGCCGACCTTGCTTTGGAGCTCACACCTTACTGCACCCAGACACCTTTTGCCATCTACATCCAGGGCCGCGTCTTCCTTGCTTTGAAGGACTTTGCCCAAGCCGCCTTCCATTTCCGCAAAGCGGCGATCGGCATGAGTATGTCCGACCTTCCCTGCACATTAAAACTTTGCTGACATGAGATGCAGGCGTCAAGGATGTCGATGTCGACCGACACAGCAGCGGCCTCCTAGATGACACCGAATGGAACCTGCTCAACAAAGGACCAGCTCGGTACCACTGCCACATTGTAGCTCTCTTCGAGAAAGCCAAGGCCTACTCCTTCGTCATCGAGTTTGCCGGCCTTGCCATCCAATACTCGCACGCCAGCCCCGAAGCTGCGCTGGTCAGGAGCGAGATGCTCAGCCGCCAATTCAACGCAGCGACGGTGCTCTCACGCTTCGACGTTGCTCACGCAAGTCTGTTGGCCATGAAGGACAAAGCTATGCAGCTCTCGTCCCTCCGCAAGCTGGTTGACAAAATGTCTGAATCCTACCACAACAGCGAACTCATGTCACTGCCGTTCCCAGGCTTGCAGGATTCGATCGACGAGATCCTAGCCCAGAGGTGCAAATCGACAATGGACGTCCTCAGCGGCACCCCGTACCACCAGATTCTGTACTCGTGGAGGATCAAGCACAACGACTACCGTGGGGCCGCTACCGTGCTGCTGGACCGCATCCAGAAACTACAGCATGCCGGCGAGGGCGACAAGTTGATTGGTGAAGATATTCTCGACACGGCCGTGACCAAGCAGTACCTGTTACTCATTAATGCCCTGAGCTGCGTCGACGCCAAGCAGGCGTGGATCTTTTCGGAGGAGCTGCCGCCGCCCAACTCGCGAGAGACCACGAACTTCCAGGGCAAACGCAAGGTCGTTACATTGACCGACTTGCGGAAGCAGTATCAGGACGAGCTGGACAGGATCGCCGCCATCCAGAACAACCAGTTCGGCTTTGAGACGGACGACGTCATGGATATTTTGTAGCAGCGTCAAGGAGCCTGTCAGATAAAGATACCAACGAAAGACGAGGATAAGAACGAGAAGGAAAAGAGCTGTACAAGTAATCGACATGATCCCGGACACAAAAAGAATAATCCTGGACACCAGATACCTCATGAACTGCATGGATTGGGCTGTGGCTTTTGTTTGCTTATAGGTCTCGCGGTGGAAGAAAAGGATAAATTCCATATTTTCTCGTATCAGTGCAGCAGACCCAGCTCTGTCTTTACCCCAAAACGCCGTGACCTTATGCTAAAACTGCGCGTGACCCACTGGATGAAGACTACCTCTCGTGACAGCTCACTCAAACCCCGGTATCATCATCATCATCATCAACAACAACAACAACAACCACGGCACATTACTTATAAACCACACCGTCCACTTTCAAAGGTCTCTACGCTTGAATGGGAGTGGGCCCCATGAGCTTGGGGTTCTCCGGGGCGGCGGCCATAATCATGTTGGGACCGGCGATTGCGTCCGGGGCTTGCCTGTAGAGGATGATTTCCGATTGCTTGAAATACCTGCGTGCGTCTGACGCGTCTTATCGTTAACATGGTCTGACAAGGATGAAATGGACAACGTCGGGGGAGGACTCCTCACCTTCGTCGATGAGCACCAGACTGAGGTAGTATCGGGTCGAGAACTTCTTGTTCACATCCCGGAACGTCGGGGTCAGGTCGAAGCCGCCAAGGAAGAGGCGGATGGGAATGGTCTCTCCCCTCGAAGGCGAGCCGTCCATGATCTGCCCGGTCAGTCAGTATCCAGCGCATTCCACAAGGCCGAACCGGGGAGCCTACCTCGAACCGCACCAACGTCTCGCTCTCGTTATATTGGTTCGGCGCCGCGCCCGTCGTCTCTCTCCGGATGATGGACAGTTCCATGTGCTTGATCTTGAGGCGGACCAGCAAGAAGTATATGCGGCCGACGATGACGTCCTTGAGGTGATATTTCGACTTGGAGTACTCGAACTCGATGTGCAGGCAGTCCTCGATACCAACGTCCATCTTGATGGACGAGTTCATCTCAGGGGGTATGCGGTACGAGTAGACCCAGATGTCTTTTTCGCGGATGACGTCGGCCATGCGGCGGGATACGGTGACGCGGACAAAGTAGCGCAGCTTGACGTTGATGCCATTGTACGACTCATACTGCTTCTCGACGTTTTTGAAGTTGAAGTCGAACGTCTGCGGGTGCTGCAGCTCGCCGGGGGCGGCGAGCTCCTGGACGAGCGAAAGGAATTCGTAGTGGTTTCCACGATCGAAGAACATCTCTTAGTGTTGTGGTCAGCGTCAGACGAGAGGAGAGGGGGGACGTCCTCGGTTTGGTTACGCGGTGGTAGTGGTCCGACAACTTACCTATCGTGCCGATGAACTGGACTTTGATGCCCGTATGCTCTAGCCGCTTGCCGTCCTTAGGTCTGATGGTGACGGCGCCCTTGACGCTCTCGCCATCCATGTACAGCGGCGCCTTTTCGCGGCGGTTCTTGTCAAGTTTGACGTCCACCATAGACCGCTCATCGGCGTCTTCCAACACGATGTCGATATCGACGGGGGTCGAGAAGAAGTACGACATATTGGCGTATGCGGGGATGCCCGGATCTCGCGCGCGAAAGGCGTTGGTTCGTACCGGTTCGGAGTCGGAGAGAAAGAATGGGCGTCGTCCCAGCTGCGAGTTGTCCGGTCGCGGGTTGGAGGCTGGTGATGGGGGTATATTAGAGCGATTGGCGCCGGAAATTATGGGAGTTGGAAGAGCTTCGTGGCTGACGTATATCTCTCTCTAACTGTACGTGCACTCGGCCTGCGCTGCTTGTCGGATTGCGCCAAGCCAAGGTGGGCGGACAATTGGAGCTGTCGAGAATGGCACCTCTCATTGGCTAGAGCTTACACGTGAGATAGGCACCTATCTACTAGCCACAGTGAGTGGCTAGTTGAAGAAGTGCTGTGGCTCAACCTTACCAACCTAGACCCTTTCCACCGCCTACTGCATTTGAGAGTAACCGCACAGACCACACAGGGCTTGCAAACCCCCATCACTCGGCGCACCGCCGGGCTCCGAATCGCAACTCTGAGCCGGCTTCGAAAAGTTCGTCTTTTGGTTTCGAGAAAAAGTTGTCCATCGCCCAACGAAACAGACCCGTCGCCCAGTAGATCGCCCAGTCGACAAGCCTCCTTCTCCCCTCCCCCGACGTCAAGATGAGATACATTCACTCCCAGGAGAGCCTGACGGTTCCTCAGAATGGTACGTGAAAAGCATAGCCGACGTCGTCAGCGTAGTCTTCGAAAGACACGCAGCGATTAAGCACACAATACACCGCGAAAATCCCACTCGTCAACCACGATGCGGCCCCTTGCGAGCTCCGCCGAACTCTGAACTTTAGGATACTATAACACCTCGTGTCGCCATTCGCTGTTCGGGCCTCGGCCTCCTCTGCCTTTCTCTTTTTGTCGCCGATGACCCCAGTCTGAGGCTGCGAACTATGAGCAGACTGGGGGGGGGACCAGAGAGTGCTCGAGGCGGACAACGCGGCATGGGTTTTTGGGTTGAAAAGTTTAAGACTGTGGATGAGCTCGAAAGGAGCAGTAGTGGCAGGCAATTGAATGCATGCTGACTTGGATTCTCCAACAGTCAAGGTTCACATCAAGTCCCGCGTCGTCACTGTCGAGGGCCCCCGTGGTAAGTACAATATCTCACCTCCTTCCCAGCCATTGCGACCCCTCCTAGGGTCGCGACTGGCGGTATCTCGACGCCGAGTGCCATGCGCCTCGCGGCGAGAGACTCTCGAAGCCAAGTTGGCTTACACCGTCTGCAGGCAAGCTCGTGAAGGACCTGTCCCACTTGGCTGTCAACTTCTCCCAGCCGACCAAGGGCACCATCAACATTGAGATTCACCACGGCTCAAGAAAGAACGTTGCCACCCTCCGCACCGTCCGCACCCTCATCAACAACCTGATCGTCGGTGTCACCAAGGGCTTCAAGTACAAGATGCGCTACGTCTACGCCCATTTCCCCATCAACGTCAACCTGGACAAGAACTCCGAGACTGGTGTGTGGGAGGTCGAGATCCGGTATGTTGGCCCTCTTCCTCGGTGTGACGACATGAATTGTGACAGGCGACTAACATCATCTTAGCAACTTCATCGGCGAGAAGCTCGTCCGCCGCGTCGTCATGCGCGAGGGTGTTGACGTTGCCGTCTCCACTGCTCAGAAGGATGAGCTCGTCCTTTCTGGCAACTCTCTCGAGGCCGTCTCCCAGTCCGCCGCCGATATCCAGCAGATCTGCAAGGTCCGCAACAAGGATATCCGTAAGTTCTTGGACGGCATGTACGTCTCCGAGAAGGGCAACATCGAGGAGGACGCTTAAATACGTCTCTGAAATCCTGAGAAATTGAGGATTCTTGATGTAATGAAGCCGTGTATGGAGGGGAGCGGGGAAATCCAAAAAAGTCAAAATGGTCATGTTTTTTTCCGAGGACTATGCAAAAGAGCAACTGGGTTCTGGGTCTCAACTTAGGCGTGGCCGGGGTTCCATTTTATTTTGCATCGTGTAACCCAAGGGTTACCGTACGAATCACATCACAAAGTCAAGAAAGACGTTACCAGCTCCCTTCCACCGAGCGGATTTTACCCCCTTAACACTTTACGATAACTACTATCTGCATGAAGACTTTTCATGGTGAACTGATACCCACGCAAGCGTAAAAGAATGAAGAAGAAAATATCATTTCCCGCACCTAGCAGCGTGATTATGTGTTCAGGAGAGGGAATGTTGAATCTGGTGTGCAACAGTAGCACGGAATCTCATCCAACCGACACATTGATGGCCCTCGTAGACATTGGTTTTTGTGATCATAATTGATGTCCGGTTGTCGATAGGGCTACTCAAGCGACTCGGACCGTACAAACATGGAGTCAATCAAGAGGCTAGGCCAGCCCTGCAGCAGAACTGCCGCTGCATCCTCGCAGTCTGTATTCTCAGTAGGGGGAGGGGCATGGCAGCAAGTATAGGCAATGCAATGTAATCTTAATCTATTCCACGCACACAAACCGTACCGTACCGGCTTCGCGGGCGCAGTAAGTGTTCATCCCTACTCTTGGTGGTTCCGACATACTTGGGCCGCAGACGCGCGCGCGCCCGTGCCCTTGGAGCACTGAGAGCCGTGCCACGACCACACAATTGAAGAACAAGATTGATCTGACTAGAGATATGTAATTCATTCCTTGTATTATAGGCGGCTCTGAAGAAGCTTCTTCCAATTGTCTGCCTACCGAGATTTCGTCTATGCCATTAAAACATTCTGGCCATCTTACATACTATATGTGGGGAGGCTGTGGTTGTGATGTGTCATGCTTATGGTGAAGAGAGAGAGAGAGGGACACACCATAAGGAAAAGAACGGGCAGGAAAACGCTCATTATTCAAAAAGATGTTCCACCCGCCCCAACAAGACACTCCTCATCGTTGCCGTCTCCAAACTAGGTGGCACCTCCCTTTTGACCTTGTTCATCCAGAGGTGTCGTTTTTCTCGCTCAATCTTTCGTTCTCTCATCGTCACCGAACCCCATCCACTCTTCGTCTCTCGTACGGCGTCGTGTCTCGTCTCCCGAGTCGTCAGGAATCAAAACGCAGATTCATACCGACCATCTCCGTAACGCCAAAATGAATAAGGATAAGAAAAACAATAGTACCAATTTATATACGTGTCGAAGCATGTTCGGAGCTTCGGCAGGGCCTTATATAGAAGGCGGCCGAGTACCTATGCAATATTTTGCGGTCGAGAAAACGTAGGATGCTTCGCTACCTCCGTGAGTGGCGCGTCGTGCGGGTGCCGCGTGTTTGACCGGTTCGGTGAGTTCTTCCACCCGAGCTGGAGCTGCCTAGGTAGGACGTCAGATCCGATCGAGTCCGAGAATCCGACGAAGACTCACTGGGACTTGTCCCCGTGTACGAGTAGTACGAATCAGTGTAGCTCGACCGCGGCTTGCGCGCTGGCTTGTCCTTCTTAATGTTCAACAGCGCCAGCAACGTCGCCGCGGCGGCTCCAAGGCCCAACCACTTAGCGCCCTCCTTCTTCTCCTCATTGCGGCGCGCAGCGGGTGCAGGACGGCCGCCGCCCGCGAACCAACCGGTATGCGAGGGGCGGTGGGAATGGGCCGAGGGCATGCGGCTGCCGTGGCGCGAATATCTCTCTTCGACGACCTCGACCCGCTCACGGCTGTGCTCCTTCTTCTTCTTGCCGCCAAAGATGAGGCCCCAAAGACCGCGGGCGATGCAGCAGAAGCAGAGCAGCATGAGCAGGCCAAGGCCAGCGATAGTGCCGATAACAATACCCGCGATGGCGCCGCCGCTCAAACCTCCGCCAGTGCCCTCGTTGGTGATGGGCACAACTGTTCCGGTTCCAGTTGAGGTTGCCGATGCAAAGGTGCCCGTGGCTGCGGTGCTTGTGATGCGGTAGGGGGCCGAGAATTGAGTGGTGATTGTCACGCCTCCAGAGGTAACGGTCGTGATACCTCCACCCCAGCCAGCTCGCTGCGCGCATTGTCCCGCGTAGGCACAGTACTGATAGGCGGCGCAGCAGATGTTGCCGCATGCAGTCTCTCCTTCGTGCTGTGGAACACACGTGCCTCCAGCTCCCACTCCTCCGGCCTTTGTTGTGGCGGGCCAATCTGTTGTGATGGTGCTGGTGAAGGTGTTGGTCTCGGTCCAGGTTGTGGTGAAGATACCATATCCCCCACCACCGTTGATGGTGCTGCAGCCAGCGATATTGTTGAGTGTGTAGCACTGTTCGCCAGAGCCGCAGCAGTATTGGGAGTCAACGCCGCAACGCTGGACACAGTCGCGCTTCATAAACTTGTCTCCAAGTTCATAGAACAGGTTGTTGGCCACATTTTGCAGAGGGTAAGGGTGGGCGGAAACCAGGGCGGGTGCGGACGCCAGCAGCAGGAGACCGGCGACCAGAGGGGCCGCAACCGCGTGCTTGCGCCGGCTCATTGTCGAGAGCCAGGAATGCGAGGAAGCCGAAAGCACAGCGAGGTGGGGACTGTAAGTGAGCTCTCGCCCACGCTTGCCTGGTTGGTCAGCTCAATGGGGATATGTCGTGGAATGAGCTGTCTCTTAGCCTCGCGAGCGTCTCCTGGTGAAGAAGGGAAGGAGCGGGAGGAATGAGGTTTCGGTTTGAAGTAAGAACAATGAGGTATTAATGGTCGGCGGGAAAAAGACGAGAGTCAGGCGGTAATGGTATGAGTGTGAGTGTGCTGGCCGACCTAGCCTCTTAGGGTGCAAAGGTGTCGGCAGTGACCGACTCGTTGGGATGATGTAGGGTCCTTGGGTGTAGTAGATGGACGGGGAGGGAAAATAGAACCAAGAGAATGGAAGGAAATAACGAATCTGCAGGTAGGTTTGGTTTAAGAGAGAAGGCGCGGACGAAATGGGAGTGTCGTATTACTCGGTTTGGGCAGAGAGGCAGTCGTTTTTTTTTTCTTCTTCTTTTTTTTCCCTTCTTCCCCTCCCCTCGCGGGTCAGTTCCCAACCTCCTCTCTTCGTCCGAGTCCAACCTCTCAATTTTGGTGCCGCTGTCACTACACACCTACAGCCGCACCCACACAGACAATCCCACAATGCTACCCTCGATTAATGCAAGGTTTTGCAGGGATCTAGCTGCTGGCCAATCTCTGACAAAGGGGCTCTGAAGATTGGTCTCGATTGCGCGATTCCGTCACGGTTGCTGCGGTATTCTGCTCTTGTTCCTGAAGATCGGGCGCCGAGGTGGTTCCTTGTCTTGGGAGACCAAGACACCCGAAAGACAGAGAGTTATGAGTGGCCCGGTGCGGGGAGATGCCTGTATGAGCTGGCAGACGGGTCGTTTAAGCCTTTGTTACTGGCCCGGCTCAGAGCGCCTTGTTTCCACATGTTTACCTGCAGGGGTCATCGGTCCGTCCACTGGACGACAATCGATAGGCAGAGTAAGCCTGGTTAGGCTACTCGACCTAGTGTATTCGTACGAAGGAGAGAGAGAAAGAGCGTGTAGCGTGTGCGTATGCTTGTTTGCCCTGTCTCCCTGGGCCGTCGTCCGTCGCGAAGCTACCGCAATGAGATCATACTCGTTTGCATCCTGGTCATGAGACCAGCAGTGACTCTCACACAACAGGGCGGGATGAACAGCATCTCTGACGATGTAGGGCAAACTCTTAACGAAATTACGGCTGTTGCGCTTCGACTGTCTGAATCCCTTACGTCGTGATGCGATCCTCGGCAGGCACCAGTCCGTGAGTCCCGCAACTTTTGACGTGGTCGACCGACGGAAGCTATACCGGTAGGCTAGGAGCCCACGGTCCATCACGAAGGTGACGGTGAAGCCCTGGCTAACGGACGCCCTCTATGATAGGTATTCAAGGGACTCGTGCCTTGCATACGGCGGCGTGGACTAGCAAACCAGTTTCGAACATGGATAGCTTGTGCAGAGCAGACAAATGATCGGCGGCCAGCTCTGGATCCATCTCGCGAACCGAGTATTGTCAACAACTGCACTCGAGAAAATCGGGTGGTTGGATGTCGGAGCAAAATGGTGTGTGAAACGGCGAGCCAAGCTTCTGGAATGGATCCGAGTGCACCGCCGCAATCACGTTAGCGAAGGTCGTCTTCATTGGCCGTGGGTAAGCTGTGGTGGAGCACGCAGAGCTTCCGCCTGTGGCTGATGTAGAACTGGACCCCAAGCCAATCAAGTGCCTTCAACCTGACACAGTGACTTGGAGCAGGGAACTGCCCCAAAAACTGGGCAGCAGGCGCGGCTGCGGCTGCGGCTTAAGAGCATTACGTTCGTCAGACAGTTTGCAGCCGCGAACCACCTACGATCCTCAGCACGCCGAACCCATCCCCTCTATCCGTTTCCTCAACAGCACGACTGTCGGTGACGCAGGTCCATCTCAAATTGAAGTCGCCTGGGTTGCTACATCCCCTCGACTCGCCCGCCATGTCGCTCGATACTCCCACGTATCTGGGCTCGCTGCAGGACAACATCCGCCAGCGGCCAATCCCTTGGGATGGTGCTGTTCGAGCAGGCACCATCACTGAGGACCACCTGGCCCGCATCCGTGCCGTCGACAAGGCGAAGAAGCCCGAGGCAAGGAAGGAAATCGTAGAAGGAGACCTCGATGGCTACCGTTCCATCTTTGTTGGCGAACCGGGGAAGCCCTCAGTGCTCGAGTCTGCGGGGAAGCAGGCCAAAATCGTTCAGTACATTCTCGTCCTCTTGGCCGACCTCTTGCCCAGTATGTTCTGCACTTTCCTCCTAGCCAAATCCATCGGTCCGGAGACAATCCCTGTGATACCCTTCACTCTTTCGCCTTACGCCTCGATCGATACGTATCGACGTTGAGGTTTAGCCGTTCTTTTGAAACAGCCAACTAATGCCACTATCTCCAACCTATAGGTGTACCATCGCTCTCCAAGGCCATCCTAAAGAGCAGCGACCCCTACAAACACTTCCTACCCTTGCTTGCCCACTCCAACAACACCGAGGACCCGATCCCACTGCTCACCTCGACGGCTTTGACCAAGCTCATGTCACTCGCAGGCGATGAGTCGCAGGCAACCAAGAATGCCATCCCCGTGCTTCTCTCATACCTATCTGGTCTCGCGAAGAGCTCCGATGCTGGTCTCCAAGACATTGCCGTTCAGGAGTACTCCTCCATCCTCTACGGACATACCTCTAGACAGCAGTTCTGGAACCAAAGGAGCGAGACAATTGCGCCTCTGATTGAGATTCTCAGAACAGCGGCCGGTATTGGAAGCAACGGCAGCTCGTCGGCAAGCATATGGAGTGGCACTGCGCCCACAAGAGCACCAGGCTTTGAGGGTGCGCTCGGTGGCGGTGTCGGTCTGCAGTTGCTGTACCATGTCCTGCTGGTGATTTGGCAAATGAGCTTTGAGGCCGAACAAATCGGCGACGAGTTGAACGAGTACGTTTTAATCCATTTGCAGATCGTTTGAAAGCTAACCCATTGGCAGCGAATACGACGTCGTTCTCCTGTACACCCAGCTCCTACGTCTGTCGCCCAAGGAGAAGACGACTAGGTTGGTTGTTTCGACGCTCTTCAACCTACTCAGCAACAACCAGAAGTCACTCCTCCCTACGGCGGTGCTTGCGAGGCTGCCCTCGCTCCTCGAGAACCTAAGCGGCCGCCACCTCACCGACCCTGACCTGCTCGAGGACGCCCAGCAACTGAAGGAGCTTCTCGAGGAATACACCAAGACAAAGACCACATTCGACGAATACGTTGCCGAGGTCGAGTCCGGCCACCTCCGTTGGTCACCGCCTCACAAAAGCCAGGTGTTCTGGGCCGAGAATGCGCGCAAGATCCTGGAGTACGAGAACGGAGCAATCACGCGTAAGCTGGCGGAAATCATGAAAAAGCCGTGGGACAACGACAAGGCCGTCTTGGCAATTGCTTGCAACGACGTTGGGGCGTTGGTTAAGGAGGTGCCCGAGAAGCGATACCAGTTGGAGAAGCTCGGGCTGAAGACAAGAATCATGGAGCTAATGGGAGAAGCCGACGAGAACGTCAGATGGGAGAGTCTGAAGGCACTGGGCGGCTGGCTGAAGTACAGCTTTGAGAATTGAAAGTGTTTCCATGGCGACTAGTATGGCTATCGGTGCCTCGCGAGGGGCTGTTTTGTAAGTATAAACGGATGACAAGCATTACTCGGGCAGTTTAGAGTGGACCGGGAGTCTTTTTTCCCCCTCCTTGCATGTTGTTTAATCGGCCAACGCTCTCGGTCGAAAAATCGTTATACATCTACCTTGGCTATCCCATAATAGCTCGTCCAGACAAGTGACGGGATGACGGTCGAGCCTACATAGTGATTTCACCAGTGGAGCATCGTGACTGTGGGCCAAGACGTAACACCACGGGTAGACACCGTGGGCTGCTTCTCTTGGTGGCCCGGTATTGCCAACCAAGGTGATGTGCGGCAGAAACCTACCTATGGCATGTGTGTGGCCATCTAAGAGCAGGCCCTTGCGGCGGAAAACCACCCGAGGCGCATCATGACACTCGGATAACGTCAAGGGATCGGCTACATATCTCGTCTTCCGCTGGCTCAATAGGAAAGGTGGGACCATCTAGATACGTACCTGGAAAGAAAGATGCCTACTAAAGGTACGGAGTAATGTATTCGCACTTCGGAGCTTAACATACGGGTGGTACGTGCCCAGTGGGGGGGCGTCACCCCACACACCTAAACGAATACCCCTCAATGGTGATTCTAGAATCTCCAGTGTGGGAGGATCCCAACAGAAACCCCACCGAGAGAGAGCTCTCGTGGTTCAGGGTCCATAGCTTACCACAGCTTCCGGCCGCATGTCCGATCGTGTACCCTCCAAACCCTTTCCCAAACGCCGAAGGGCGGTACCGCTGTTGTCTGTCTGCCTGCCCACGAACAAAAACCAGACACACCCGCGACACAGCCCGCACCCACGCACGCACACCTCCCTCTTCACCTTTTCTTCTGCTCCCAACTCTCTACTATTCCTTACCACAAAGCACCTGCCCTGCTCGCGGTCGACAAAATGGCACCCAAGGCAATTGTAGCACCCTCGATTCTCGCAGCCGACTTTGGCAACTTTGGCCATGAATGCTCCAAAACCATCGAGCAAGGAGCTGATTGGCTTCACGTCGATATTATGTACATATACCCCGCCGCCATGAAAACCGAGCACACGATCACCTTGCGACCAGCTCTCTCTCCTAAGAGGGGAACTGGCCGTAAAATGGACGCTTTCACTTTTCCAAAGACGTCAAGCTAACCATCTTTTCACTTTAGGGACGGCCACTTTGTTCCCAACATTTCATGGGGGCCTGGCGTCGTCGCTAAGATTAGAGGCCATGTTGAGAAGCCCATCGAGGCATGGGGCAAGGGCACTTTCGATTGCCACATGATGGTCTCCGAGGTGAGAATACCCCCCCACCCCCCCCCCCCCCCCCCTTTCCTAGCATGCGTGATCGGGCGGCAACATACCCAGTTGTGCACTGTCATGCACAGAAGCGTAATCCGGCTGACGCATGTCGCCAATCCAGCCCAAGAAATGGGTAAAAGGCATGAAGGACGCCGGCGCAAACCTGTACTGCTTTCACTATGAGGCCGCCTTCTCCTCCAACTCAGACAACCCAGAGGTCCAATCCAACGAAAAGACGAACCCCCGCGCGCTTACTCGCTTTATTCACGAACAAGGCATGCTGGCCGGTGTTGCCATTAAGCCTGCGACTTCTGTCGACGTTGTTTGGGAGCTCCTCGAAACCGAAGACCCCCTCGAGAGGCCAGACGTGAGTTTCTTCCCCATCTCACAGTTTGGTTTTACGAGGCTCTGTTACAGCAGAAAATGGGGCCTCCGCGAACGCGCATTGGACTGACAAGGGTTTCCCCATAGATGGTTCTCGTCATGACGGTCGAGCCCGGATTTGGCGGCCAGAAATTCATGGCCTCGCAGCTGCCCAAAGTCCAGGCCCTGCGCGAGAAGTACCCTGAGCTCAATATCGAGGTTGACGGCGGGCTGACGGGCTCCACCGTCCACCAGGCCGCTGATGCGGGTGCCAATGTGATCGTCGCGGGTAGCGCTGTTTTTAGTGCACAGGACCCCGCAGCAGTCATCTCGCTTCTGAGGGAAGCCGTCGAGAAGAAGAATGGCAAGCCGTGAGGCACGCCTTCTCAGGACGCCCTGTTTACGGCCACGTTTTGATGACATTTTCTCCTTGCGTAGTTGCAGCTTCTGTTTTTGGTCTTGTTTGTTCTTGTTACAAGGGAAAAGCAATGGAGCCCTGGGTTTTATATTTGGCGCACATAAGTAACAGACGGACAGCAATCTTCGAATGGTGGGCGGGAGTTGTTGATCTTTCTAATCCTAATTTCAAAACATCTTTTACTACAATCTTACTCCTTTTGTCGTAATGCCTTGTCCAAGGCTGCCACAAAGCTCTTGACTTCATCGACTGGAAAGAATCAGCGTCGCTCGTAGGTTCGAAAAAGGGGGGGGGGGGGGGAGGTGTCTTGTTGTCTTACGGCTATTGTAATGCACCATGCTGACTCTCACAATCCCATCTGCGGGGTCGAGACCCAAGATTTCCTTGATGAGGCGGTAAGAGTAAAAGTGGCCCCATCGGAAGCCAAAGTCGGTCTCCTTTTCCACGACTGCGACAAGCTCCTTGGCGCCCCACCCCTTCACCCTGAAGCTGATGGTTGGCACTCGGTGCTCTGTCCCGGCGTCCGTCTCGCCGTACACCGTCACGTCGCCGCGGCCGTTGAGGTACTCGAGCATCGTCGACTGCAGCAGCCTCTCCTGCTCAATCTTGGACTTCCACCCCTCAGAATCCGGCGTGCCGAGGTACTCTAGCACCCGCGGCACGGCCGAGACGAGCTCGTAGCTGCCCCCAGCGAGCCCGAGCTTGCCCTCGAGAGAGCCGGACGGGTTGAAGAAGTGGCCCAGCGAGCGCATGTGGCGGTCCTGCGCGGCGCGGCTGGCGTACAGCATCGCCGTGTGCGGACCGTACACCTTGTACCAACTGAAGGCGAACACGTCGATGCCAAGTGCTTTTACGTCCACGGGCCGATGCGGGGCGTAGGCCACGCCGTCGACGCACACGAGGCCCTTTGGCGTCTCCTTGTGGACGGCGGCGGCTATGGCAGCAACATCGTGTATCGTGCCGAGGATATTGCTGGCGTGGGTGAATGCCACGAGACGGGTCTTTTCCGAGAGCAGGGGCTTGAGGTTCTCGACAGTGAGTTTCGGGTTAGGCGCGCCGGCGGGCTTCCACCATTTCACGGTGAGGTCTTGGCGC
The DNA here is from genome assembly GCA_030867225.1 of Colletotrichum caudatum. NCBI lineage: Eukaryota > Fungi > Ascomycota > Sordariomycetes > Glomerellales > Glomerellaceae > Colletotrichum > Colletotrichum caudatum. Next base: position 361,238 of record MU846006.1, on the reverse strand, counting down.
GAGGCGAGGTCGAGCCAGGAGGCGATGTTGGCCTCGTGGTCGACTGCGGAAACGATGATTTCTTCACCCTTGTCAAAAGTGAGGGCGTGGGAAAGGTTACGGAAAAGCTGGGTCGTAGAGGCACCGAAGACTGGCGCTGATGTCAGTGAGCCGTTCATCTCGGGCTTGATGTTTGAAGTATTGGTTCCTACCGATTTCATCGGGGGATGCATTGATGTACTTTGCGCCGGCCTCGTAGCCCTCGCCGTACGCGGCCGTTGCCTGCTGACCGACCTTGTATGAGGCGCCCAGCTGAACGTTGGTCTGCGACAGATATTCTCGGACCCTGGCGAGTGTGAGCAAGGTGGTGCCCTTCGATTACAAGAGCAAAAAAAGACGCACGAGTCAATAACGGTGCCTAGAGTCTGGCTTCCGCCTGCGTTGTCGAAGAAGACTTGATCCTGAGCTAGAGCCGGGAACTTGGCTCTGGTAGCCGCGATGTCTAGCTGAGCGGACATGGTGTAGGTCTCGCGGGTCGGCAAGACGTATGATACAAGCCTTTAGGTAGGGGTTTCCGAGCGTTGTGAGAGGGATGAGAGAAACAAAGCTATCTCAGTGGTAGTAAAGACAAGTGAACAAGCTTCCCGATAGAGACCAGCTTCCTAACTCTGCTGGAAACCCATAACCACTCATTCACGGATGCACGACGTTCTGCGAGGGGCAGCACTGCTCCTGCGGCGGGGATGGAGGGGCACGAAAAATGGGGCGCGGGGGTCGGCAGTCGGTGACGGCTCGTCCGAGGGTCCGCGTCCGCTGCCGCGCTAGTGAGACCATGGACAAGACCAGGTCCCAGGCCTGCGGCCACAACTGATAATGAAGGCGGCCCGGTGGGAGTACGGACCAACAAAAAAAGTACTGACAACATCTGAGAACAAAATGAGTCGTATGCCCATCTGGGTTAGCGCATTGCTTCCAAGGGTGCACATGCAAACTCGGGCGCCTAGAGTGAAGAAGCGCATGGCGGATGGATACAGACAGTTTCGGTGGCATTGGTCGCTCGCCAGCCAGGCTGGCGGTTCGCAACGGCGCTTGATATGTCATGCAAGTTCCTGAACACGTACGTCTCAGAGCTGAGAAGCGTCCTCGGGTTCGCATCCCACTAGGTTCTTGCTGCCAGTTGGGACGGGTAGGCCGCACACTTGATAGGAGCGACCAAAATCCGGAGGTGTTTGCGCACTCTGGTGGACGCAAGTTGACGGCGGCGGCGGTGTAAGGGAGAAAAAGACCAGACGTCCCATGCTGACCGTGGAGGCCGCAGGACCAGCACTGCAGGGGCCAACGCCGCTCGTGGGACGATTTGCCGCGAAAATAGCTATGGGGAAAAAATTATGTGGGACCTCAGCCCACGTTCAGGTCCCGATCGGCGAGAGAGCAGACAGATGCTGCTCATGGATCTGAAAGGCTGCCAAACCAGTTTTTATTTTCCCCCTTTCCTTCTCGCAGTAAATCGGTTTCCTTCCAAAGGCTGCAATTGAAACCGCCCAAAATGAAGCGCAAGGCCGACTCTCGGATTGACGACAAGAAGGCGCCCAAGAAGAAGTCCAAGACGAGTAAGCAGCCCTCTCTCAGTGCGATGCTGCTTGCTTGCTTGCTTGCCGGCCGTACCCGCCCACCCGTCCACTAACACCGACGTCAACAGCTCTCTCGGCCGACGTCACAAAGTCGCGGTTCCGTAAGGGCCTCTTCGACAAGAAGGTCCTCGACTCGTACACGAGCCAGTACGCCACCTCGAGCCCCTACAAGCACTCGGTCATCAACGGCCTTGTCGACGACGATCTCCTGCGCTCCGTCCGCGACGAGATCCGCGAAAACGTCTCCTTCACCCCCAAGGAGACGGACATCTACAAAATCCACCAGTCGGGCGACCTCGCCAACCTCGATGGCCTGGACGACGACGCCCTCGCCAAGCTTCCCTCGCTCCTCTCCCTGCGCGACGCCATCTACTCGGAAACCTTCCGCAACTATGTCTCCCACATTACCGGATGCGGGCCCCTGAGCGGCCGCAAGACCGATATGGCCATCAATGTTTACACCCCCGGCTGCTATCTCCTATGCCATGACGACGTCATCGGCAGCCGCAAGGTCAGCTACATCCTCTACCTTACAGATCCGGACACGCCGTGGAAGCCCGAGTGGGGCGGCGCCCTGCGGCTGTTCCCCGTCGACGAGCGCAAGGGCAAGGACGGCGAGATCGCCAAGACGCCGGCGCCGGACCACACCAAGGTCATCCCGCCCGCTTGGAACCAGCTGTCCTTCTTCGCCGTGCAGCCGGGCGAGTCCTTCCACGACGTCGAGGAGGTATACCACGCCGAGACCAAGGAGCAGCTCGAGCGCGAGGGTGGACGCATCCGCATGGCCATCTCCGGCTGGTTCCACATCCCGCAGCTCGGCGAGGAAGGCTACGTCGAAGGCGCCGAGGAGAAGCAGGTCAGGAACTCGGGCCTCATGCAGCTCCAGGGCAATCCAGACCAGCACGACACCCCGCCTGCGAGGCCCGTCAAGGTCGACAAGCCTAAGGCGAGCCTGGAGGGCTTCGACGAGGCCGGCCTCGAGTTCCTGCTCAAGTACATAGCGCCGACGTACCTCACCCCGGACACACTTGAGCAGATTTCAGAACACTTTGAGGAGAACTCGAGCATCACGCTCTCCAACATCTTGTCCAGGAAGTTCTCCGCCCGGCTGCGGAAGTACATCGAGTCCCAGGAGAAGGCGCCCCTGCCCAAGGGCAGCACGGCCATCGAGAAGGAGTCGGCGTGGCGCGTCGCCCGCCCGCCGCACAAGCACCGCTTCCTGTACCAGCAGCCCGCAGCCGCCGACGAGCTGCGCAGCTCGCAGGAGGAGAACCCGCTGACGGAACTGCTGGACCACCTCCTTCCGTCGCGTCAGTTCCGCGAGTGGCTGCAGGTAGCGACGGGCACCGTTGTCGAGAGCCATGAGTTCCTCGCGCGCCGCTTCCGCCGGGGTCAGGACTACACTCTCGCGACGGGCCACGAGGGCAACCCGCGCCTAGAGTTCAACCTTGGCATCACGCCATCCAAGGGCTGGGGCGACGAGGACGAGGAAGGGGGGAGTTCCGAAGAGCAGGAGGAGGACCAAGATGAGGAAAAAGAAGAAGCTGATGAGAAGCCAAACGGGAAGGGCAAGAAGCGTAGCAAGGGCAAGGGCAAGGACAAGAACAAGGCCAAGGCCAAGGGTAAGGCCAAGGCCGAGCCCGAGCCCGAGCCAGAGGAGGGGCTCGAGGTCGGCGGGCACGAGGTGTACATGGCGGGCGACGACGGCGACGAGGACGAGGACGCCGCCGTCTACAAGTCGAGCGGCGACGACGACAACATCCTTTTCTTCCAGGCCGCGGCGTGGAACAAGCTGACGCTCGTGCTGCGCGACAGCGGCACGCTGCGGTTCGTCAAGTACGTCGGCCGCGCGGCCAAGGGAGACCGCTGGGATATCTCCGGCGCGCTCGACATCAAAGACGACGACGAGGGCGACGGCGACGGCGGCGACTTGGCCGGATCCGAGGAGGAGTGGAACGGCTTCTCCGATTCCCCGGCGGCGGAGAGCGACAGCGACTGAGTCGGTCTTGCGCCGGCTTCGCCGAGGGCCAGCCCTCGGCGCACCAAAGCCGGGGCGGCACGGCGGTAATGGACGTGGAAGGTGGGGGATCCGTGGTAGACCAAAAGTTGTGAAATGACAGTGATGCTTCAAATTTATTTATTTTTGGGTCCCTATCCATGCGTTCCACATCGAAGCTTGCGACAACTATATATGCATGTTTACTGCCTTTGGTCCTTACGCCGCCACCGAGACCAGCCCAGAAGAACGACTCGAAAAACAAGCAGGGTTTTTTATTTTGTTTGCAAATGCTACAGCGAGGCCGGGTCTGCTAGCGACTCGGCTCGGCTCAAAATGTCCAAGAAGACCAAACACATCAAGAAAAGACGATGATCAGTTTCGCTACCCTTTGATACAATGCCCCTTCCCCATAAAACGCCAATTTGCCTTTCATCAAGTCATGCAAGAATACACAAGACAACGAACACGCAAAAACAGTGCCGGAGGCAGCGATCCCTGACGAAAGCACCCCCAAACCTCCCGCAGCTTTCTAGGCCATGCAATGCTCTAAAACTTTTTGAGCTTCTTCTCGGGCACCGTCCTGACGAAAGCATGCTTAAGGAAATGCAGCCACACCTTGTTGTGCTTCTTCTTCTTCTTCTTCCCCTTCTTGTCTTTCTTACCGCCGTTCTTCTTGTTCTTCTTCTTCTCTGCCTCTACGTCATCTTCATCCTCTATAACTTCTTCGTCCGCATCGTCGTCGTTCTCTTCTTCCACGTCTATCGCGCCTTTCTGATTGTCTGAGTCTTCTTCTTCTTCTTCTTCTTCTACATCTTCTTCTTCAAAGTCTTCAGCAAGGGTCTTGCCCTTGAAATTCTCTCTGGCGAGGCGGTTCGCCAACTTGACGTAGCTCCGTACCGTCAGATCCGACAGCTTGTAGATCTTGTCGGTGAAGGTGCTGTACTCAACCTCGAACGCGAAGGGGTGCGGCTTTGGCTTCTTGGACTTGGGGTCCTTGTCTTTGTGAATGCCGTCCCGCCATCTTGTCCCAGACACATCCTTGGTCTCTTGCGTCATGTCGTTGTTGAGGTAGGTCAAGTTCGCAAAGTATTGGGTGTATCCAAGGAAAGTCAACGGCTGGGGCGCATAGGCCGGGCCAGGGCCGGTGCCTGCAGGTGGTGGTTTCGGGATGACCAGGTTGGGGTCCTTGGGCGTCGGCTTCTTTCCCTTTTCCCCTTTCTTGCCCTTTTTCTTCTTCCGAGCGGCCTCGATGTCGTGCTTCAGGTCCTCGTAGATGTGATCATCGTCGGCCGAGAGTAGCACTGATGGCGCCGCCTTATTGAAGGAGTCTGTCCAGACTACTGCGTCCTCCAAGCCGGAGATGTTGTACTCCATGACACGGAGCGTGGGGAAGTAGTTGGGCACGATGCTGGGGCCGACCAAAGATAGGTGGTATCGCTCCGCATACTTGCCGCCCAAGCCCTTTCCAGGCTTCTTCTTCTTCTTCTTCTTGTCCTTGTTGCTCTTCTTGCCCTGTGTTTCCGAGTCGTAAGACTCATCATCCTCCTCCTCCTCCAGCGCCTTGACATTGACAGGCGGAAGCTTCGCCCAGCCTTGTCGCAACTCTGACAGGTAATCCTGTGCCGATTGAATCCCAAGCTCGTCCTCGAATGCCTCACGTCCGATATCATCGTCAACGGCGTACCCACCCAGAATATTAATGTTGATCTCCTTGGTGTCGTGCACGATGAAGTGGTCGATGTTCATGTGTCCGTAGAGCGAACCCACAACCACGTCGCGATACTGCTGCATCCAAAGATTGTACTTTTGCCAGCAGGTCTCGTCCCAGTTCTTCTTGCTGTCCGTCCGAGCAGGAGGCACGTGGCCCATAAGGATAGCCTTCATGCCGCGTTCACGTAGGAATTCCAGCTGCACGCGAAGCCATTCCAGCTGCTTGAAGCCCGGCTCAGAAGGTTGCTGGCAGTCATCGATACCGGCGTTTCGGTCAAAGAAGTACAGCGTGTTGAGACTGAAGACTGCCAGCTTCTTGGGAATCACCTCGACGTAGAACCAGCCACCGTACTCGAACGAATGGCGTTGCTCCTCGGGGATGAAGCGCTTCCATATCTCGGCATAGTATCCTAGCCACTTGTTGGGTCCCGGCAAGAGAATGTTGTGCGGAAGGATGTCGTTGTTTCCGAATGTCGGGATTACGGGAACAGCCATGCGCGTAGAGTCTTTCTGGTCGCCAAAGGTCTCGACAAACTTGTCGGCTATCCATCGGTTGGTACCAAGCACCTGCGCGGGATTACGAGGGATTTCCTCATCACTGTCGTGACGCGCAGAGTCACCGGTCCAGATGACAAAGTCGATGTCGTCTGCAATATTCGCGGCGATCCAGTCAAAAGTGGCATTCACGAGGGAGCCTGGGGCATCGCAGTCGGAGGTTTCCGCCCCATAATAGCCAGCGGATCCATCACCTCGGTGGCAGGCGAGGCCTTCTTCGGTAGAGGAGTGAGTTTTGTAGAACTGATCAGGGTGAAAGTCTAGGATGCGCGTTTGTTAGCCATCTTGGTACCTTGTTCGTCTCCCTGCCAAGCGCGGAGGTAGACAGCAATGGGCGAGTGCCCCGGAACATCGAGACTGCAGTCACGACGGTCGCGTCGCCGTGGGGTGCTCTCCGGAGGGGTTTGAACATACCTGTGATGTGTAGAAACTTCCCATGTAAACGGCGGGACCCTTTTGTAGCAACAACATCTGCGTCTACAGCCTCGGGGCCAATAACTATCTGCTGCCCGCTGGCGACAGGTGTCGCAAGGACGGCATGCAGGAACTGCGGAAGCAGGGCGAGGTGCAGCGGCAGTAAGCCCACCATTGCGGGTAAAAGCCGCATTGCTGGTAGCTGAGGACGCAGGATCCAATGACGCCGTAGCTTGGACGCAGGGCACGGCAGATGGCTGTTTCTTTTTTGTGGTCGTGGTGGTGAGAAGGGTTGGAATGAACAAAGTGAGCCGTCGCGCGACAGGTAGCTGGGAAAGAAGTGGGAGCGTGTTGAATGATTGACGGGGGGCCGATTCGAGATTATTAAATCCTGATTTACCGACCCTGAGCTTTGCTACCCCCGTAGGAAATGGATGGAAGCGTGATGCGCGGCGCAGACTGGGTTAATGAGCCCGGCAGGGACTGGCTTGGTTTCTATGTAACCGTGACTTCGCGTTCCTTTTCCCTTTTTTCTTTCTTTTTTTTTTCTTTCTCTCCCCCACGTTCCAGGATTCCAGGACTGGATAAGGTGGATAACAGGGATCTGGGGAACTGAAGATGTTGGGACCACTCTCCCAAATGTCGTGGTTAGGAAGAGGGAGGGAAAGAGAAACACCCGACCGGGGTCCACGTCACAGTCACAGCTATTGGGAATAACCCAGCTGCCCTATTTCTGCGAAGGGGATAGTGGCAGTGGTGGTGGGAGATCCTCCCGTCGCCCGCCAGCCGCTTCGATGGCCCTTTTCCAAGTTGGCGGCCGAAGTGGGAAGTGATGGAGTCACGGTGGCGTCCAATCGTTCCCATGTTGCCGCTGGCTGGTGCGATTGGAGTAGACTACATCACAGGTGCAGTTTCTGAACACGGAAGGAGTGTGAGCGTTGTCGCCTGCTCTATTTAATGTGACCGGGCCTTCTGGCCAGGACGACGTGTATGTACAATCAATATTAGGCATCTCGAGCAGGTCACTGGAAATAACGCACAGAAAGGTCATCAAGGTCCATACACGGTCAGAAGTGAAACCCACTGCTCCCCCTCCCCATCTTTACATCCAACATCCACCGACACGAAGGACGGTCCACAAGGCTGAAAGCATCTAGCGTGAGCCAATCGAGCTGTTGAACTCCAACACGTGTGTTTCTCCTACGACATCCACTGGCACTCCATCCCATGGCTGAGACAGCCAACCCCCGTGGGCCTGGGCAGTCTTCCCCTCGATAGTTGCACCGCACGCGAGTCTGTCGGTCATTCTGCCGGGCGTGTCAATGCCTCTCTGACCGGCCCCCGTGGCCCAGCTCGTCCCTCTCTTGTCGCTATGCAGGTCTGGAGGTCGTCAGATGGGCACTGGTAGCGTGATCATTGCTTTGCATAGAAACTCCGCATCGCCGCATCCCGGGGTGGGCTGGTTGGCGCGAGTCAATCCGGCGCTTACTCCAGACCGTTGCTTGGTCTAGCCGTTCTCGTAGTTGGGTCCGCGTGATCCCGATACGCGACACATCCAAGGACTGCTCTTGTCTCTTCCTATTTTCCCGCCTGGAAGCGCCAAGACATCTCTTCATGCTCACAACATCTCGATGCTCGTTCTCGCACCATCGACCGGCGACCGTCTCTAAGCGGGCATTTTCTGACGTCATGCCCGTCAGCCAGTCAGCCAACCTTACCTACTCGTTGCTGGTCTGCTGGCCGAACCCTTTTGGAATGTCAACAGAATAAAGCCAGCAGGATAAAAAAGTTTGACGGCAGGCCTATCAAACCACATAACATGAACTCACCCGCCTTGCCCAGAGTTGCAGTCCCCATCGTGCGGCGTGCTCCCTCAGTTGGTCAGTTGACTGGCTAGCACGTCCGATCCCTTTTAGGGGTCCTGTCCTGTCAGCGTAACAATAGCCAGTCAGATCGACGTGAACGAGCCGATTATGGAACCATCGGACGTCCTGGCTAGCTTGGCAAAACACAAGAATCTGTCACCGAAGAATGTCTATCTAGCCCGCTCACGGCCACTAACTGCGCATTGAAGTTGGGGTTTAGGATTCTAACTTGACAGCCGGGCAAGTGTAACCGGGAGAGGGAGTCGTCGAAGCACAACGAAACTCGGCTCAGATGCCTCCAGAACACAAGTTCCAGAGTGCCCCCGCTTCAGCCAAGCGAGCCCGAAACTAATCCGGATCCGCTCTAGCGCGCTGGCTCCATTCGCCAAACACCAAGAGATTTCTGCGCTCGTTCCTTCTTTCCCTTTTTTCCTCTTCTTTACATTCAACCGCAACACGATCCTGTCAACATACGCTGCCAGCCAACATCTCCCATGTTTGCCGCACTCCAGGTTATCGTTGCCAGATCATCGAGCCGCTCGTTTGAGGGTCGTCATCGCTTTGCGCTTCCGTGATGGCCTCCCATGAAGAAGCGGCTACATGTCTCACTACGCATTATCGGCGTGAAACTGCAGCCGGCATTTCATCTTATCAGATGCGAATCTATTCTTGAGTGGCGTAGGTAGGCCTACGCTGGTGCCTCATGTCGGATAATGTTGCCTGCTACAATTGGAGGGTGAGACGAGGGGTCGGGTTGGCACTGGAACTGGAACTGCTGGGATATCTTCTTTTTTGATTTTCTATTGATACAGCCCCGCCGGACGTCACGCCGGCGCAGGAGTCGGCCCCTTGAAGTACTTGCTAGGGACGAACGGCATCTTGGCCACCGTCGCCGCCCTCTTCTTCCCTCTCACAACCACGTCCAACTCGGTGCCCGACTTGTGCAGGCCCTCTTTGACGTAGCCCATGGCAATGTTCTTGCCCAGCGTGGGGCTGGGCGAGCCACTGGTGATGACGCCGACTTTCTCGCCGTCCTTGGTGAAGATGTCGGCGCCCTCGCGGGCCGGCGCGCCGTTCACCACGAAGCCCACGCGCCGCCTCTCGATGCCAGTGCCGCCCTTGCTCTTGGGCACGATCTGCTTGTTAATGACCTCGGCGCCGTGGAAGCCGCCCTTGGTCCTCCGCTCCTTGGGGATGATCCACGACAGGCTGCCCTCCACCGGCGTCGTCGTGTCGTCAATGTCGTGACCGTACAAGCACATGCCGGCCTCAAGTCGCAGACTGTCTCTCGCGCCGAGACCCGCAAGCTGGAGCCTCTCAGGCCCGGCGACCTTGAGCAGCGTCCGCGCCAGCGGGTCCGCCTCGCCATTGGCCGACTTGAACGAGATCTCGAAGCCATCCTCGCCCGTGTAACCTCCACGGCTGATCATGGCCTTGTCCGACGTCGACTTCCACTGGCCGTCGACCTGGTACCTCAACCGGGCGAAAGCAGTGTTGCCAAAGTGCAAGCTCGTCAGGTCCAAGCCGTCGGCCGGGTCGACGACTTCCTGGAGGATCTCAGCGCTCTGGGGGCCCTGCAGGGCAATCAGCCCGTAGCCCTCGAGGACGTCCCACCAGAACTCCTTGCCCTCGGGGTTCTGCAGTGCTGCCGTCTGCTCGGTGAGGTACTTGAAGATCTTCTCCCGGGTGCCCGCATTGGAAACGACGGCGAACTCCTCCTCGCCGAGGCGCGTGATCATGGTGTCGTCGACGATACCGCCCGTACCCGGCCACAGGAACGTGCTGAGCTTGCTGGTGTTGACGTCCATGTCGGTGACGCTCGAGGGGGTGACGGTCTCGAGGAAGGCAGCGGCGCGCGGGCCGGTGAAGCGGTGCTGCACCATGTGACTGACGTCGAAAAGAGAGGCATGGGTGCGAGTAAAGTGGTGGGACTCGGTGAGGGAGAGGCCAGCATACTGCACCGGCATGTGATGGCCGCCGAACATGACCATCTTGCCGCCGTGGGCGATGTGGAAGTCGTACAGCGGCGTCTTGTCCTGCTTAGAGAGGGCGGCGAGCCTTTGCTTCCAGTTCTTGCGGGAATCGGAGGAAGAGGAGGAGGAGTAGGACCGATAGTAGGCCGGTAGGCGTACCGGTGCGGTCGCCGTTGTCGGGGCCGGGGCCGTAGGGGAGGATGTCGTCAGTCCGGCAAGGGACCGGCCCTGGCGGGCGGGCGAGGCAAAGAGCGGGCGGGCCGTCCTCGCAGCTGCTACCAATCGAGATCGTGTCATCTTTCCAGAGAGAATCGGGATGTGTCCTTGTGGTTCGGAAGGGAAGCAAGGGCAGAAGAGCAGTCTAGTGTCCCTATGCAGAAGGTAAAAAAGAGGAAGAAGATGGGAGTGTCGAGTCGCGGGGTGGAAAGGAGGGACGTCCGAGGGACGGGGGAAGCTTTCCCTTGACCGATAAGGTATCGGCATTCGATAAGAAGGGTGCGGGACCGATGCGGACCGAGCTTGGAGCTCTCTGATTGGCGAATTGGGGATCGTGCTCTCGGTCCAGGACCCGAGTGCTCGGTATGACATCCGCAGGACGGTGTTGAAGTGCCGGAATGGGTAGTTTACCTACAGCGGGTGCGGTCTCGTAGCCGCGCAGACGCGGTTACCTCGCATCGTAGACCTACCTGCCTGCTGTACCAAGAACGACACGTCTGCCTTTGCAAGCACGTCGATCCCTTGTGCGAACGCTGTACGGATATATACAACCCTTTTCCCCGAGAGGAGCTACTGTGTAGCTCGCAGCCAGTGACAGCCACTGCAGGATGCGCCACACACACACACACACAGAGAGAGAGAGAGAGACATACAAAAGCTTAACAGCTCGGCCGGGCGTGTTTCCAGTCGCGCAGGCGCAAGTCAATCTCGATCAGAGTCAGGCGGTGGGCTCTCCTCCCTCCGTCTCAACAAGCGTATGCATGCCGCAGCCCCTCGACTCTCGATGGAACAAGATCGGCAACCGGATTTTGCTCGATGGGCCGCAGAGCGTCAGATTGGCATCAGGTAAGGGAGGGGGGGACAGTCGAGCATGGCTGTCGGCGTATTCGTAGCTCCCGCTTTCACCACCTCACCAGAGTCATCACACAGCTCACCAGACACGAGACACAAGACACGGACGTGACAGGCGTGCATGCCGGCTGCTTATTCGAGTCGGAAGGGGGGAGGAAGGGAATAAAAGGGGAAAAAAGACCTACCACGAGCGGCGCGCCACGTCGAAGCGTTGGACAAGTAATTACTTGGTAGTGTGCACTCCACACAGGCAGGCAATTGGTGCGTAGGTAGGATGCAACGGGGAGCGCGCTGTGGTGGTGGGGCTACCTACGTGGGCACTCGCCACACGACTCTGGGCGTACCAGGCACGTAAACTACACAGCGGAGGTACTTGGGTACCTCAGGTAAGTACTGTATAGGGCGTGGCGGGCCTGTCAGATGTAGGTAGTTCTTCCGGAGGCATCGAGTCGGGGCTTTTTTGTTCTCGATCGCACAGCCCACGGCTCGATGGCCACGGCCACGGCCACACATGGAAGGAGGATCGCATCGCATGGTTTCGCGGAGGGGTGTGTGTGCCACGCAGCCACAGTCTAGCGCAGTAGGTATGTACCTAGCTAGCCTGCCTACCTACCTGGTGTCAGATGTAGTTTAGTAGTGCCATGCCACAATCCCCCAAAGGTGGCTAGAGAAACCGTGGCACTCTTCAAAGGGACGATGCTCCTCCAACTACGGAGTAATTGCCTACCTACCTACCTACCTACCTATCTACTTGCCTACCAACTGTACTCGACTCGGCTTTAATAAAGAGAGAGGGTGCTTCCACGGGTTCCAACACCCATTACAATCTGCACTGCACTGCACTGCGGCCCAATTGCACTGTCCCCTTGGCGACAAGGCAAACAGATATATCCCTACCCTTACCTACCTGGGTACCGTACTGAACGAATACTTCGTCCCGGACGGGTTTTCGTCCCCGCCTGCCGCCCGCCGCATCCCACCCACGCACGCATCCTAGTGCTGGCAGCTACTGGGTCCTTCTCCAGTGTTGAATCTCTGGCCAATCGCCGCCCGCCAGCACCATCTGGATGCTGTTGCGCGCCGTTCTCGTTTGCTGGTCCCTTCCCTTGGCTTCGCTCCGTCCTCTCCATATCAAATTTCACGTCGAGCTCGTTCCGACCGCGAATGCTCCGACTGCACCGTCTTCTTTTTAATTAAAAAGAAAGAAGAAGAAAATAAGAAGAAGAAGAAAAGGCGGGAAAAAAACTGGTGGCCTCTTTTTTCGGTGCCTTTTTTTTCTGTTCCCGTTCTCGTTCCTTGCGCTTTCCCGCCCACACCGAGAGCTACGGTCAACAGCCCCAATTCGCCATTCGAACCGGTCTAGCCTTCCCCATCCATCTCAAGTTCCCAACTTCCTCAACAGCCGCGGATACGGTTGCCTCTTGCCATCCTAATCTCCGTTTCATTCGCACCCCATACCGTCGACTCACATTGCACTGAGGTCCTCCCTCCCTCCGTCGCCTCCCCGACGGCCCCCCGTTCACCTCTGCATGCTGCTGTGTCCCGTCCCTCTTATTTCTTTTTTTTCTTCTTTGGAGGGACAGAGGATCCACACGCAGCTGCAGCGCTGGAGCGGCAGAGCGCGGCGCGAACGGCTGACCACGCCCGTACACCACCACCGCTACCACCGTAAGACAGCACAGGACAGGGACCCGCCTCCAGCCCGAATTCGAATTGATATCTATACAGGCTGGCCCTCGCATCATGTCCACCGAGCCCTCCCCTCGCGCCGTTAGATTCTCCAACGGAGACGACGAACTGCGCCAGGACAAGATCATGCCTCATCGCCCCCTGCCCATCGCCGTCGACTCGGACAACTCTGCCTCGTCTGCCGATTCCCACCCAGACGACCCCCATGCACTCGAGCGTCAGGATGAGGTCGGCTCCCTTGCCCGATACTCCGAGGGCCACATCACCGGCTCCATGTCCAACTTAGTCCAGGCTGCCGCGGCCAATGGCGGCACCACGCGCAGTCTGCGAAGCAACGCCAGCGACGGCGAAGTTACCTACGCCAACGGCACCGCCGCGACCAAAGTCCAACGTCCCAACGCCCCGGCGAGGACCCCCTCAAACACCTACGCCCCGGCAGCCCACCGCAGGCCGCCGCCCGCCCCCTCTTTCGTCGAATCCGTTCGGGCATCGTCTAGAGGCCGCCCTCGTCCGAGCGAGAGATTCCGTCAGCAGGAGAGAGCCTACGTCCAGAGGCTGCGCCAGGACCACAACGACGGATACCCTTTCGACGGTGGATATGTAAGCGGTATAAATGGCCTGGTCCAGGGTGGCGACTCCGACTCGGAAGGCGAGACGCCCTCGTCCGAGGGTCACTTCGACGACAGATACGACCAGGAGACCATCATGTTTTACGGCAACGACGAACTACAGCCGAGCGAAGAAGACCTGAAAGACCCCTCCAATCGGGAACGCCTCGAGTGGCACGGCATGTTGGAGGCCGTCCTGACCGGAGACGTTGTCAAACAGGAAAAGAAGCGCTTGATCGGATCAAACGAGCAAGCAGTCGGCAAGAGCGGACAAAAGGCAGAACTATGGCTGGGCATTCGCTCAAAGGTGTGCGGGAGACATCTCCCGGTGCAAAGGCGAATGGTGGAAGAGGCTCGCGCAACGCTGGACCGAACCCTGGACGAAATCATCAACTTCTCCGTCAAGGGTGAGAGCGAGGCCGGAAAGCCGCCGTACGAGCAGGTCAAGGATGTGGTCAAGAAGCTCGACAAGGCAGAGGGCTTGTACCCCTCGTGGACCTCGTTGGCGGCAGAGCACCCGTCAGCCAGCTCTCCGCTCTTCCAAGAAGCATCCGAGTCCATCACTGCGTGGTACAACACTAACGAGCTTATCAACACGGAGCTCGCCATTCTCAAGAAGTGGGTCGGCAATGAAGAGTTGGACTTCACGCGGACACGGCAGCGTTCGCCGGTTGGCAACGGTATCGGCGATGAGTCGTCGTTCCTCGACCGGCTGATGAAGGAGGACGGTCTGAGGTCGCTCTACGATGAGGAGTTTGACGACGAGAAGAACAAGGATGCTCACAAGGGCATGCTACCTGGCATCTCGACCGTCATCAACAAGTCCAAGGATACGCTTATCCGCAACTTCGCCGCTTTCCAGAAGCGTCATCTTCCACCGTATATCGAGGAGCTCCTGACGCTTATCAGTTTCCCCTCTCGACTGATTGAAGAGATTATCAAAGTGCGCCTCGCCTACGCTAAGAAGGTCAAGGAGTCTGCACAGCAAAATCCCATGATGCAAGACCAGATGATCAGTCAGTTCCAGTTGCTCTTGAAGCTAGCTATCCGCATCAAACTAGAATGCCTTGCCGTCACGCAACCGGAACCCGGCTGGGAGCTCCCGCCCTGCATCGACGAGTCCTTTGACCAGGTCGTGCTGGACGCCCTCAAATACTACTTCAAAATGCTCAATTGGAAATTGAGCGGCAACAAAAACACCTTCAAGGAGGCCGAGCTCTTGTTCGCGGAATGGGACTTTGCCAACGAAATCGGCAGTCACCTTCTGGGCGGAGACGTCGAGGTCGCCGAGCAGTTCAGTTCGCTGACTTTCAAGGCCATCAACCGTCTCAGTGTCACCTTTGAGAAGGAGCTCCAGGTCAAGCCGAAAGAGAGCACCGCCGAGATGAGCAAGAGGTACAAGCAGTGTTTGGATTCCGTCCGGGTGAGGCAGAGAATGCTGCAGCGCTTTTCAAAGATGTTGAGCGAAAATTACGAGAACGCTTCCGACTTCAGTATTGCATTCACGCCGGAGAAGCTGCAGGAGTTCTACGACAGGCTCATTGTGTCAGGCCACTTCCAGGTTTTCACAGACCTCTACGAGCAGGAGGGCATTTTCATCATGGCGTCGCCCTCTCTAATGGACAGACACGACGCGATCCAGTCCATTTTGGGTCTCAGCTCGCCTGAGCAGTTCGCAGAGGACCCCAGCGACCCGTATCTGTTGATACTGCGTCCCGAAAGCAGCCCTCATTGGTTTGGCGATGTGGTCCAGCTCTCGGTTCGGGAACGGAATGTGGACCTGAAGAAGGGCCACATGAGACTAGTCGCCGTGGGTGCCCAAGCGCGGCTTGTCAACGCCAGGAGGGCTTTTACCGATGCTGTAGACATGCACGTGGACCTGGTGGTTGAACAGAGATCCAACTTGCACAAGGTCAACACGCGACTTATGGAGATCAGGCGCGTCGCATACAAGCTGTCCAACAACTTTATGGACAGCGTAGAGATCATCCGCAAGCAGACCGAGGGAAGACAGGTCCAGGAGCTCATCCAGACATGCTTCGTATTCGCGACGGAGTTCGGTCAGCGCTCGCTGCTTGTCATGGACAGCAACCGGAAACAAATGAACAACCTCAAGCTCACCAAGCTTGCACTGGACTGGGTCAGCTTCATCTGCGATGACTGTATCGCATCGGATCGAAAGACGTTCCGTTGGGCGGTCCTGGCTCTGGAGTTTGCCATGGGGATGACTAGAGGACGACACATCCTCGCTCTGGGCGAGGAGGAGTATGCCAGGCTTCGAGCCAAGGTAGCGGGCTGCATGGCTCTTCTTATCTCGCACTTTGACATTATGGGGGCGAGATCCAACCTGGCGGCGCAGGCAGAGAAGGAGCGCGTCGAGGCTTTGCTCGGTCAGTTCAAGCGTCTCGATAAAAATCGGATGCTCGACGACCACGAGGCGTCAAAGTATATTACGGAGCAGCGTTTGGAGGAGCTCGAGAAGGTCGACGAGATCAGGAGGGCCAAGGAAGCCGAGAGACAGGCGCTCGGCCGCGTGCTCGAGGGTAATAACGAGGTCGACCGGTCCCTGGCCTACCTCTCGTCCTCGGCTACCAACATCACAATGCGCTGGCAACAGGGCCACTTCGTTGGTGGCGGTACTTTTGGCAATGTTTACGCCGCCATGAACCTGGACTCCGGCCACCTGATGGCCGTCAAGGAAATTCGTCTGCAGGACCCGAAGCTGATCCCTACCATTGCTGAGCAGATCAAGGACGAAATGGGTGTATTGGAGGTTCTCGACCATCCCAACGTCGTCTCCTACTACGGTATCGAAGTCCACCGCGACAGAGTCTACATTTTCATGGAGTTTTGTCAGGGCGGGTCTCTGGCGAACCTACTGGAGCACGGCCGTATCGAGGACGAGCAAGTCATCATGGTTTACGCGTTGCAGCTGCTAGAGGGTCTCGCCTACCTTCACGAGAGCGGTATTGCCCACCGCGACATTAAACCCGAGAGTGAGTGCTGCCCCCCCCC